>BSBK01005111.1:267500-867500 GCA_027943335.1 Chamaecyparis obtusa
TCATGGTCTCCCTAACACCCCCACCTAAGCTATGTCTAGTTATCATAGCAATGAATCTTTGTCCCCTATAGCCTATCCCTCTCCACTTATAGTCCATACCTCTCATGTCATAGCTGATCTCTCTAATCTGTTATCTCCATCCCATCCTATATCACATGTACTAAATTATCTCTCTCCCCCTATGTGTCCCAAAGCATCTAGTTGGTCATGGAATGGGCGGCTTGAAGTGATACAAGTTGAGCCACAAGATCTGTGCCCCCACCTGCAAATGATCATACCCATGACACACATGTTGGTGTCTACCTTGATGGTCAGCCTTGTGGACCCTATCCACCAACTCCTCCCCCATGTCCTCCATCTCCCCCCATCCACATCCATCTAGTCTCCTTCTCCTCCTCCTCCTCCTCCTCCTCCTCCCTCATCTCCTCCCCCTCCTTCCCCACCTCCTCCTCCATCTCCTCCATCTCCCCTAAATGCCCTTCTTAGGGTCTTCCTCCTTAGTGCTTCCACTTCTCCCCCTCTCCTAGCTCGTGGTATTAATACTACCCCTCACCCTATCCCCACTACTCCTCCCCCCTAGCCACATGGGTCATCATTGTCCTAATCCTCTATGCCTCAAGTGGCATCCCTATCCTCCCTACCACTTTTAGCCTCCTAAACCATGCTTTGTACTTTGTAGTACTCCCAGCATCTACGTCCCCTCCTACCTAGTCCCAGTGAACATCCTAGAAGGCTCTCTATGCCACAATCAATCCCTAGTTGTCTAGTGGCAGCTTGAACTCTGAGCACCTCTCTTGGGTCATGCATTGGTACTAGTACTCTGTATATGGTACTCCTTGGGTATAATTGAAGTGTCAAGCCACCTGCTCTGGTCGATACTACTTCATGATATAATCCCATCACCTAGTCATATATTTGGGGGTCATGGAGAGTGGTAGTTGTGTATGGTCCTTTGGCCATGGCCCCACTCTCATATATGGCCTTCATGTGATGTCATCCCTAATATCATCCAACACATCCCTCCAATAATTTGTGTCATTCACATCATGGTAGGTTGGTGGCTCCCCCAACTATAAATAACTATTTGATCATCCTTCCTATCTCTCCTCCCTACTTGCTTGAGTACTACAATATGATCCTACCCCCATACCTGTAATAGGGTCATGAACCCTATGTTCCTACCCTATCCCTCTCCACCAATATACTATTTGGTGGAGATCATTATATAACTCAGCTAGCATAAGAGGTCCCCATGCAGTAGGCACCCCAACATCCACTATCTGCAAAATCACCAGGATCAACACTAGAGTCATGTTGGTCCCTCCTATATTAGGGTAAATATACCCCAAGACCAACCCACACACATATAAATACACTTGTCAGGATGGAGGTGCTCCACCCAACTATCTTTCCAATGATAGTTGGCCATGTCTCAACATAGGTACTACTCCTAGTCCCACTAGCGTTGTCACCTCCTATTGATGTGTGGTGTCTCCTACAATAACCTTTGTGCCCTAAATCAAGAGATGAAAAATCCTATACACACTCTAGTGTGACCATTATCTCCCTTGTCAAGAGAAAAAAGGTGGTAGTTTCTGAATGCCATTTCTCACATAGCACCGTCACCATCTCCATGTAAGCCCACCTCTACAACATCTGCATAAGGTATCCCAATCCTATAGCATCAACCCACACCCAATCAGTAGGTGTGAAGTGATAAGTCGCTCAAAGTACCACAACATGTCTCTCTCACAATGTCACGTGACCCACGTACCACTATAACTAGTCAAACCTAGTTGTGTCATATTTCTTTCCTACCAAATTCTAGCTTCACAATGCTCCCTTATTCCCTCTCCCCTCCCAAAAGTTTTTCTTTCCCCCCTAATTTTGCGATCCAACAAAATTATCCCACATTCCTGCCAACAGCTCTAGTTCCCACAATCCTGCAGTCACAGGATCAATTAGCCTAGACTTACCCCCTCTATCACAGGAACACATTCATGTGGTGCATTTTCCCAACCCCCCATGAACCATTACAAGATTTCATAATTTTCACAGCCCCCAACCTATTTTCTCTAGGAACATGATCCTGTCAAAAATCCCTCATGAGATTGCATTCCCATAACTAATCCCCAAAACCTAATTCTTTTGGTGTTCCCACCAAAAATCTAGAAACCTACCCTAACCCCCCTTGTTCCCATATATTTCTTGTGGGATTGCGATCCCACAGGACATGAGGGTGATCTCGCCGATCTCGAGCCTACGAGATCACAACTTTGTAATATAATACTTGAAATAAAAGAAGAAATAGAAAGTACAAAGTATAGGGAAGACCCTACCTGTCTATTTGGGACCTGTTGTTGTCATACACTCCTCACCACCTCTACCTAATATCTTAGTCATCCTCATCTCACCATCATCCAATGCTATATCATATCTCTAAAACATGCAAGATCTCTAAGCTCAGATATGTGCAAATAACCCTAGTCTAGCCCTCCTGGCCCTTATTAAGGCCACCTCATTACCTAATTTTTCTTCCTCAACCCCCCCACCCCCCACACCCTTGTTTTTTCCCCATTTTCCCTCTCACACCCCATTTTTCGGCCCATATCACCTTGATTTCACTCATTTTCCCTCCTTTCCCTCTTGTTTTTCTAACCCCTTCTTCTTTTTGAGACGTTGCCTAAGCCCCTTTTTCTTTCTTTGTCGCCCTCTTGAGGGGGCACCACCTAGTCTAACTATCTTTTATGTATTCTAGGGAAACTTTGTTGCATGTTAATTCTTTGTGTTGTCAATTATTTCAAAATGTCTTTGAAATGGTGTTATTTTAACACTATGTCAAAGAGGGGAAAAATGTAGACTCCTAAATTTGAGTAACGATTTCAATTAAATTTAGTCATCTTATTTGCATTATTATTATATAATCATGTATTATTTAATTTATTAATAGCATCCCCTAGTTAATTAATTTAATTAATTAAATATAGTCCAATTAATTATCTAATTGGAAACCCATAGGCTGATAATTAATTAAATCCCTATTCCTCTATTAATTTAAATAAATACATAGCTTTATTTAAATTAATTCCCTAGATTCCCCTTTTTGATTAAATAATTCCTATTTAGTCAATTAGAGCACATGGCTCCTAACTTTAACCCTTAACCTAACCTATCTCAACCACCTAACCTTGATTTCCAACTCAACCCAACCCATTCACACATGTTAAACTCTTTTAATTAGCTAATCCAACCCTCCACTCATTATCTCTCCTCCCATCACATCCTCCTAATTCTCCCACTTGCCCTCTAATCCAACCCTAATCACCCACTAAATATTTGCACAATCATAGTCAATGGATTAAGAAATCTAAACCCAACTCAAGTCAACCCTCATGTCACATCCTCACATCCCCCAACATCCACATCTCATGTCAACCTTAAATTCTCTTCCATTCCTCTTATATAGTCCACCCATTTCTTACACCTTTGTCCCCTCTCACATCTCCCAAAATGGTCACATTCCCCCATTCTTCCAAACCTCTCTCCTTGTGAAACTTTTCACAATGAGAGGTATTTGAGAAAGCACAATCCATAGTATCTCTCAAATGCATCTCCACCCTTCCTAAGGTTTTCATCTTGACCGTCCATTCCATCCTCCTCATGCCTATAAATTGAACCCTCTTTCCCTCACAAATCATCCACTATACATTCAAAGTTATAATGTCATTTTGAGAGCCATAAACATCAGCCATAACCTCATAATTCCAAAAACCTCTCAAACCATTAAATCTTGAGCATGAGTCTTAGATCGCACATATCCAATCTTGGACAAATCTATTCAATAAGGGAGTTCTTCATTTGGGCTAAGGAGGTTTTAATATTCTTAGGCATTCTTATTTGTGTTTTTCTCTCTTCTCATTGTCTAATCTAATATGTTGTAGTAAGGTAGTTTGTTGAATTTTTAACTTAGGTTTTATATTCCTAACATACTAATTTTATTGCATACAGAAGGAAATTATTAAAAGTCCAAAATTTTACAAATCTTCTAAAAGACCTAACCTATTTGCATGCCCTTCCAAAAAGACATCAAGCTTATAATTGCAATATGAACTGAGCCTTTCATATTAATGAAATAAGAAAGACATGTCAAAACCATAAAGAAATATCAATGAAACACTTGAAATAAAATAAAATCCCTTAATATTAGACGCATGATGAAAATAGAGCCTCCCAAATCCTAAATATGATATAACAAGTTGTAACTATCAAAATATTGTTAGGATTAGTCCCAAGAAATAAATGAGAGGGGGGGGGGGTGAATCAGTTATCTACAAGATTCAATTCTTTATCCAATTAAGTATATAAGAACATTAAGTATAAACATAATATAAGAACACTTAACACAATAGCACAATTTTGGTTATGGGGAAACCCAAATAGGTAAAAACCCTGGTGGGAATTAGCACCCACTATGAACTACACTAGAGTATAATGATCCCTGTTAGAAGATCTTGTAACCCTGTTAGGAGTTGATCTTTACAATGCATTAAGTACAATGACCTGGTCAAAGGTAAGACCCTGTTAGGAGTCTTTTATAATTGACCTTGTTAGGGGTGAGGACACACAGTCCGGGAGCACACTGCTCAAGGGTGTGAAGGTTGCAACCTTTTGTTTAACAAATACACATTATATCTAGATCTTGGTGAACTACATGTTAGACCTACTATCTAGATCAGTTCTAATGAATATTATACACTTCCTTCTTAGTCACATAGACCTTCTACTGATGGCTCAATACTTTGGACCTTCTGCTCTACTCTTGTCTTTCAACTATCTACCATACTTAGCAATCACAACTTGACCGGCTATAAGTATCTTTCTCCAAATGATATAATCAATCTAGCCTATTAGAACTTCCTTGAAATCATATTAGAGAAAAAATATAACTCTCCAACAACATCTCCAATGGCTATACTAAGCATGCAACACTAATTAGGACCGCGCAACTCCATATGAGTAGATGTGTCACTTGACACTGTCAGCTCCACTAAATCAACTGATTCTTTCTTCTCATCCTAAAATACGTTATGCACTCTTAACCAAACATTCTTAACTCTTCTCCAAACACTAATTAAAGCATGCATATCCAAATGATAAGCACAACTACTACAACAATAAAAACAATGTTGGCTCCATCTAATAAACTCAGGAAAATGTAACTATCAACTGGAAACATCATAATTCAACCTGTACTGCACAACTGATGCTGCGTCCATGAAAATAGCTTCACTAACATGTCTACAACATAAATATAAAAACACAAGGATCAGTTAAAACCATACTAAAAATCACATACTGAACTCTTCCTGGGACCTGTCAGGAACACTTACTGATACAAAAAATTGTATTACTGTCTTCACTCAGAATCAACCTTTGCGTCTATGATATCATGTTGATAACATATCTAGGAACCATATGCTTAAGACTCTCTCCATCAGGCTTCCACACACATTATTTACCATATGTTGTCATCAATGATAAACATACAATCAGCACTGGCTTGCTGGCAAATCTCCAACAAATATGACTAGGGTTACAAGATGAATCCATTATATGAAGACATGGTGATGAGCTCAAGGTGAAATAAATGTGAGCATCAAGTCAAGTTAGGAAGAAGTTATTTTAAAATAAAGATTAGAAAAGGGGGTGATGCAAGACAAAGAAAGAAATATTTTAAGATTGAGTGATATCATAATAGTCATCCCATATTAAATAGTTAAAAATGATGATCGAGCTTGAATGGATTCATGAGGGTTCAGGTAATTAATATAATCAAGGATTATTTCTATAAAATGACGGTTCCCTAATGATTCAAGATTCTTAAGTAAATTCAAAAATTGAGTTTCTATGCATTCAATTAAGCATTTGCATAATTATGGTTCATATGATTCATGGGGTTACAGATTTCTCCATGAGACTCTAATCTCCACGACATTCAATGAGGTTCGAGCCTCAAATGTATAGTGAAAGTGATTAATAAAACAACAATGAATCAAAAACTTGATGAACTAAGGAATTGTACAAGAAACAAAGAGTCTTCAAGGATTTCATATCCCCAAGCCAAGTTGACAAAGAAAATCAGTTAGGTAGACTACTCATAAAATAATTCATCTTGCAATGAAAAGGAAAGTATCATCAAGCCATCATAAAACCCAAATAGCATGATTGATTCTTGATTCTTGAATGCATAAAAATGCTAAAGACTCTCATATACCTTCAATCACCAAAGTTCTTCGATAAGAATGTGACTCCAAATCATACAAATATGTATACTATGTTACTATAATAAGTAATAAACTAATTCTTGGCATATACCATTGATACAGGAGCATCTCGGGTCCTTGGCAATCCCGTGTCACCAAAAACATATTTGACTTTGTTTGTGTTTCTTAGTTCCTACTTTGACTGAGTTGGTTCGGTGTTTTTCAATTTCCTTTGTTCACCGGTGTTGGTCGATTATCTCTCTGGCACTCGGTGAATTTTCCTGGCACTCGGTGATGCTTGTCTGGCACTCGGTTTCCTTTCTTACCAAGTTGTTTGTTTTGGATTTCTTTTGAGGCTGACTCATGCAGTTAATTTGGGTCATGAATTTAATGTTGGTATCCATCATTGGGAAGTGTGTGGACTAGATCTGGTTGTTCCTTCTGTTGATTGTGGATGTAAAGGTTGACTTGGTTTGGTAGCCTCTTGTATAAATATAGTTGTTTGGTTAGATTTTAAGAGTCAATTTGGGATAGAAGATAGAAGATAGAAGTTTAGAGATTGTTGATAGATCCTCGCATGTTTAAGGACTTCTGTACTTGATTGTAATATCTAGCCTAAACCAGGAAGGCCTTACAGCCCGACATGTATGAATTAATTTTAAGATAATATATGAAAGTTTTTTGCATTCTCACTCTCACTATTGTGTGTTATTTCTTCCACGTGTTGTTGAGCAAGGTGGATCAATTTAGGGTGTTCCATTGCTAGCCCCTCTGGTACACTCTTTCATTAGGTGGTATCAGAGTGAGGCTAGATCTGGATCTAGGTTTGTGAATCTAGATTTGAAGGTTCCTTCTTGTGAAGCCCTAGTTGAATTATTGTGGGGTAGCAGATTGCGATCTGACTTGAAATTTTAGAGGGTTTTCAAGATGGTTCGTGGGAGGTGAGATGCAAATCCAAGATTGGCAGACATGTTGAGACAACTTGTTGCTAGATTAGAAGCTGTTGAAACAGCCCAAAGAAGAGGAAGACATCTTGAAGATGTTAGTGATGATGAAATTGAGATAGAATAAGGTGATGTAGAACTTGCACCTATGATCGATTAGGGTGAGGAAAGATTCTTGAAGGATTTTACAAGTCTGAAGTCTACACCACACTTTAATCCTCCTAAGTATGGTGGAAAGTTGGATTTTGATGAATTGGATCACAGAGATGGAAAAGTACTTTGAGTATGAAAATGTACCCGAGGAAAAGAGGGTGAAAATTTCAAGCACAAAGTTGAAAAGTCATGCATCCTTATGGTGGGAGCATCTGTAGCTGGACAGAAAGAGGAAAGGTAAAGACAAAACCAAGGTATGGAGTAAAATGGTGAATAAATTGAAAGGAAATTTCTTACCTTGTAATTATCAAATTAACCTAGTTAGGCAAATGGAAAGTTTAAGGTAGAAAGATAGCTCGGTAAAGGAATATACTGAGGAATTATATAGATTAGATATTAGATCTAGACATGATGAAGATGATGTGGAAAGAATTGCTAGATACTTGAATGGTTTGAGAGTTTCCATCCAAGAAGAAATTAGTTTGGTCAAATTGGAGAACATTGAAGAGGCTTATCAATTTGCATTGAAAGCTAAGGAGAAATTGAATAAGGGACATGAGAAAAAACAAAGAGGTGGAGGTGGTAGATTCCCTAGAGGAAGAGGTAGATCCCATGGTCAAAATAGTAGATCTGAACCAGAAAAGACAACTCTAGATAAAGGCAAGACTGAGTGGAAAGGTGAAAGTTCATCTAGAGGTAGAGGTAGTAACTACAAAGGTGTTTATAACAAATGTAGTTTTTGAGGAACTTGTTACAGTTGTGGAGAAGAAGGACATATATCATTTGAGTGTACACATGCAAGTAAGAAGGTAGGTAGCAGTAGAAATGATTTGGTGCAAGAAGATCCACTGAATGAACCTAAGAAGGAAAATAACTTGAGCACTTTGGAATGAAGGTAAAAAGGAAGATATGGTAAGGAAAAGTTTGTTCAATACTAGATGTAGAGTTTCTAAAAATTTTTGGAAGGTAATCATTGACAATGGTAGCTTGGAGAATCTAGCATCTAAGGAGATGGTCACAAAGTTGTAGTTGAAAAGGTTGGAACATCCGAAGCCCTATCAAATTTCATGGATCAAAGATGAGCATACACTCTTGGTAAGTGAACAATGTTATGTGAATTTGAAAATTGGAAAGTACTATGATAAGGTGTTATGTGATATCATGCCTATGGATTGTTGTCATATTGTGTTGGGTAGACCTTGGCAATATGATAGACATGCTATATATGATGGGAGATTGCATAAGTATACTATTTAGGCTGATGGAAGAAGACAAATCTTGTTACTTTTGATGGAAGAACCTGTTAGTAATGTTTTCACATTTGTGAAAGTTTTCTTGATGGAAGGAAGAAAGTTTGTTAAGGATTTAAAGAGAAATGATGTATGTTTTGTTGTAATTCCTAACAAAATGAGTAAGAAAATAGAGGATAATGTCCCTGAAGAGATTGATAAGTTACTCACCAAGTACAGTGAAATTATTTCTGATAAGGCACCTGATGGTTTGCCACCAAAGATAAGTATTGATCATTGCATGGATCTCATCCTTGGAGCTATTTTACCAAATAAGGAACCTCATCAGTTGACACCTACCAAGAATCAGGAATTGAACTGATAGATTCAAGAATTATTGCAGAAAGGTTTGATTGGAGAAAGTTTTAGCCCTTGTGTAGTACCTATGGTATTGGCACCTTAGAAGAATGGAGAATGGTGAATGTGTATTGATTCCAGAGAAATCAACAAAATAACACTGAAGTATAGGTTTCCTATACTAAGAATGGATGATATAATGGATAGTTTGACTGGAGCAAAGTATTTTACCAAAATTGATTTGAAAAGTGGGTATCATCATATCAGAATTAGAGAAGGTGATGATTGGAAGACTGATGTTAAGACAAAAGAGGGTTTTTATGAGTGGTTGGTTATGCCTTTTGGTTTAACTAATGCACTGAGTACATTTATGAGGTTGATGAATGAAGTTTTGAAGAAATTCTTGGGTAATTTTGTGATTGTACATCTTGATGATATTCTAATATTTAGTAAGACTAGAGAAGAACATTTGTTACATGTTAAACAATTTTTGTAGAGATTGAGAGAAGAAAAGTTGTTGATAAATCTAAAAAAGTGTTCATTCATGGAAGAGGAGATTGTGTATTTGGGATTTTTGATTTCAGCTAATGGTTTGAAAATGGATCCTAAAAAGGTTGAAGCTATTCTGAATTGGCCTACACCTATGAATGCTAGTGAGGTAAGATCATTTCATGGTTTGGCAAGTTTTTACCGAAAGTTCATTAGAAATTTTAGTTCTTTGTAATGGTATGACTGAGACTATGAGAGGAGACAAAAGAGAATTCAAGTGGACATGTGGAGCTAATAAAATTTTTGAGACTCTCAAGCAAAAGGTTGTTGAATTGCCTATTTTGGAATTGCCTAATTTCAATAAGGTATTTCAAGTGGAATGTGATGCAAGTGGAAGTGCAATTGGAGCTCTGTTGAGTCAAGAAGGTAAATCTGCTACTTTCTTTAGTGAAAAGTTGAATGATGTAAAAAGGAAATATTTTATGTATGATCAATAATTCTATGCTATTGTTCAAGCACTGAAGAAATGGAGACATTATTTGATGTCGAGTGAATTTGTGTTGTATAATGATCATAAAGCTTTACAGTATTTGGGTAGTCAGAATAAGTTGAATGAGAGACATGAAATAGGTTGAGTATTTCCGGAGTTATATATTTGTGATAAAACATAAGAGTGGAGTCACTAACCAAGTTGCTGATGCATTGAGTGGAAGAAGATCTTTGATGACCAAGATGAAAATTGGAATTCTAGGCTTTGATGACATGAGAGATTCTTATGGGTTTGATCGTAATTTTTTGAGCCGTGGAGAAAGTGTAGAGCACCTATTCAAAATCAACAGAGTACTAAATGGGATGAATATTTTATGCAAGGAGGTATGTTGTTTAAAGGTATTTAGTTGTGTATACCGAGAGGAGAAATGAGAACTAATTTAATATAAGAGAAACATAGTAGTGGTTTGGCTGGACATTTTGGTGTTGATAAGACATTGAATTTTCTTAAGGAAAATAATTTCGGCCGCAATTGTATAAAGATGTTTGGAAATTTGTGAAAAGTTGTGGAGTTTGTCAAGTTGCAAAAGGAGTTAGTCAGAATACTAGATTGTATACATAGATTGTTGTACCTGAGAAACCTTGGATTGACATCAGTATGGATTTTGTTCTTGGCTTACCGAAGACAGTAAGAGGTAATGATTCTATATTTTTTATTGTGGACAGATTTTCTAAAATGGCACATTTTATACCTTGTAGAAAGACATCAGATGCAGTACATGTAGCAGATCTTTTCTTTAAGGAAATTGTCAGATTGAATGGATTATCGAGGACTATTATCTCTTACCAAGACAGTAAATTTTTTGGATACTTTTGGAAGACTCTTTGGAGAAAGTTGGGTACTGAATTGAAATATAGTTCTACACTTCACCCACAAACCAATGGACAGAAAGAAGTTGTGAATAGAAGCTTGGGTAATCTTTTGAGATGTTTAGTTGGAGACACACCGAGTAATTGAGATTTTGTGTTGGCACAAGTAGAGTTTGTATACAATAATTCAATGAATAGGAGTATTGGAAAAACACCTTTTGAGATTGTAAATGGCATACAACCAAGAGGTATATCAGATTTGAGAGACATTGCCGATGAAAGAAAAAGAAGTGTTGAAGGAGTAAAATTTGCTGAGTACATGAAGACATTGCATGAAGATGTGAAGCTTAAACTAGAAAAGAGTAATTACGAATACAAAGACAAAGCTGATATATCAAGAAGACATAAGACTTTTGATGTTGGTGATGAAGCGATGGTTCATTTGAGGAGAGGCAGATTTCCTATCAGAACATATGGAAAGCTGAAGATGAAGAAGTTTGGACCTTGCAATATTTTGAGAAAATTTGATAGTGGAAATGCATATGAGGTTGAGTTACCTAATGACATGGATATATCACCTATATTCAACATTACTAATTTGTATGAGTTTCATGAACCTGAAGAAGACATGGTAGTACTAATGGATTATCCTAAGAAATAGAATGAAGAAGTTGAAAAGATTTTGGAGCAAAGAATTGGAAGAAGTACAAGAGGCAAATAGTATATGGAATATCTGGTAAAGTAGAAGAATAGACCGATTGAAGACAATTATTGGATTTCACTATCTAAGTTGGATGTAGCTTGGATCATACCTATTTCATGATTCAGAGAATCATTTCAAATAACCCTAGGTGTCTGATGTAGGAGCATCTTGGGTCCTTGGCAATCCTGTGTCACCAAAAACATATTTGAGTTTGTTTGTGTTGCTCGGTTCCTACTTTGACCGAGTTGGTTTGGTGTTGCTCAGTTTCCTTTGTTCGCTAGTGTTGGTTGGTTATCTCTCTAGCACTGAGTGAATTTCCCTGGTGCTCGGTGATGCTTGTTTGGCACTCGGTTTCCTTGCTTATCGAGTTGTTTTTTTAAATTTATTTTGAGGTCTACTCATGCAGTTAATTTGGGTCATGGATTTAATGTTGGTATCCATCATTGGGAAGCATGTGGACCTAGATCTAGTCCTTCCTTCCATTGATTGTGGATTTGAAGGCCGACTTGGTTTGGTAGCCTCTTGTATAAATGTAGTTGTTTGGTTAGAGTTTAGGAGTCAGTTTGGGATAGAAGATAGAATATAGAAGTTTAGAGATTGTTGATAGATCCTCGCATGTTTGAGGAATTTTGTACTTGATTTTAATATCTGGCCTAAATCGGGAAGGCCTTATAGCCTGACAAGTATGAATCAATTTGAAGATAATATATGAAATTTTTCTACATTCTCACTCTCACTGTTGTGTGTTGTTGCTTCCACGTGTTGTTGAGCAAGGTGGATCAGGTTAGGGTGTGACATTGTTGGCCCCTCCTATCCACTCTTGCATCAACCATGTACCTAATGTATATAGATAAGTGGGAATATTTTTAGCATATGATCTGAAACTATGGACTGTGATGACAATACTATAATGAGAGGATAATTCCCAATATGCGGTAGAGGGATAATTTTAAAGAATAAATAACCAAATTGTTAAGGTGATAAACAAAGTGTTTATTTCTCTAGAGCCTAGATTAGATTATTATTCTAATAAATATTTTATACTAGGATTTATATGTACAAAAAATAAAACTTTCAGATCTGAAATTTATAAACAACATGAGTTCTTTAACTTAAAAATATGCAATGGAAAAAATAGAACCAATCTACAAAAAAATGTTGGCATTAAGATGGAATTTTAGGTTGAGATGTAGAGTAATGATGATTATGAGTTTGTCATTGATAGAAACTCTATCATTCTATTGGATTTGATGAATAGGTTGCAGATACCAATCAACTGGATGGATAGG
This sequence comes from Chamaecyparis obtusa, assembly GCA_027943335.1. Taxonomy (NCBI): domain Eukaryota; kingdom Viridiplantae; phylum Streptophyta; class Pinopsida; order Cupressales; family Cupressaceae; genus Chamaecyparis; species Chamaecyparis obtusa. The sequence continues at coordinate 280,287 of BSBK01005111.1, forward strand.
AAAATGAAGATTATGTTAAATATTTTGACCATTAAACATAAAGGAAATAATAGAGGTTGTTTTGCATGGCGATCGAGATAGACAAAAATTTTGAAGGTACAATTATTCCTAGTGGATTACCAAGGTCAAATAACTACAATTCTACAACCGCAACTAATAACTCAATGATTTGGATAAGTTAGTATTTTCGTGATGTGATAAGTGTGAACCTATTGTGCTACAGATTGGTTCCTGATGTTTAGATGATCGAGTTGGTTGATTTTTGGGCCAACATGTCAATACGATTTGATTAAAATATTTTGGTTTGACATGTTTATAGGTATGTTTGGTATAGTTTTCCATAAGTTTGGTCAATTTGGTGGACCAACTTGTAAAAAAAAATTCAAGTCTCAGCCAACTTAAGAACATCAGTATAAAGGTGGACTAAATCATATGATTTAGGGTTGTGATCATGAGTCTGAATGTTACAATAAGAGATAGAGGTAGTATAGTGTGCCAGAGATTGGAGATTACAATGGATCTCTCAGTCAAGCAGTGTTATTCCCAAATCAACTATTTGATTTTATTTCTCAAGGCTAACTTTAATAGGTTATTAGATTAAATCCCTTAACCACATGGACTTTAACAAGTCTTTTCTATAAATCCTTTAACAAGGAAGCTTCCTAATTGGAGCTCTAAATCCTCTTATGAGATAGATCCTAATAGATCTATTGGTGCTTCTAATAAGTTACTAGTCACTTCTAACTAGGTACTAGTCATTTCTAACTAGGTGAACCCTTGATAGGGTATTGTAAGCTCCTAATAGGGAAACTCTTTTATCTACGATAAAGATATTTTTGGGTGTCATCCCCACTATGGTTTTAACCCTCTTACAAGGGTTTCCATGATAAAAAATAATAGAGTTATGTGTTATGATTTGTGGATTATTAATTTTTGTTTCTTTTATTGCATAGTTATATTTGCATGTGTGATTGTATGGAAGTTTTTTAAAAGTATAATCAGATTATTGGTTGAATTGGTTCATTTCTTGTTTACACCGATTCTCCCCCCTTATCAGTGTCTTCTATATCTAAAAATTGGTATCAGAGAATAGTTTCCTATATGTATCCTAACATCTTGGGAGAGATCATTGAGGAAGACATGGAATCTTATAGAAGACAACTTGCATAGGTTGAAGACATGATCGAGAAACTCAAAGATCAATTGAAGATATCTAGGACTAAAAGACAAGAATTGGTTTAAAAGTTGAATGATAGTCAAGACCTAATTGAACACGGAACAAAGTGGATCTGAGGAATATGAAACAACCCTTAAAATATTTGTCTTAATAGAATGAGAAGTTACTTAAGGACAACAAGGACATGCATAGGGATATGGACAAGTTGAATATAGAAAAGAACATGTTGAGGGAGTTGGAAAGCTTCTCAGTGAAAATGGGTCTAGAGATAGATGCAAGGAAAGTTGCAAATGAAGCTAAGAGGGTTGTAGATGATTCTCTCAAAGAAAATGATGACACCTTAAAAGAAAATATGGAAGAAATATTCATATCTCAACAAGATGTTTCTATTTTGAATGAACAACTACATGATAAAAATTTAGAAAATACCAATGTCCTAAGAGAAAATGAGAATTTGAGGGATGAGAATGAAAATTTGAAAGGAGAACTAAAAGAAGCCACAAATATATTAGAAAATTTCAGTAAGAGTTCTGTTAAACTTGATGAACAAATCTGAAACCAAAGGAGAAACAATGAGAAATAAGGTTTAGGTTTATCCAATCTTGAAGTCAGTGAGTCATCTGGTACAAAGAAGATTGATGCAAAGGAAGACAAGTCAACACCTAAAGTGATCAACAAAAAAGATGGTAAGAGGAATTACAAACTAGTATGTTTCAATTATCACAAGGAAGGTCATATTGCTAATGTATGTAGGTTTAGACATATTGGACCTAATAGACCTAATGCACCTTGCTAGAGCTCAAAAAACCTGAATATCTTTTGAGTCCAAATTCAAAAATTTGTTTGTCGGAATTGTGCATTTGAAATTCATCAAAAGATGTCTAGTTTGAGTACATTGATAATGTGGACCCGTTGATTTTCATGAGGATTCACTTGGATAAGGCATTCATCACATATGATTTGACATATGTAATAGGTTTTAGGTCTTGGGTTTCAATTTTGACATGTTTTTGAAGTGGTTGTTTAAAGGTGTTTCCCAAAATCTGCATTGTGTTTCCTAATTTTCACTAAGTAGCCCATTTTGAGGAAGTGCATTTATTGCCCTGTGATTACTCATAACATGCAGGTTGTTGCATCATGATGTAGGCATGAGAAAGAGTGTTCATGCAAATTTTTAGTCCCCCATGTTCCCGTTTGACCTATTTGTCGGAGCCATTTCATTCACAGATTGTTAAGTTTTACTAAGAGTGCATTGTCTGGTTTTTTGAGTGGCCTACTTTGAGGCTTTGTAGTTTGCACCATGTTCATGATCAGGAATAATTCAATGTTTTTCCATATTGTAGACTTGGAAATGTACTACCTTGAAGATTTTTAGGTCTCTACCAATCCATCTGGCCACTTCCCTAGGCTGATTCCAAATCAGATTTCTGCATATTTCACCGAGTTTATCCTAAATATTTCTAACAAGCTGACTTCTATGTTTAATTGCTTTTTTCCATGTGATATTTTGGGTGATCTAGTTTTGGATTCATTCTCCTTGTGGGGAGGTGAATCAGTGCCCAATTTTTTGGTTCATGGAGATTCCAGTTGGTCAGTTTATAGAGCCTGTTCTGGAGGTGATTTATGCAATTTGATAATGTTAACAACATCAATTTTCAAGTGGTCATGTTTGTTTAGTCACATCTTTGGGTTCAAATCTTTTGAGAAATTCTCCTTTGACCGACATACTATAATGATATAAATAAAATTGTGCTCCTGATGATGTGTTCCTATGAGGGCTTTTTGTCAAATTTTGAGGCCAATTTGGGAGGCCAGTTGGTGTTATTGGTCAGTTTTGCAAAGGCACTAAGATATGAATGGTGTGCTTGAATTCTTGATGAAGTATGGTTCTATTTTCATCAAATGATTACATCTTGGGTATGAAGATGCTTCCAACAGGGAGGAAAAGCTCATTATATCTTCTTTTGTATGGATCAGTTGTTGGCCTTGGATCTATTATTTTACATTACTTATCAGGTTTGGTTCATTATGTCCTTTAGGAATGTGGCTTTGGAGAGGAATTATTTAATCTTGTTACAAGCCTTTTGCTCCTATGTGTCATTCTTGCAGGAGTAGGCTTAGGTCATTGTGGGAGATGAAGAGTAGGGAAAATATTTTTGAACTCCATCCATTTGATACAATGAACAAAATGGCAAAAATAGATCTGCCTGTGGGGTTTTGAGAACATTGACTGCAAACAAGAAAATACTTGGTAATTTGTTTTTGAAATCAATAAACAAAGAAGGTATTAAATAAAAGGAAGTGACCATAAAATAGAAGGAAAAGGTTATTTGATGAGAAGGCTACAATCTATTATGAAATGGCCAGAGCAAGGAGTGCGTGCCAGTTGGGAGTGCTATTGCACATACTAAGTAAGCAATGAAATTTGAAGATGTGCGTGAAGTTTTTGAATTAACCAGCACACTCAACAAATAGCTAAGTTAAATAGATGCACGCTAGTATGCTAGAAGCAATGTTTTAAAACTTTAAAATAAATGTGATAGCACATCAAATTGCAAAGTGACAGAAAGACAAAGTAAATAAGGTGTGTGTGTTTGTATGAAGCTGCAAGTCTCATGTTGAAGATGCATGTGGGGCCAGTCAAAGAGGCACAAACCAAATGTAGTGCACAAATTGTTTTGGAGTAGCCTTAAGTTTTCAAGCTGGGTGTGCATTCAATGAATGAGGCTGGTGCACATGTATAAAGCTAAGAACTCACGCAAATGGCATAAGGACCCAAGCAATGCAAGGGAGGCATGTTTTGTCCTTAGCATAAGGAAATGAAAAGGGCTGCTCACGTAAGAGCCAGTGTTAAAGTAAAAAGAGGAAGAAAATGTGAGTACTATATATCATGCAGAAGACAAAGAAGGTCATGACTACCTCATTAAAATACCAGAGTTACACCTTTGAAATGAACACCTCTTCGTGGCCAGTCCTGCTGAAGATCTTCAACAAGCTCAACATACGTATAGGTCACTACACTCTCATTCCTGATAGAGACCCCCCTCTGAAGCATCTTATCTATGAATATATCCGCTACAGTGTTGTAGACCTCAAAAAGCCTACAAATCCTAGCTCACACAAGGTGGTCGCATGGATAAGAAGAATGCTTAGGGTTGAGAAGACTGGTCACCATGGAACCTTGGATCCCAAGGTCATTGGTAGCTTAATAGTCTGCATCAAGAGAGCCACAAGGCTTGTGAACACATAGTAGGAGACCGAGAAGGAGTACGTTTGTGTGGTATGCCTGCATTCGGCTATGCCAGATATGGCTAAAGTTGCCAGGGCTCTAGGGACTTTGATAGGAGTGCTCTTCCAGCTATCGCCGCTTATTTCTACCATAAAAAGATAGTTGAGAATCGAGACCATTTACGAGAGCAAGCTACTGGAATAGGATGTCGAGAGGAATCTAGTTGTCTTCTAGGTGACATGTGAGGCAGATACCTATAGCAGAACATTGTGTGTTCACTTGGGGCTTTTGCTGGGAGTTGGTGGTCACATGCAAAAGCTGAGGAAAATCCTTCCACTGAATCGGGTGTGCGCAAGGTAGGGAGATGAAACAAAAAATGTGAAGGGGTTTGTATGTGGGTTTATCCTAGATGCACCCTGTATGAGTTCAAATGGTTATTTAAATATACTAGCACTTCAACAAAGGTAAATGAAGTACGAATGAGGCTAGTGGTTGCCTCTTCCCTATGGGCCCACCTTGGTGTGTGTGCCAACTGACACTATAGACAAAATTTTAGTAAGACATTTAAAAAATATTAGAATCTTAGTCCCACATTCGTCAAGGAATGGGGATTTCAAATTTTTAAATGAAACACCACACACATATGAGTTAGAAGAAAGAGCAGGAGGCTCTGTAGGTGTGCTCATGTGGAGGTGCCTTGGGGAGCATGTCAGTGGGCCAGATGTAAGGAAATTTTGCAGATGAGTGGCGAGATGATGAGGACAAAGGTGACACACGACAGGCATTTGCACATTCATGAGATCAAACCGGCGCCAAAGGAAAGATCAAGTGACCCGAAGGTGGTAGTTAGTTAGTCGTGGTCGCATGTTTGCTAGATGTTGGTGGTTAGAGGGAGAGAATTCAGAGATCATGAGATGCTTAGTCGCTAGGTCGCTAGATGAGTTGGTGGTTAGCCCAAACATTCCATGATTCAACGAGCGCACAGTCACGCAATCTCTAGAAGCCTGGCAGTTAAGCAAGAAAATTCAGAGATTCAAAGAATGAGCTTGGTCGCCCAATCTCCAAATTTACCCAAGGTTAAAAATCCATTCCGAGATTCAGAGATATCCTATTCACATAATTGCCAAGAGCTGACTATGGTTAAGGCTCCATTCAGAGATCACGAGAATGAAGGATTTGCCAATTGTCTGAATAAACCCCGGGTTAGTTGAAGGATTCAGAGATTATGAGAACAAAGACATTCGCCCAATCTCCAAATCAGGGGTCAAATGTCGGGGTTAGTCTTAGCCAATCACATTGTGAAACTTGTCACACTTTGGAGAGGTCTGAGGTAAAACCCAGATTTAAAATGCAAAAGAATTTAAAAAGTGACATAGTCCAGACTTAGGAGATAAATTCAAAATTTAAAAGATAGAGCCTGCTCAAAGAAGTAATGCTTGGAAATTCATTTTTTTAACCTAATATAGGCATATAATATGTTTTTGGAAATGGAAAGACAAGACGAATCAAATGGGAATCATTATTTTCAGTTTCAGCTTAGTGGGAAAGAGTAGTAAGGGATGGAATTTCAAGATCCAAATAAAGATTGTTGGGAAATGATTGTAGGCATGATCAGTTGAAGAGAATCGGTTTGAAGATCAAATTGCAGATCAAAATGGAGGGAAAAACTTGGAGATATTTTGTGCAAAGAATGGACAGATGTCAGTTGGCTCTAACTAACCACATTATCCTATATCTCAATTTTTCTTCATTGTTACAAGCATGATGGAATAATCACTGCAAAGGTAGTATTCTGGCTTTGGAGCCATTATTTTTGTGGTTTTCATGGTTTTGTGTTGGTGTTGAAACAAATGATTTTTAAAGAAAAATAATGGAATCCCAATCATGTATTGGTGATGTCTTCATGTGTATTAGTCTAATTTCTTGTGTATTAGTTTGTAAGGCACTCTAATATACTAGTTACAAGGTAACCGTGAATTTGTTTTCTTAGTTTCTCTCAAGGAGTGAATAAATCTTTGGCATAATTCTGGGAATTTAACAATGTGTATGAATTTGATGTCTTGGTAGAGGAGTGAGAGAATGATCTGTAAGGCATTTCATTTGGGTTTCATGTGTTTAGAGTTAGAGATTTTTAGGGGATATGCATTCATTTGACTTTGTTGCCCAACAAATAAAGCACTGGTCATTGCTTGTTTTTTGCATCTTTCATCATCAAACCTAAAATCATTGAATATTTACTTTCTGTTTGAAGAGCATGTAATGTCAATAGTTTGTATTTGCATAATACAATGCAATTGGTGATCTTTTGAAGAATGAATCCTAGGTTAGCCTACCTGAGTATTGAACTCAAAGAGAAGAAGGATTTATCCTTGTCACCTATGCCATTTTCCTAGTCCTTAGAACACTTATGCAATAGGGATCTTGCAGAAGACTAGTTGAGTGTTGACTCCCATATCTTACAGTTCTAAGAACTATCCACTTTCTTTGTCTGCATAAGTTGAGGTTGTGTCATAAAGAAGTTATCATAAATGAAAATTCATGTTTGAACTAGGTACACCTACCTGAGTGTGTGGAGCTCAAAGTGTAGAAGGTTTTTATACCTTGTCAACGTTAGTATTTTCTTGTCCTCCAGTTTGCAGGAAGATGTAGATTCATGCTAATCAGATAGAAATCCCATGTCTGGTTCTCATTGTCTCTTTTAGAATTAGAGGGTACAAGAAAAATCACTAACAGAATTGATGACTTTTCTGGGGAGTGACCATATGAAAGATTTGTTTGATAAATCTAGACTGACTTAGCCCATCTGAGTCACAAAATATTAGAGACTCTCCTAGGGATTGAAATAAGGTTACCATTAAGAGTATCCCAAAGTCTTGCTATATTCAGTTTGGGGAAGAGTCTCATAAGTGTAATAATCTGAAAATTATTTTCAGATCTGAAAGTGTATTACCTGGAGTTTGTTGTTGATTTAAAAATTTGAAAATATATGTGACTTTGCTATGAGGAACACCCAAAATCTGGTGGTGTATCAAAGAAGATCAGTGAATAAATTTGTGTCCTCTAAAAGTAGGTGGTGAATCTGTGTTAGAACGAACCTAAGATGTGAAGCTTTATTTCAGATTTCAGTCAGATGTGAAGTGAACAACAACATTCAGCAAAGACATTCCAGGTATTCTCCACCCAGTATTTTATGTGTTTACATGGTCCTTATCAAGTGATTTTGTCATTAAAAGAAAGGACATATGAGTGAGAATTACATACTTCTAGATTGAGTTTTCAGTTAAGTCGTATGTGTGTGAAGTATGTTAGAAAAGTTCAGTGATAAGAGAAAGTTATTCACAAGTATAGATTTCTTGTTACTAGTTTTAAAGAATATCAAATGTATATGCAAAGGTTGCAGCCAGTAATGGATGTTCATAAGAGTTCTTTTTTCAAAGGATATGTCTCATTTTGTTATGATGGCATACCTGCTTTCCCTAATAAGATCCCTGATGGAATCAGGGGATATTTTCTAAAGTTTGTTGGAAACCAGTCCCAGTCATGTTCAAGCTTTTGCTGACTTGATGTATGATTTTGATGTATGCCATGAAGATCTATGCATGAGGTTTTTTGTGTAGACTCTGAAAGTAGATGAAAGAGAATGGTTCTCATTCATTCCTGTAGCTTCAATTTCTTCATGGGATGAGTTAAGTTCATCCTTCATTGAGCATTTTGATGGGTGGGTAGATGTAAAGTTATTGTTGGATAGATTGATGGAAATTTAGATTGAACAAGATGAGTTAATCCCAAGGTTTAATAATAGATTTTTTAAAACATTGATGGATATCCTTGAGAATTGTAGGCCCCATGATCAGATATGTTTAGTTGTTTATTTGGGTTTTTTGGGCCAACATATGGGTTTCCTGCTAAGGGATAAATAGCCACAAAGTTTGTATCAGGCTTTTGAATTTGCAATGGATATTGAATGTAATTTGAAATATGGAGTTATAAGGAGGCATACCTCTACTAGTTTATATTTTCATAATGAAGTGAACAATCAGGAAAATGGTGAGAAGCATTAAGGCTTTCATTCCCCTACTAATTGCATTGATCAAAATGTTGTATGTGAAAGTGGAATGAATGTCACTACTGGGGATATTGTTGATGAAGAGCTAGAATTTTTTTAGCCAATGAAGGTAATGAAATTTTTTTGATTGTTGAAGATACATCCTTCCCTTTGTATGATTTGCACAAGTATAATGATGAAAATCATGAAAATGACTTCCTACTAACTAATGTTGATATAAGAGCTGAGAGAAATGGTGATTGTGATGAATCCATGGATGAATAATACTTGTCACTACTACTGCAATTGAAACAACAAGATTGTGGAAATATGGATAAGCTTGAGAGTGAATTTTCTTCTAAAGACCTATCACAAGATTTCTCTCATGTTGCGGATGATTTTTCTTTTCAATCTTCTATGTGTTTCAATGGTAATGAAGCTGAATATAAATTCTTGGAGACTAAAGACAAATGGGGGAGTTCATTGTCTGGTACTTTTGAAAATGATTTGGCTAGTTGTAACACTGATTTTTCATGTGATGATAGCAGCAGTGGTGAATCATTTTCTGATTCAATTTTTGAATTTTCTTTCTCTGCTGAAGATGTATGTGAAGATGGATGTAATGACATGTCTTGTGAAGATATTAATGTTCTATTTGATGAAGCCATTGATATGAACCAGCTGGCACTTTGTCTAAATGATTATGAGAAACAATTCCATGTTGTCTCTAATCCCTTGTTCAAAGAATGTGCCCAAGAAATGGAATTTGCTGAGGATAGCTCATTTCCAGATTTTGATATTCTAGATATGGCTGAGTCTAAATTTCTAGCTCCAATGAAGTCAGTTGGAGGAAGGGTGATGCAAAGTGAGTGTTGTTCATTTGATGAGAATGCATTACATAATGACAGTCTAGTTCTTCTACCACCAAGCATTGAAGATAATAAAGGTGATTTAATTTATGGTATTGATTGTGTGAATCATCCGTATGAGGATAAAACTATGATTTATCAAGAGAAATCAGATTTGGTTAATCTAAATGGTTTAATGCATGAGGATGTTTCAGATTCCTTGGCTAAACTAAATGAATGTGAGTATAGTTGTGTTTCTTTTGACATGCAAGTGTGCATTGAAGATGAGCCGGATGTTTGCAGCCAAGAAGAGAAGGTATCAGCTGTTGGTACCCTTTCATATGTTTCAATTCATGATGATTTCGATGATACTTGTTTTCTGAATAGTGAGTTTGTGGGGGGATATAAGAGAGAAGGCATGGGTGATTTTAAATTTCCAGTTATTATGCAGCCTATGTTCCATGATGTTTTCTATCAACATGAGTTTAGTGGTGGTTTCAGATTTCCAGTTGAGTTTCAAAGGAGAAAATGTGTTTTTGACAGAGATAAATGTTAAGGTTCCTTTGGCATGTTTAGGCTGCTTGTGTATTTTATGTATTTCTTGTACAATGGTGTTGTTGCTTTCAATAAGAGGGTTCCATGTTCAGAGTTTTGAGAGGAAAAGTGTCAAGTTGATTTTCTTTGGGTGGTCTATTGTACCAAAGATTTTGGATTCTCTACATGCCCAAAAGGGGCATGTGTCCCTAATCAGAGCCACTATTGGAGCTCAAAAATCCTGAATATCTTTTGAGTCCAATTTTAAAAATTTGTTTGTCAAAATTGTGCACTTGAAATTCATCAAAAGATGCTTAGTTTGAGTGCATTGATAATGTGGACCTGTTGATTTTCAGGAGGAGTCACTTGGATATGGTGTGTATCACATATCATTTGACATATTTAATAGGTTTTAGGTCTTGGGTTTCAGTTTCGACAAGTTTTTGAAGTGGTTGTTTAAAGGTGTTTCCCAAAATCTGCATTGTGTTTCCTGATTTTCACTAAGTAGCCCACTCTGAGGAAGTGTGTTTATTTCCCTATGACTATTCATAACATGCAGGTTGTTTCATAATGCTTTAGGCATGAGAAAGAGTTTTCATGCCAATTTTTAGTCCCCCATGTTCCCGTTTGACCTGTTTCCCAGAGCCATTTCATTCGCAAATAGTTAAGTTTTACCAAGAGTGCATTGTCTAGTTTTTGAGTGGCCTACTTTGAGGCTTTGCAATTTTCACCCTATTCATATTCAAGCATAATTTAATTTTGTTCCATACTATAGACCTAGAAGTGTACTTTCTTGAATATTTTTAGGTCTCTACCAATCCATTCGACCACTTTCCTAGGCCGATTCCAAATCAGATTTATGCATATTTCACCGAGTTTATCCTAAATATTTCTAACAAGCTGACTTCTCTGTTCAATTGCTTTCTCCATGTGATATTTTGGGTGAGCTATTTGTGGATTCATTCTCCTTTTGGGGAGGTGAATCTTTTCCCAAGTTTTCGATTCATGGATATTCCAGTTGGTTAGTTTTTAGAGCCTGTTCTAGAGGCGATTTATGTAATTTGATAATGTGAACAGAATCAATTTTCAAGTGGCCATGTTTGTTCAGTCACATCTTTGGGCTCAAATATTTTGAGCATTTCTCCTTTGATCGATGTACTATAATGATGGAAATAAACTTGTGCTCCTGATGGCATGTTCTTGTGAGGGTTTTTTGTCAGTTTTCAAGGCCAATCTGGGAGACCAGTTGGTGTTACTGGTCAGTTTTGCAAAGGCACTAAGATATGAATGGTGTGCTTGAATTCTTGATGAAGTATGGTTCTATTTTCATCAAATTATTACATCTTGGGTATGAAGATGCTTCCAATGGGGAGGAAGAGCTCATTATATCTTCTTTTATATGGGTCAGTTGTCGGCCTTGGATCTATTATTTTACATTACTTATCAGGGTTGGTTCATTCCGTCCTTAAGGAATGTGGCTTTGGAGAGGAATTATTTAAACATGTTGTAGGCCTTCTAATCCTATGTGTCATTCTCACATGAGCAGGCTTAGGTCATTGTGGGAGATGAAGAGTAGGGAAAATATTTTTGAACTCCATCCATTTGATACAATGAACAAAATGGCAAAAATAGATCTGCCTGTGGGGTTTTGAGAACATTGACTGCAAACAAGAAAATACTTGGTAATTTGTTTTTGAAATCAATAAACAAAGAAGGTATTAAATAAAAGGAAGTGACCATAAAATAGAAGGAAAAGGTTATTTGATGAGAAGGCTACAATCTATTATGAAATGGCCAGAGCAAGGAGTACGTGCTAGTTGGGAGTGCTGGTGCACATACTAAGTAAGCAATGAAATTTGAAGATGTGCGTGAAGTTTTTGAATCAACCAACACACTCAACAAATAGCTAAGTTAAATAGATGCATGCTAGTATGGTGGAAGAAATGTTTTAAAAATTTAAAATAAATGTGATAGCACATCAAATTGCAAAGTGGCAGCAAGATAAAGTAAATAAGGTGCGTGTGTTTTTATGAAGCTGCTAGTCTCATGTTGAAGATGCATGTGGTTCTAGTCAAAGAGGCACAAACCAAATGTAGTGTGCACATTTTTTTGGAAGGCTACGCATTAAGTTTGCAAGCTAGGTGTGCATTCAATGAATGAGGCTGGTGCACATGTATAAAGCTGAGAACTCACGCAAATGACATAAGGACCCATGCGATGCAAGGGAGGCATGTTTTGTCCTCAGCATAGGGAAATGCAAAAGGTTGCTCACATAAGAGCCAGCGTTAAAGTAAAACAAGGAACATAATGTGAGTACTACCAATCATGCAGAGGAAAAAGAAGGTCATGACTACCTCATTAAAATCCTAGAGTTACACCCCTGAAATGAACACCTCTTCATGGTCAGTCTTGTTGAAGATCTTCAACAAGCTCAACATACGTACAAGTTACTACACTCACATTCCTACAGGAGACCCCCCTCAAAGCATCTTCTCTATGACTATATCTGCTACGGTGTTGTAGACCTCGACAAGCCTAAAAATCCTATCTCGCACAAGGTGGTTGCATGGATAAGGAGAATGGTTAGGGTTGAGAAGACTGGTCACCATGGAACCTTGGATCCTAAGGTCACTGGTAGCTTAATAGTCTGCATCAAGAGAGCCATGAGGCTTGTGAAGGCACAGTAGGAGGCCAGGAAGGAGTATGTTTGTGTGGCACGCCTACATTTGGTTGTGCTAGATATGGATAAAGTTTCTAGGGGTCTAGGGAATTTGATAGGAGTGCTCTTCCAGCTGTCGCTGCTTATTTCCACCATAAAAAGAGAGTTGAGAATCAAAACCATTTATGAGAGCAAGTTGTTGGAATACGATGTCAAGAGGCATCTAGTTGTCTTCTAGGTGTCGTGTGAGGTAGGTACTAATAGGAGAACATTGTGTGTTCACTTGGGGATTTTTTTGGGAGTTGGTGGTCACATGCAAAAGCTGAGGAAAATCCTTCCGCTGAGCTAGGTGCACGCAAGGCAGGGAGATGAAACAAAAAATGTGAAGGGGTGTGCATGTGGGTTTATCTCACATGCACCTCATATGAGTTCAAATGGCTATTTAAATAGACTAGCACTTCAACCAAAGGTAAATGAAGTAGGAATGAGGATAGTGGTTGCCTTTGCCTTGTGGGCTTGCCTTGGTGTACGTGCTAGTTGGCACTATAGACAAAATTTTAGTAAGACATTTTAAAAATATTAGAATCTTAGTCCCACATTCATCAAGGATTTGAGATTTTCAATGTTTAAATGAAACATCACATGCATATGAGTTAGAAGAAAGAGAAGGATGCTCTGCAAGTGTGCTCATGTGGAGGTTCCTTGAGAAGTGTTCCGACAGGCCAGAGGTAAGGAAATTTTATAGACAATTCTTGATATGATGAGGACAAAGGTGACACATGGCAAGCATTCACACATTCATGAAATCAAACTGGCGGCTAAGGAAAGATCAAGCGACCTAGAGGTGGCAGTTAGTTAGCCACGGTCGCATGTTTGCCAAATGTTGGTGGTTAGAGGGTGAGAATTCAAAGATCATGAGATGCTTAGTCGCCAGGTCACTAGATGAGTTGGTGGTTAGCCCAAACATTCCACGATTTAGCGAGCGCACAGTCATGAAATCTCTAGAAGCCTGGCAGTTAAGCAAGAAAATTTATAGATTTAGAGAATGAGCTCGATCACCCAATCTCCAAATTTAACCCAAGGTTAGAAATCCATTTCGAGATTCAAAGATAGCCTATTCATGTAATCACCAGGAGTTGGCCATGGTTAAGGCTCCATTTAGAGATCATGAGAATGAAGGATTTTCCAGTTCTCTAAATAAACCCTGGGTTAGTTCATGGATTCAGAGATTATAAGAACAAAGACATTCGCCCAATCTCCAAATCAGGGGTCAAATGCTAGGGTTAGTCTTAGCCAATCACATCACGACACTTGTCACACTTTGGAGAGGTCTAAGGTAAAACCCAGATTTAAAATGTAAAAGAATTTAAAAAGTGACATAGTCCAGACTTAGGAGATAAATTCAAAATTTAAAAGATAGATCTTTCTCAGAGAAGTAATGCTTGGAGATTCATTTTTTTAACCTAATATAGGCATATAATATGTTTCTAGAAATGCAAAGACAAGAGGAATCAGATGGGAATCATTATTTTCAATTTTAGCTTAGTGGGAAAGAGTAGTAAGGGATGGAATTTCAAGATCAAAATCAAGTTTGTTGGGAAATGATTGTAGGCGTGATTAGTTGAAGAGAATTAGTTTGAAGATCAAATTGCAGATCAAAATGGAGGGAAAAACTTGGAGATATTTTGTGCAAAGAATGGACAGATGTCAGTTGGCTCTTACTGACCACATTCTCCTATATCTCAGTTTTTCTTCATTGTTACAAGCATGATGTAATAATCACTACAGAGGTAGTATTGTGTCTTTGGAGCCCTTATTTTTGTGGTTTTCATGGTTGTGTGTTGGTGTTGAACCAAAACATTTTTAATGAAAAATAGTGGAATCCCAATCATGTAAATTGGTGATGTCTTCATGTGTATTGGTTTAATTTCTTGTGTATTAGTTTGTAAGGCACTCTAATATACTGGTTACAAGGTAACTGTGAATCTATGTTCTTAGTTTCTCTCAAGGAGTGAATAAATATTTGGCACAATTCTAAGAATTTAACAATGTGTATGAATCTAATGTCTTGGTAGAGGAGTGATAGAATGATCTATACGGCATTTCATTTGGGTTTTATGTGTTTAGAGTTAGAGAGTTTCAGGGGATATGCATTCATTTGACTCTATTGCCCAACAAATAAGGCACTGGTCATTGCTTTTTTTTTGCATCTTTCATCATCAAACCTAAAATAATTGAATATTTACTTTCTATTTGAAGAGCATGTAAGTAAATAGTTTTTATTTGTAGAATATAATGCAATTGGTGATTCTTTGAAGAATGAATCCTAGGTTAGCCTGCTAGAGTCTTTAACTCAAAGAGAAGAAGAATTTATCCTTGTCACCTATGCCATTTTCCTAGTCATTAGAACACTTATGCTATAAGGATCTTGCATAAGACTGGTTGAGTGTTGACTCCCATATCTTACATTCTGAGAACCATCCACTTTCTTTGTCTGCATAAGTTGAGGTTGTGTCATAAAGAAGTTATCATAAATGTAGATTCATGTTTGAATTAGGTACACCCGCCTGAGTGTGTGGAGCTCAAAGTGTAGAAGGTTTGTAGACCTTGTCAATGTTAGTATTTTCTTGTCCTCCAGTTTGCAGGAAGATGTAGATTCATGCTAATCAGATAAAAATCCCATGTCTAGTTCTCATTGTCTCTTTTAGAATCATAGGGTACAAGAAAAATCACTAACACACCTATTGCTAGATTAGGAAATATTTATGGTAGATCTGAAGGTTTCAATGCCAGACCTAATTTTTTTGATGGTAATTTTTATCATTGCAAAAAGTATGGATATAAAGCTAATGATTTCAAGACTAGAATCAAAAATCATAGGTCATATAGCTCTAACCGATTGATACCTAATCAGCAAGGCATCCAATTGGATGTTACCTATTCTATTTGTGACAATTACAGACATACAATAGTTAATTGCAAGATGAGAACTGGTAGAGGAAATGTTGGACCATGGAGACAAATTGGTATGGTGTGTTACTATTCCAAAGAGATTGCTTATCTTGCTAGATCTTGTAGAGCTAAGAAGAAATATAATGAAGTTCAACTGGTGGATAAGCCTGATAATGATAAAGGCAAGAAGATTGCAGAAGTTGAAGGAATAAAAAATTAGATGAAACAAACATGTGTTAAGAAAATTATACTCAATTCTTCTTAATTGACAAAGAGCTCCACAACATCGGGTAATATGGATAATTCAGCATTAGGTTAAGTCAATGCTATTGTCTTAGGGGGAGAAAATAAAGTAAGATATATAATTGATCCCCTAAGTTGTGTGTGCGGTAAGTTTTATCAGTAAATTTAGATGCCTATTGATGTTTTGGATGAATTTGATGAAGAATCTTGTATTTTGTATGATTTTAAGGTGATTTGAAGTGATTGAGATTGTTTATTGTGATCTTGTACCAAGATTGAAGCGGTGATCGAAGAAGACTAATCAGCGATAAAAGAGGTATTTCTTTGTGTTGCGGTTCTATACCTTCTTTTGCAAAGAAAATTATTGTTGGCATTATGGACACTCCTATATTGGTTGAAATTATTGAGGAACCAAGGACAATTTTTAAGTTGCATCCTATGAATGTGTAGAGAATGATCCCATGAGTTCTTTTTCCTCAATACCCCATGGTGTACTATTGACCAAAGATATAAGATCATTTATCCATTGTAAGGTTGAATATCTTGGTTCGAATGCTATCTTCATTACATATACCAAACTATGTAATGACTCTGTATTGAAGGGAGAAAACAAGTATTTGACAGATAAAGGTTTCACCTATATTGTTGACCTACCTGATGATCTCAAAGTTGAATGGATCAGATATGTGTTGATTTGAGTGCACAATTAGTTTATCTAGTTGGATAGGCCATACAAGATAACTAAGGAGATCATTCATGTAGTAACTAGTTTATGTGCAACCAATATTTTACTTATTTTGATGATGATCCCTACAGATGAAGTTACACATCTAATGAATTCAAGAAAAGATCAACTATCCATGACAATCAATGATATCAAGGTGAAGTTCACATCTATGATAATTAGTTACAAAGTATATCAATTGACCTAATTGAACAATGTGCCTAGTGGAGGAACTCATGTTGCATATCAGATGGTGAAGGACAATGCACAGTACGACCTATGTGAGTTCATTCATTTCTTTGTCAACATGGAGAGAATCAAGAAGGATAAGAAACAAGTTTTCAAGTATGGTTATGTCCTAGTATGTATATTTTTCTATTTTCAAAATCATTTCCCTGCTATTGGTAATGTCCAGTGGTCAATCGATAAACCGGTAGTAGTGCAGATTAAGGAATGCATAAGGATGTTAGGAAATAAATTTACTAGTGCCATGTGGGGTTATTTCAAAGATTTTCATAAATGAATGCATGAGAGGGAAAGTATCCCAACCAGTATTGTGGAGAAGTAGAAAGAGGAAATTGTTATATTATGAATACTGATACAAGAAGAATGAAGGCGGTATAAGAAAGAACTTCTTGGGCTCTATCGATGGGATATGAGGTTGATGGCAGTATCTTATCACTCCATGCTAATGATTTATTGTCCAAACTGATTGATGCAAGTACTCCTAGGTTTTGTACTTATGAAGAAACCTATCTAAAAATACACTCATAGATAATGGAACCAGTGGTAGAGAGAAGAGCGAGGGAAAGATTTGATGACCTATCCAAGAAGAGTGTTATTACCAAAGAAATGATGGCTAAGATAAGTAATAATTTTTTAAGTGAAAAATTTGGTACTTCTGGTACTGCTAGACAATAAGTAGAGGTAGAGGTTGTATCTTCTACAAGTCATAAGACTACATGAAGAGAAACTAGAAGTGCCATAATGATAAAGGAAACTCCTTCCCATGTTATTATAACACAATCAAGGAGGAAAATAGCCATTTATACTGAAGCAACAATGGTTAAGGAAAAGGAGAAGACACCTAAAAATTAGTAGAGAGCTTACAAGATAAAGAAGAGTGTAATGCATGGCTACAAAGAGACAAAAAGAAAGATAAATAAGAAGGATACATTAGAGCAAGAAGAAGCTAAAACTAAATCTGACAAAGATCAAGCCTAATTAAGGGCTAGTGGTAAAAAAATCAAATTTTGTAGGCATGACAACTAAGAAATCAGTCAAACTAGTGACTAGGAGATCTAATACTGTAGATAACATAGATGATGAAGTTAGAGAGTATGGAAACATCACTAAGGTAAGTGGATAGTATGATAAATTTAATGATGAGGATAAGAAAAAAATGAAGAAATTTTTATATATAGCATGAACAAATTATGCATAGGTCCTAGTGAGCTACATAAAATGATACCTAATACATTATTAAAGAAGATTGATGCTAGGTGGAGGTATGCTCTAAAAGCTAATAAAGAAATGTTGTTGGAACAAGCTTTGGTGGAACTGGAACATGAATTAATAGTTGAAGTTGTGAAGAGTACAATTTCATTCCTAAGGCCAAAATTTAGAGCTAGGACCAGAGTATACAAAATACTCATTAGTGAATCTCAGGCGGTTTATGATAAGACTCTTAACATCATGAAGAAGGAATTGGAGAAAGAAGATGAACTGGTGGATGATAGTGAAGAGGAACAACAAGCACAAGAGCCTATCAATGAATAGGTAGCAATACACAATTTTATTACTACTGCATAAGTGATTGAAGAAATTATCAGTGATATACCTCTTTATACTTGTCAACAAGTTTAGAAAATAGAGGTTGAGGTACCTATTATAACTACTACAATTGAACAGAAGAAAGATGAATTTGATATAGAGGTTACAACTGGTGAACATGCTAGTAAAGATGAGACTCCTGAAGATGATGTTGCAACACATTTAGTAAAGAGGAAAATGCATTTAGGTGCAAGTTCAAGTTAGAAGAAGGAAAGAAGATCAATATCTATTCTTGAGGAAGAAATTGTTGAAGAGCTTGGAGATGAGGATATTGAGGTCATTCAAGGACCTATTGATTTTTCCAAGATGAGTCCCACTGAACTAATGAGAATGTCTAAAATACTGAATTTGAAAGCTAAAAGGGATAATCTTAGAGCTAAGAAGAAACAAGAACAATTACTTCTTTTAGCTAGAGACATTCTTTCATATCTTGTATCTAAAGTTGACCATGATCCTAATGCTACACCGATTGAGAAAATAGATACTTTGATCAATGCTATCACTAAGGAAGTTACAAGTTTCGAGGAAGCTATTGAGTATAGAGCATTGTAATGACCCTTTTTCCTATCGCTTGACTTGAGTTCTATAATTTAATACAAGCTAGGTGTAAATTAGGAAATCATCTTAAAAACTATTAAAATACCCTATGTTAACCATTACTATAAGAAATGCAACTATTAAAGCTCATAGATTAGATTTGATATTTAGATCTCTTCATATAGGATATAGGGATCTTTCTCCTTCCTTACTAAGGTCACGATAGGGTGGAAGACTTATCGTGCTCCGACTGCGTGAAACAGACTACAAGCGGCTTCCCTCAAGGCTTAACCCCAGTGTTACGACAACCGACATGTGCCTAAAATTACTCCGCCTCTCCCCTCCACAAGCTCCCTACCTAAGGTATTATAGTAAGGAAATGAGGGATAGACCCTTATGTACTATAATTAGAATAACTAAACTTTTTACTCAAACTAGTTTCTCCTATTGATGGGTCTATATTAATTCATTCTTATAATTGATATAATCATTCCAATATATGTTATAATACTTAGTATATACACATATTCGTATAATATATAATTATATATAACTATATATAATTAAAGGATAAAATATAATTTGATTTAGATCATCCTAGTATATGTACTTTGAATATATTATTTACTATATTTTCTCATACATTTGGAATTCATATATATATATAATTGAATAGAGTAATTACTTGGAATATATATTCTACTCTCACCGTATTCACTACCGGTGTCTTATATTCTTACAAATACCATTTCAACAGTGCTGTCTTGCACATTACATATTACACGTACCTTAATGCAGCTCGGTGGTACCATGAGACTACTGTACTTCTTCCTTACCTTCGTTCTAATATTTTCTACCCCCTTTTCCTTTCTTAGTTTTGAACCCTATTTATATACATTGCTGGTTGCAGGTCATGGGACATGACCCCATACTCAAAGATTAGTATTGTTTAATTTATTCCTATCAGCTATTAGTCAATTATGAATTATATCATTTACTTAATATTAAATATTTATTGATTGGTGTTATATTAGTTAATTTAGGTATTATTAATTATATGACATTGATTAATTATATATATTGATTAATATCATATTAGGTAATATTATTTTATGGATCAATATTAGTATTATATTGATTGATTAATATTATGTTATTATAGATTAATATTAAATTAATGATCTATATTAATTAACAATATTGATTCGATGATATTAATATTAATAATATAATATCTATAATTTATATATGTATATTTTAATTAGTGATCTAGATTAATAGTATTGACTCACCAATATATTATTAATATTAATTATTGTTACTCCTAACACAATTAAATAGTTGATTATTGATTAACAATCATATCTATCATTTTAATTATATATTATATCACAACAATATATCATAGTTTGTATTAATAATAGATTTATCATCAATCTATTTATTTGAATTATTATTGTTATTATTATTAATAATTATTAATTATTAATATTAATAATATTAATATTACATATAACAATTATTGGTATGAATTGATTCTGTAAGGACTCAATAATATTTAAATTGAGTTTACTCATTTACATTGTCAATTAGGGCTCATGACAGTCCGCCCCTCTCAAATTTGCTTGTCCTCAAGCAACGATATATTTGTTAATCAACTATTTAACTATTTATTTATTTATACAATTTCTTATTACAAAACAGGGAATATCACAAGCATAGATGAATTATGAAAAGAAGAGGATTGATAAGTTAATGGAGTCTATTTCATTAGATAAAGGGATACTTTCAATTCATGTGGACTAGGTGAAGGAAACGTTGAAGGAAGTTGGTAATTTACTTGCCAAAGTTTTTTATTTTTCTTTATTTACTAAAGATTTAGAGAAGAAAAGGAATGAATCTCAACATGAGATTAAGTCATTGATTACTAGTTTTGATCCTATTACACAATCAACAACCACTTATGCATCACAAGTGAAAATTATTAATCATAAGCTGGAGACTACTCAAGAAGAGCAAGACAAAAGAATAACTACATTTTTGGAGTTGCAAACCTATTTGATATATACAGTACATGTTATGCAACAAAAGGTCAAATAATCTGAGGTAACTCTTGGGTTACCACACATGAGTGTACTTGAATCTATGGAGGAGTTAGCTTCTATTATACATGAGAAGATTCATGCAATGGAAAATTTGTAGAGGTCATGCAAGAGTTCTTTGGAGTCATCCAAAGTCAATTTCAAATATGTTTTTGAAAGTGTTAGGGGATTTTCTTGTAGGGTCAAACTTGGCAAGATATGGGCTTGATTCTCAATTTAAAAGGACTCCAAGCTTGCAAGAAAAGCCAAATTGATGAGGATTGGATAAGATCCTCCTTCTGCTTTGAGCTCCATAGGACTCAGGCGGGTATTGCCTATAAACAGGTTACTATATTTCAAGTAAGCTTTTGATTAGTGGATAAGGTCTTCACTGCTATGCTATTTAGGCTTCAGATCACTTCAACAAAAGATTACTCTGTAGATAGCTGAGAATCCCCTGATACAAAGTATTACAAAAGAAACTACAAATGTAATAGCATAGACAATGGGATAAGGATATGAATCCTTCTTTTTATGAGTACAACTCGAGGAAGGTTAACCTCTTGATTCTCTCTCAAAGAAATCAGCAATGTGAACTATATCCCTTGGACACAGTCCTATCAAGATATGTATGAACATAAAACACAAATGAACTGGTAATGAAATGAATTTTAGATGACTGAAAGATAAGTGCATAACAAATATCTAGCCAGTGCCTATTCCATTGGGCAAAAGAGTCTGAATGTGAATATACAGGAAGATTTCAAGGAAACACAGTAGAATGCTTTACAAACTACCTGCAATCTGAATAGAATGCCTTACAATCTATTGTGTCACTCCTATATTGTAATCATCAAAATCTTGACAAAAATGTCTGCTCTCTGTAACTGCATATGAGGATTTAATCCTTTCCTTGAAAGGAACTCATAATCAATTAAAATAGTTGTCTTACAACCAGTATGTTTTCAAATGCCTTACAAGTTAAAACATATAAGAATAAAACATAAAGTCAAGAGACAATAACAGGATAAGATAGAAATTGCAGTGTGTTCTATTGAAAATGAACCTACCCATTACATACAAAGCTTGGAAATTCAAGAATTTAGACACAAAACTAGAAATCTGTTATTAGAGAATTTCAAATTTCATCACTTAGGAGAATGCTCACAATAGAGCAACCACAGGAACCCTCCAAAAAAAGGAACAAGAACCCCTAAAATAGAGAAAAGAAGAAGCTAAATAGAAGAAGAAGAAGAAACCCTAAAATCTCTGCTTGATCAACACTTGTCCGCTTGCAATCTGATCTCATTTGTCCTCTCTCCTCTAAAAAATGATCTTCTCGGGCACCTTAAAATTTGATTTCTTTTGTCCTTGCTTGCACAAAATCTACTCATCTACTAGAAATCTGATTCATTCTATCCTTTACTTCCTGCAAAAAATAAGACATTCCCTCTGTCGGATCTGCAAAATAAAAAATGCACAGAGAAAAATCTCTGCAAAATTTGATCACGAATGAAAAAGATTTTACTGCTCTTAGCTACTTGATCTGATCTGATTCTAACCACCATCATTGCATCCATCATCTTCTGGAATTTCTAAAAATATATAACACTGCTATATTTGGACAAAAATTGGACCTGCAACATTAAAAACTCCGAGTAGCTTCCTATCATGAAAAATTTTGAAATCTGAACTTTATAACACTTAAAATCCTTTATTTCTAGCTTCTCACCACACTTCACTAGATTTTTCCACTTTTCATCCTCTAATTCACTGCTCAGACTAACTCACTTCTAACCTCAATTCATTTAGAGATCTGGAGACTGCCTCAATCTCCAAATCTTTGAAACTTGCTCTTAATCGCGGCTTCATCCTAAGACCTGGAGAAACCTCTTAGTCTCTAAGTCTCCTAATCATCTCCTTAACCACAGTTAAATCAAGAGACCTCACAGCACACTTTAGTCACCAAATCTCATGATCCTCATTTGGTGACCTGGCGACAAATGCTAGTCTCACAATCTCTAAATCATCTACCTCTAACTGTTAGCATTAAGAGACCTAGCGACTGTGGCTAGTCTCTAAGATGCGGAAATTAACTCCACTAACTGCCATCTTCTCACAACCTCGTGACCTCCTTAGTCTCACAATCTCTAAACTTTTTCACTAACCACCATCTTTCACGAGATTGGGCAACTAACTGTCAACTCCAAGTCGTGCAAACCTCATCTAACTATCGGATTTCTCACATGACTCAGCGATTGCATGCTCATCTGCAAAATTTCTTTATCTGGGCATAGAAATCAAGGTAGGTGTATGAGCTATCAAGCATAGCTTCCAGCATTTGATTTACCTCTATTGTTTGTTGAATTGCTTATATTTACCTCAAACTACAATGCAGAGTGAATGTGGGACAATTTTTCATAGTGTTTTAAAGACTTTCGCAGCACGTTGTTCCAAAATCATGGGGCCCACTGCCGCATAGAAGCCACCAAGCCAAGAGGGCCCACAAAGAGCCTGTGGCTTCTTCACTTTACATAATATTCAAGTGTCTTTGTTTATAAATACAAAGAAAAGCATCCACCCACCAAATGTGGGACAATGGATTACAAAGAAAAACCATTGAGTGCTCCCTTCATTACATTGTGTGATCTCCAACATGCACCTGCTACTTTTTTTGCTCATGTGAGTTCCATTTTTGCTTGGAGCAGCCTCCCAAATGACTTCAAATGCTGGATCCCAATGCGCGAGTCACTTATATTGTGCAAGCACCATATCGTTGGCTTTCTCTATTTTGCTGGCAATGCTCCACACATGGTTGACTGCTCTACTCATACACCAGTGTGCACATCTCTCAAACATGTCCCCAATTTATGACTAGCACACTCCTCATGCACTGGCAGCATCCAATTTGGCGCTCTATTACTTCTTGTGTAAACCAGCACTTGTGATGCCAAACGTTGGTCCCCCTCAATTTGCTGGCATTAAAAGAATGTGTTGGCATTCCTTTCGAATAGGCAGCACCTCATCCTTTTCAACATGTGGGGCATCCCCCAAATTCACATAAGACTTTTCACAGCACTTCAAACATGGTGTTGGTTCCACTTATTGGCGCAAGACACTCAAAATAGTGCCTCACGCACTCTTCACATGCTGGAAACTCCTCCAATAACATCTATGCATTCTCACCATGCACTAGATGGTCCCTCATCTATGTGTGTGGGCCTCATTCTTAGCAGCCCCTCCCTCTTTATTTATGTTGGGCCTTCTTTATTTGAATGCACATACCATGTGCACATTGTTTGTTGCTATGGTGCGTTGGGTTTTGGTGCTTTGCACATCCCCTTGTTTGGAAGTGGCACTCCTACTTGTATTCACCTTGCTTGAAACTAATGCTTCCATTTATAGTTGAGCACTTACAATATTGAAATTAATGCACTGAGTTTTCTTTGTTTCAATGCTTGTCACCTACGACATACTTTCTTGTGATTTTACTTTGTTTATGCTTTGACTACATGCATTGTAGCACTGTGCAATCACTAGCAATGATTGGTATTGATGTGCTTAGGATTACCATGTTATATGGGCACTGGTCCCTTTAAAAACAACAACTACCTTTCTCCCTTTGTATCATGTAATGAACCAGCTATGGCTTCAAAGTATGAATCATAACACGTCCATTTATAGTCGCTGAGATTGATATTGGTGGTATGGATCTCTAGGTCCGTATGCCTTTATGCCTTACAATTTTATAATATAAACGCTGGCCACCAAAAATGATGTGCCCTTTTCATGGTGTTGACCGTCCTCTTAACAACCTTGTTGCACTGGCCTCAAAAGAGCACATGCTATCTTTGAAGGGGTGACCATTTTGTAAACAAAGTCGGGTCCAAGATGGGCCCGGCTAAAAAATTTTCAAATTCAAACACCCGGACCCTGAAAAGCTTCTAAACTACTTTAGATACCCTCTGTACTCTTTGAATCCAATTCACAATCATACCCAGATCACCGAAATGCCAAAACAACCCCTTCTTACAATGTGCCCAGAATGCACAAGTGGCCTCGGGAACTGGCTTTAAAAACTGACATAATCACCTGACCCGGCCCTGACATTGAATATGCATGAACTTTGACCCACATTCTAATACTCTACAAAATGACACTTCATGACTGCAACTGGATCAAAAGATATTAATGTGTAAACTTGCCCAGTTCAAATTATTCTTGCAACAAACTTGTTAGAAAATGATTTTAATCGTCGTAATTGATTTTTAAAGGCGGAAAAATGGATTGGCAAGGGGCTCAAATTGGGATTGGGGTTAGTACTCTAACTTTGCAAGACAACGCAAAAATAATTTCATCAAAAGATTCAACTGGTCAAAAGTTATTCACTGGCAAAGTAGGGCATTTGGATTTCTGGGAAAACACACTGTAGAACTGAACACATTTTATGAAAATTGCAAATGGAATGAGCCTAGAAACTTGGTCAAATGGATTGGTCATGGTTCCAGATTTAGCACAGTGGGAGTAAAACATGATTGCAACATGACCCAATCATTAGATTTCTCATCGTATCACATAGGTGTCTTTTACACATTGTCAAATATAGCCCTTAAAACTTCTAAACTTCTGGGTTTCAGCAAAACATTGAAAACTGGAAATGGATTTGGCTTTGAAAAGTACTGAAATGGATTCACCAGGGGCTAAAAATGGACAAGCTAGAAGAGGAACATGCCTAAAATACAGATGTATCATTAATTCTTCTTGAACAATCACCGAGTATCAAATACAACTTGACAAATAGGGCTTCTGGGAATTGTTGAACAAGTGCATTATGCAATTATGAGAAAACACGTCCGGAAGGGGAAACACAAGACCTATCAAAACATGTCATTGTGACCTAAAATCAGGAACATAGGTCAACTAAAGTACAATAAAGATGCCCCCACTCTTGGATTTTCATGACACTCATTAGAATTCAAGTTATTCAACCCTCAATTGGCCCTTCCTGGTGAATTTCACACTTAGCAATTTTCTGACTTAGAGACCTAGAAACGAACTGATGCAAACCCATTT
Source organism: Chamaecyparis obtusa (assembly GCA_027943335.1). Taxonomy (NCBI): domain Eukaryota; kingdom Viridiplantae; phylum Streptophyta; class Pinopsida; order Cupressales; family Cupressaceae; genus Chamaecyparis; species Chamaecyparis obtusa. Next base: position 306,222 of record BSBK01005111.1, read on the forward strand.
CAATACTCAAACTAAAGGCTCAAATTGACTCAATGGGACATATGCAAGGTGCAGAACATTTAATTCTGATGATAGGACCTAAAAACCACCCGATCCATATATGCACTTTTAGACCAAATAGAGCACTTTAACAAGCAATTAACATGGTACTAAAAAATCCATGTTGCATTTTTTCATCCCAACAGTGGCTCTGACTGTGGATTGATGCCCCATGTGGGCATGCAAAGAACTTTCAAAATCTCATGGTTGAAGTAGACCACCCTGAAACATCAAATCCAGATTTTTTCTTTCTTCTCTTTTCACCTTTCCAAACATCTCTTTTCAAAAAATGGGAACCTCTACTAAAAGCAAACACACAACTGAAAGAAAAGCAACTATACATACTAGGAAATTATTTACAAGAGGCCCAAAGCCTCAAACTAGATTCAGCTCTTACCTCTATCATACATTTGGTTTTCATCTCCATAGATCAAAGGCAAACTAAAGTTATTGCTTTCATGTGTTTGACTGAAAACACTGCCACCTTTTTTTAGCACATCAAACAAGAAAAAATTAGTGAATTCACTATCACCTTGCAAAACAAAATCTCTGAAACATGGTGATGCTGATCTTTGTATGATATCTCAACATCACACCCTTGACCATTGCTAACAAGCTGAAAAAGAAAACACTTTAGCTCTTTCTCAAAGCTGAAAACATCATTCAGATCATTAGTTTGCACCACAAAGCACAACTCTCTCTCATCAGCATTTTGCAGACTAAAATAGAAACTTTCTGAACAAACATCTATTTGCAAAGAGTCAAGGATATCTTGTTGATCACAACTCCTATCAACATCTCTTAAATAGGACAAACCATTATCCATCACTAGTTTCTGAATCATTTGTAAATCTGAAAATACATATTCAGATTTGTCTCTTTCTTCCAAATCATAGCTTAAACAAGAACCATTGACACTAAATCCACATAAATCTGAATCCATTGCAACACATGAGTCATCATATTCATCATAGACAATAGGGTTTTCATGTGAGTAATTTTGATCTTCTGCAAGAGGAAATAAATCAGGAACACAAAAAGAATATGATTCAACATTTGCACTACTATCCCAATTAGGCCTCATCATTATGTCTAGAGTCTCCACATCCATTGAATCTGAAACAACACTGATGACCTCATTATCTGATAAATCATATTGAATATGATCATGGTCTAATGATATGGAATGACAAGAAAAATCAGAAATATACATGTCAAAATTAGGATCCACTGATTTATATTCTTTATCAAACTAAATATGTGTGAAGTGTTGAGTTTCAAATCTATCTTTCCCTAAAACTCTGAGATACTCATAAGATAACAAATCTGAGATTTTTTCACTATGAAGTGAACAACTATCATCATTTATGCTCATCTCTGATACACTCACACAATCAAAGTCTTCACTTTCATTTTCTGCACCCTTAGCAATGTCATTACTACCAAAACTTATATCCATAAGGCATGAAATCTGAGAATCATTTTCTGATACATACCTCTGAGAATCTGAAATTTTCTCACCACCTGGCAAGGATTGACCTTCTAATTTATCCCAACTATCTTCTAGCTTGGTGCTGCAAATTTCTTCATCTTTGGGATCATGGAGTGAGACCTCTTGGAGCACATCATCTTGTGCAAAGAAATCACTGCAAACACTCACATCAGCATCATAGTTATCATCTTGTTGTCCACAGAAAATAGTCTCATTGTCCTGTTGCTCACAAAGTTGATTGTTAATACTATCATCAGCAAAATGTTTAGCACAAGTGGACTCATCATCATAATCACTAAAATCAGATTCATCAGCATAACTAGACTCATCATTGTTATCACTTTCAACATCAGTATATTCAGGATTTTCAAATTCAACTTCACTGTATTCAGTCACATGCACATCTTTGGAAGAAAGATTTTCTACATGTTCCATCCATTGCATAGTTTGCTGAATACATTCTACCCTTTGAGGGATTGGCAAATTAAGTGTATGAGTAAAACAAAGTTTAACAAATAAATTTTCCCATACAAAATCCTAAGGACAAAAAGGAATGTCAAAATCCTTGATCTTATTAGTAAACCTTATGTAGAAATCATGTTGAGACTCACCCTCCTCTATACTCATGGTCTCTTGTAAATGTAACACCACACTTTCCTGCAACCTTTGTGTTAACATTTATGTTTCTTCTTGAAGAAGTTCAAGTTTTGATGCAGGGTCCTTAGATTTAGATACATCTTATTCATCACTGTGTTCCATATCATCATATTGCTTAATGTCACCATATTTTTTAATAAAAAAATCTTCCAATGCTGACATAGATCCTATTGAGCCTTGAGGTAGTTTTTAAAACCAGTCCCTTACAATCTCTACTAGAGATACTGCAAAGAGTTTCATCAATACATCCTTATGTGTGATATTGTGATCATCTACCAGGTTAGCAATTTTTTGCAAATGATCTTCAGTTGATTGCTCACCAAAACCAGTGAATTTTGGTAAACTATCCCTTACCACTTCTGGAATATGATTTGGGTATCCAAGGATACCTTCAAAGTTTATTGATCCAAACAACTTACTCCTAGATGGTTGTGACATCTTAGCAGGCAAAGAAACTATAAACTGCTACTCTCTTCCCTTTTAACTTAGTGCTGACCACTTAATAGGGAAAACATGTATAACTGATTTTCATGAACAAAGCTTTCATTCAATGAAAAATAAATTACCTGGAGTATCCTGAAGTTGTTACAAACTTGTTTGATTTGAAGTCGCCTCCAAATCATTTTCAAAAGTTGTTGAGCCACCACCTCCATGCAAAGGAAAAGACTGAAAGTATCCTCTCATAACAAACTTCAAGATGGTACATATACTATTTATCAAGACTGAAAGTATGTCATTATATGCACTGATCAAACATAGAACTCAGAGTCGCCACTCACAACTTGGTGAGATGATTTGAAACTTCTTAAAACTGACTCTTATACACTTCAATGGACACCACTGGATAAATGAATAAGCTAGCCAGGACTCTAGCTCTACTCGTACCTACATTATTCTATCTTCACTTTAACATATCCCCAACAGAGTCACCAATTTGTTAGGGATTTTTCTTTTAGGGTCAAACTTGGCAAGATATGGGCTTGATTCTTAGTTTAAAAGGACTCCAAGCTTGCAAGAAAAGCCTAATAAATGAGGATTGGATAAGATCCTCCTTCTACTTTGAGCTCCACAGGACTCACATGGGTATTGCCTATAAACAGGTTACTATATTTCAAGTAAGCTTTTGATTAGTGGATAAGGTCTTCACTGCTATGCTATTTAGGCTTCAGATCACTTCAACAAAAGATCACTGTAGAAAGCTGAGAATCTCCTGATACAAAGTATTACAAAAGAAACTACAAAGGTAACAGCATAGACAACGGGATAAGGATATGAATCCTTCTTCTTTTTATGAGTACAACTCGAGGAAGGTTAACCTCTTGATTCTCTCTCAAAGGAATCAACAATGTGAACTATATCCCTTGGATACAGTCCTATCAAGATATGTATGAACTTAAAACACAAATGAACTGGTAATGAAATGAATTTTAGATGACTGAAAGATAAGTGCATAACAAATATCTAGCCAGTGCCTATTCCATTGGGCAAAAGCGTCTGAATGTGAATATACAGGAAGATTTCAAGGAAACACAATAGAATGCTTTACAAACTACCTGCAATCTAAATAGAATGCTTTACAATCTATTATGTCACTCCTATATTGTAATCATCAAAATCTTGACAAAAATGTTTGCTCTCTGTAACTACATATGAGGATTTAATCCTTTCCCTGAAAGGAACTCATAATCAATTAAAATAGTTGTCTTACAACCAATATGTTTTCAAATGTGTGCACAGATGTGTGATCACACTTCTATGAGTCTTTGTATGCGAGAGTGCTCAACAGTGAGTTCTCAAAAAATGACCCATAGCTCTCTATCTGAGAAGAGCATGGTTTGAATGTGGCCCTCAGATCAGCCTATTTTACCCATGCAAATACAACTCAGAATGAGAGATTCGAGTTGATCTAAATGAAACTATTCTAAATGATTTGCAATGCGAACTAAGCTAAACTAATTTATTGAAAATGAAATTAAGCTATATGTAATGGATTTAAACTAAAATGATTTGCAAATAATCTAAAATGTAAATTAATCTAAAATGTGAATGTGCAAGTTGAAATGCTAAATGATTACAAGCTATGAAATTCTGCAGCATAAGTTCGATATCAAAATTCGGGGTCCTTGAATGAGCATGAGAGGTCTCCTTTTATAGGAAAAGTTGGATTCGAATGTGAAAGTAGAAGCAATGTGGGATAAATGAAAAAGAGGAAACAATCATCATTTTTAGAAGGTTTGTAATAAAATGGAATTACATTTTATTTTCTTTTATTTTTATTCAATTTGTTTCCTTTTTCATCACAGGAGATCTTTTGAGAGAATATTTCATTTATTTAATTTTAAAGAATAATATCTCTTTTAATTAAATAAGGTAATATTATATAATTTAGAAATGAATATTAATTCAATAAAATAAAACCATTTAATTAAAAGAGGATTTTAATTAAATAACATTATTTCATTCAAAGAATATTAATTTCAATTAAATAATATTATTTTATTTATTAAAAAGGGATATATTTCTTTTAATTAAAAATTGATGGGATATTCAAACTTTAGGGAAAATTGAAATATTTATGATTTGATCAATAAATTTGATTTGAATGTATGACAAATATTGATTCAGGAATTGATATTGATAGATTAAATAAATGGGGCCCAAAGTCTAGGCGACCATTTTATGGTGCATACATTTGCCCCTCTTTGACTAATGTGTGATCGATTTGGGAACACATGTAGTCAAAGAAGAATTGAAATGTGAGATCGATCTGGGATCACAAAACAACTTAGATGTGTGTTCGACGGATGGGAACACATCAGGACAAACATAAACTAAAGGTCTTTGAACATGAGGTCGATTTGGGATCATATCCAAAGTGAGAGATAAGAATCTCAATCAATGTTGCCCCAAGAGGAGCAATTGATAATTTGATAAAACTGAATCAAGGTTTGAAATTTGATAGGTACTGCCCCCTCGTGATCAAAATCGAAATGAGATAGAGGAGAAACAGTAAATTGATAAATTTGATCAAATCAAATGAAAGATAAGATTCACAGCAAGAAAGATTATGCCCCAAGATTGAATTAGAAGAAAAGAAGTGGGGTGAATAGTGAATGGAAGATAGAAGTTTAGAAGAAATGGAAAGAAATGGAGAGAAGAAATAGAATCAATCAACTGTTTAAGATAGAGAATTTTGATTGAGATCACGAAAGAAAGTAAGGAAATGAAGATCAGATCGTGACCACAGTTGACTGAAAAATCCACAAGAAAGATGAGGAAAACTCTCTCAAACTCATAATGCAGCCTAAAAGTGCAAATGCTAACATGAAGCCTAAATAATGCAAGCTACATGAAAATGCAAAGATTTACTTGCATGGGTAACATAGGTATTTTGTGTTCATAATTCATTAGAGAATGTAAGAAATCTTATTTTCATCACTGGGCCGTTATTACCAGACATCGGACAATCACACAACCATCACTAGTCACAAATGCAACTATGAAGATATGAATGTGATTTATATCGGTTTGGAATGTGGAAAGATTCTAACATAAGCATCAAAGACATAAAGGTCAAGATGACTACAATGTTAGCTTACCCAATTTAATTTAGCAAAACCATGCTCGCATCACGGCATAAATGCCAAGATAACCATGAGGACAGTTGTGCAAGAAACAGTCAAGGATGATGTCTCAAATATCCTAAGTGTGTCAAGGAGACAACAAAAAAACACTCAAGAGGTTCAAGACAAACACCCACAAGCAGAAAGAAAATAAAAACATGCCCCATGCCCCAAGTCCTCTAGCTATGCATCACGGAGAGACCTGTTTAGGCAAGGACACTCAACGAAAATCAATAACAGTCAGCACACAAAGAAAAGATCATGACGTATCTCAGGCTGAAGTGTTTTAAAAAGTTTAAGTGTGTAAACTGATACTGAGTTTTGAGGGTAAAGGTCGAATTCTTGCTAATGGGTAAGATCACATGACCAAATTGGATAAGACCAAACTGATAAGTGTTGAGAAACACTCGATGTCGGGGGTTTTGCGTTGAAAAGCACAGTTGGGTTGGTGTTGAAAAACACCATTTGTGAGGTGTCCTAAAGATAGGCATATCCAAGAGACCAAAGCTAACACAATGATGCCCCCCCTAGACACAGACAAAGACTAATTCCAAACCAAGGAAACAAGGACAAGGCATGATGGGGAATGGTTAAGTGTCGAGAGCGCATGCTAAGAAATAGGGGTGCAGAGGCCTCAAGTAGCACCTATTTCTAGGTTTTCACCACTTGGAAGTTTTTTTGTTTTTTGTTTTTTGTTTTTTTTTTCAGGACTTTTTATATTTTTTTTGTACTTTTTCTACCAAGGCGCCTGTTTCCAGGTTTTCACCGAGGCACATTTTCTAGTTTTTTTTTTTTTTTTGTATTTTTTTCAGGATCATATATCAATTTTTTTTGGATTTTTTCAGGACCATAATTATATACAAAGGATGCCCCCAGATAGAACGGGCATCAAGGATAGAACTTCTTCAGGTGCTGAACATTGATAGGCGTAGGGAGCTGCTCCCCCTCTTCAGTAGATAGTAGATATGCACCTGAACCAAAAGCTGCTGTGATAATATAGGGTCCAAGCCAGTTAGGTTCGAATTTGCCCTTTTGTTCTCTGTGTTGTTGGTTCTTAGGATTCTCTCGCAGGACAAGATCTCCTACTTGGAATTCTCTAGGGTGAACCTTTTTGTTGAATGCTTTGGACATCCGCTTTTGGTAGACCCTCATATGGTCAAATGAAGCTTTACACTTTTCATCCAGAAGTTCTAATTCCTGTAATCTCATGGCGCGATAATCTTCATCTGTAATCAGACCTTTGAGAGAGACTCTCAGTGATGGAATCTCAACCTCTAAAGGTAACACTGCTTCAGTGCCATATGTGAGGGAAAAAGGAGTAGCCCCCGTTGGAGTACGAATACTCGTTCTATAGGCCCACAAGGCCGGATTTATCTGTAGGTGCCAGTCTCTACCATTCTTGTGAACTATTCTGTGTAGAATCTTGAGAATGGTTTTATTTGAAGCCTCTGCCTGACCATTTCCTTGCAGGAAGTAAATGGAGGACCAATGTTGTTTTATCCTGAATCTTTGGCAGAGTTGTGTAAGGTCCTTGTTATTGAACTGACCTCCATTATTAGTGATAATTTCAGATGGAACTCCATATCGACAGATGATATGGTTTAAGATGAATAGAGATACTGTCTTGCCTAAGGCAACAGAAAGTGGGACAGCCTCTACCCATTTTGTGAAATAGTCAGTAGCAGTGATAATGAATTTGTGCCCACCTGATGAGTTGGGATGAATCTGCCCAACAAGGTCAAAGGCCCATCGCTGAAATGGCCAGTGAGAGATAGAAGGAATTAACTCCCTACCTGGAGCATGTATCAGGTGTCCATGTTTCTGACATTTTTCACAAGATTTGGCAAATTTTATCGCGTCCATCTACATTGTAGGCCAATAGTATCCCGCCCGAAGCAACCTTCTAGCCATGGAAAGACCATTAGAATGTCCCCCACATATGCCCTCATGGATGTCAACTAGCGCTTGATCGGATTCCTCCTTTTCTAAACACCTAAAAAGTGTTCCATCTAGACCCCTCCTATACAAATCACCAGAGATGAGGGAATGGCGAGAGGCATTACGGATGAGGTTTCTTCTTTCAGACCGGTTGAAAGTGTCAGGGATGATGCCATCACGGAGATAGGAGTAAATGGCACCATAGCGGGAGGATGCATGGTTGATTATGGTACATATGACATGGCTTTTGGGTGAGTCAAATATGGGATAACGTAGCTCTTCCACTAGGAACTCATATCTGAACTCGTGTTCTATTAACTGCAGAAGTGAAGCAAGGGTGGCCATAGCATCTGCCGCTTTGTTCTCAGCTCTGGGGATTTGTTGAAAAGTGACAAAGGTAAAATACCATCTTAATGAATCAACCATTTTTTTATAAGGTATCAACTTGTCATCTTTTGTTTGGTATTGCTCATTAACCTGATTAATGATTAGCTGAGAATCCCCATAGATATGTAGCTCTTTGATATTCCACTCTATAGCCATTTTGAGTCCATTTGTTAAAGCCTCATATTCAGCTATGTTGTTTGTGCATGGAAATAGTAACTTGTAGGATTTGGGAATAGTATACCCATGAGGAGAGACAAACAACACGCCAGCTCCAGAACCATTGTGCATGTAGGAACCATCAAAGAATAGCTTCCAGGATCTCTCAGTCATGTACATGAGATGTTTGTCTGGGAAGTTGACTTGAACCGGCATATTATCTTCAATTGGAAAGTTAGCCAGTTGATCTGCAATAGCCTGGCCTTTGATTGCCTTGCATTCGATATACTCTATGTCAAATTCAGAAAGAATCATCATCCATTTAGCAAGTCTACCCGTGAGAGCAGCTTTACTGAGCAAGTATTTGAGAGGATCAATTTTTGCTATAAGATGAATGGTATGCGCAAGCATATAGTGTCATAGCTTTTGAGAGGCAAACACTACTGCAAGGCAAGCTTTTTCAATACTTGTGTAATTGATCTCATAAGCCACTAGAGTGCGGCTAATATAGTATATGGCCCTTTCTTTCCCTTGTTCATCTAATTGATCCAACAGTGCCCCCAATGAAGATTCAGTAGCTGAGACATACAAAATAAGGGGTTTTCCTGGAATGGGAGGCATTAAGATAGGAGGATGTGCCAAATATTCCTTAATCTGATCCATGCTTTGCTGGCAATCTTCATTCCAGACACATTGAACCCCTTTATGCAAATTTTTGTTAAAGGGTTGTGCCCTATCAGCTAATTGTGAAATAAACCTCCTTATGGATTGAAGGCATCCTTGAAGACTCCTCATTTGACTGACATTTTTAGGAGGTGGCATGTTTATAATGGCCTGAACCTTTTCAGGGTCCACTTCTATCCCTTTAGCTGAAATGATGAACCCCAATAGTTTGCCAGAAGTAACACCAAATGCACACTTTTTTGGATTTAACCTTAGTTGAAATTGTTCCATACGATCTAGAATTGCTTCTAAATCAGCCAGGTGTGTTCCTCTTTTCTTGGACTTAACAAGGGTGTCATCCACATAATCTTCCATATTTTTATGCATCATGTCATGGAAGATGGTTGTCATAGCTCTTTGATAAGTAGCTCCTGCATTTTTTAATCCAAAGGGCATGACGTTCCAACAGTAAGTACCCCATGCACATGTGAATGTAGTCTTTTCTTGATCCTCAGGAGCAATCTTGATCTGATTATACCCAGAAAAACCATCCATCAAGGAGTAGATCGCATAGCCCGCCGTCATGTCCACTATCATGTCTATGTTAGGAAGTGGAAAATCATCCTTTGGGCATGCTCTATTAAGATCTCTAAAATCTGTGCAGATTCGGATGGATTTATCATGTTTGGAAATAGGTACAATGTTGGAAATCCAGTCAGCATAGTCTACGGCTCTAATGAATCCTGCACCAAGGAGCTTTTCTAATTCAGCTTTTACTAAAAGAGCTATATGAGGGTGCATTTTTCGTAACTTTTGTTTGACTGGTTTCACACCCGGAGCTATGGACAAATGATGCATAATGAGATTAGTGTCCAACCCTGGCATGTCTGAATATGTCCATGCAAAATTAATTTGCTTCTTTTGGAGGAACTCAGTGTAGGCTTTCTTTTCTTGAGGTGATAAAGATTTAGCCAAGTGTACAAGTTTTGGAGCCTCTTCTGTGGCCAAATTAACAACATCTGTAGGCTCCACCAATACTGATGATCTGTCGTGAAAATAACTTGGGAGACTATCAAGTACCTCATTCGTAGGTGCCTCAGAGAGGTTGTCACCTTTGGATATGTCTTTTATTTTTAATTTTTTTGGTTCTGACACCGCCACATAGTGGTTTTCACCATCAGAACTCTTATTCTTTTTTTCTTTTCTTTTTATCTTGTGACTAAGGTACTTGATGTCTAGTTCTGTCATGCTGGTAGCTGGTTCACTGGTGGAAGAGACTACAGGTTCAATAGCATTTAGGTAGCAAGTGATCTCATAGTCATTGGAAAATGTCAAGAGTTGAGGCTCTTGATGACGTTGAGACCAATCAATAAGGTTAGGATTAATGAGGGGTAGATTGATGTCTGGTTCAATATTAAGGATATAGGGGATGTCATCTCTGGTGACCGCAGAATCAAAGTCTGTCGAGTATCCCTCTAAGGTGTCTAAATCAAGATTCATCCCATCAAGTGAAGAATCATCTACTAATGCGACATGTGGGTTTGAATCTTCTAATCTAACACATGACTCATTAGCTACGTTGGGTTGAGTACTATAAGCATGAACAACATCCATATCCAAATCAACTGTTGCATCTGAGAGTGAATCCCATTCATACTCATTTGAGGCTGTGTCTGAATCCTTGCTAGGATGTTTACACCAGCTGGGTTTCCTAAGCCTCGAGGTAGAAGCCTGGATATCTTCGAGAGTCACACCTTCTCGGATGAAATTTTCAGCATGTCCTTCAGTAGTGATTTGGTGTGTACTGGTAGTCATATTTTTTGAATCTCCCCAAAGGAGATTTGTTGAAGGAACCCAATCATCTGTCATGTCTTGTTGATTGGTCAAGTCTGGTACATATTCTGTGTCATCTTTGCTATCCTGCTTATCAGGAATGGGGACAGTGTGCTTGTTTTTCTTCATAAAGCCTAGGCCAACTGGTTTCTTAGACTTACGTCCAAAAAGATCATGATTAAGTGGTTCGGCTCTAGCATCTAATTTGTGGTTAAGAGGGCCATATCCTGGATAACCCATCTTTTTGACAAGAGTATATCCTCTCCCATAAGGCTTAGGAGAGGGGGAGAAATTTTCATTGTGCTGGTATTTCTCCTCTTTGTACATCCAATCTCGAACAGCTACTTCCTCTTTTTCATCTTGTATTGGTACTGAGGATTCAACAAATGTGTCAAATAGTGTCATCGCTGAAGAAGACGGTTTCATTTCCTGTGAAGGTTTTCCATATGACCGAGGGGAAATTGGCATCTTTGCAAAAGAGTCAAGTTGATACCCCCCCATGCCAAGGTCTACTGATTTAAATTTGTTTTGACAGTCTGTTAAAGTTTCTTGATAATCCTCTGCATCTCGATTAAGAGGGATATGAACATTAGCTGAGATTGAATTAACTGATAAAGTGTTATCCCCTGGTATGCAAATTTCAACTCCATTGTAGGGGAACTTAACACATTGGTGGTAGGTAGACGGCACTGCCTACATGTCATGAATCCATGGTCTACTGAGTAAAATATTGTATGCAAGGGGTCCAGTATCAACAATTTGGAACAAGATTTCTTTTTCAACTGGGCCAATCCTGACAGGAAGGACAGCTAACCCCTTGGAACTTCGTTCTGCCTCATCATAGGCCTTTATAGTGATCTTCTTTTTACTGTCAATCACCTCCTTTGAATAGCCCAAGGTTTTTAACAAACTTAATGTACAAATATTTAGCCCAGCACCCCCATCTATCAACACACGCCTGACATGAGTTTTATGAATCATTACTTCAATGTGAAGGGCGAGATTGTGTGGGTGGCTTAGGGATTTGTCATCATCTTCTGAGAAAGAGAGGTAATGTGGGCTGGAAATGTGGTTAACCATGCCTTGAAATTGGTCTATATCTATGTCTTTAGGGACATTTGCTGTGCGCAAAGCATCCTCAAGGATCTGCTTATGTCTAGGGGACAACTCTAGAAGCTCTAGTATTGATATTTGCGCTGGAGTTTTTTGTAGCTGATCTACAAGATTATAGTTTGGTTTGGGAGCAGTGGTGGACTTAGTGACATTCTTGGATGCCACTTGCTTGGGTTTATTGGATGGACCTGAATTAGGACCTCTAAGAATGATAGGACCTTGACTCCTAGTAACAGCATTCAAGGCTTGGGAAGATGACCTAGAATGAGGACCTCTCAGCACCACAACAGGTTCTTTGTCAAAGATAGGGGGAGAGTCATAACCATGTGGGTCCTTACTCCTCATCATGTTAACACTTGGCTCCACAACTTCAAGCATGTTTATCACATTTTTTGCTGTTGTATACGTGTAGTTGATAGCAGCCTTGCCATCCTTTTGGTTAGAGGTTTCCCCCTTGTCATACTTAGGCAATGGTTCTTTAAATGCTTTGTGATCAGCATTGGTATTTAGTCCATCCACCTTAAGTTTTCCACTCTCAATGAGGTCTTGGATAATGTGCTTGAGTTTCCAACAATTTTCAATGGTATGCCCAATGCCATTATGAAATATGCAGAAAGCCTTCTCATCCCACCAATGTGGCTTAATGTCAGGGATGTAATGTTTTGCTGGATCTTGTGGATGCACAAGATTATTGGCAATAAGTGTTTTGAAAACATCCTCGTAAGAATCACCAAGCTTGGAAAATTGACATTTTTCCTTTTTAGGCTTCTCTTGATACCGTGGCTTGCTCTCTTGTTGAGGAGGTGCATTGAGCTTCATAGCTTGAACTGCACTGGACAAGTGAAGAACGTCTTGATCTTTAGGTTGGGGAGCGTCTACAACTCCGTCATTGATAACTTGTTTGTTTTTGTTCCAGTAGGTGTTCTTCCCTTTATCCTTGTTGTTGTGCTGACCATTGTTGCCATTGTTGCTATGTCTGGTCAAAATGCCTTGTTCTTTGAGAACATCTTCAATTCGACATGCAGTTTCAATCATGGTATCAAAGGAATTGAAGACTATCTTTTTGATCTCATATCTCATTTCAGGCACCAAGTTACTGACAAGTATGTCAATCTTTTCATCCTCATGGATTGTCCTAGGATACCAAGAGCACTGTCGTCTCCACCTCTGTAAGAAGGTAACAAAGGGTTCCCCTTGATTTTGTTTCAAGTTGCATAGGTCCAACATAGTAACAGATCTTGATAGATTATATGCGAAGTGTTGAACGAATCTATGAACAAGTTCTCTAAATGTTTTGACAGGGGGAGTGATATTGGTAAACCATTCCATTGCTTGTCCTTTAAGACTTCTAGGGAATAACCTCAGCAAATAGGAGTCATCTTGATGGAATTCAAAGCTCATAGTATAGAACTGGCGCACATGGTCATGTGGATCACCACTGCCATCATATTTATCATATTGTGGGAATTCCACCCTCTTTGGAAAATCTTTCATACTCACACTTTTGTCAAATGGATTAGGACAAATAGAGTCTAGTGAGAATGAGCTCTTAGGTTGCATCATTTTTTCCATCATGTGCTTCATTTGACGGATTTCTTCCTCTTGAGAGGGACTTTGTTTTTGTATCTTGTTGTCTACATCAAAGTCATAAGGGACTCTGGCACCCTTGTTGATTAGACTTTCCAAGAACTTATCTTTGTTTTGTTCCAAATACCTATCTACATACTGTTGGAAAATAGGCTCTTGTTGCATTCGCATAAAGTCTTGAGTGTCAAGGTCATAATGTGAGCTACCACCTCCGTGTTGGGAACCATGATGTGCATGTTGGGAGTGTGGTCTTGAGTTTCTAGGAGGGGTTTGTCTCCTATAGTGAGCATACTGAGAGGCCCTTCTTCCTCTAGGACTAGGAGATCTAGAAGGGGTTCGTGACTTCCTTCTACTTCGTGGTGTTCTGGAAGGGGTGGAGGGAGGAGAATTATTTCCACTGTTAGCACCCCTGTTGTTGAATTGAGTGTTTAATTGTTGGGCTAACAGCCTATCTTCCTCCTCTTGGAATGCTTTTCTCTCTATGTCCAACAAGGCTCGTTGTTCCTCTTCGAGAAGCCTAAGTTTTTCTTCTTTTGCAGCTCATTCATTTTGTGCAACTTGTTTTTCCTTCTCAATTCTTTTTAGCCTCTCATTTGTATGCCTTGAGGCTGTTTGGAGTGGAGAGTTTGGTCTTGAATGTTTGTACAAAGCATTGGTATACGTTGCATTGACATGAGCATCACTAGGTTCATTGTCTTGGTCTTCATGTTGTGACCATTGGTCTGGGTGAGCTCGTCTCTCATGCCTATCAGCTCGTTGATGTGCATCTAGGTACCTAGTGCTGATGGGGGGTGAACTAGGTTGAGCATCATGAGAGGAATTACCAAACAAAATCTTGTCTCTGTGTCTTTCATAGATATCATCAAGGGTTTGATCCATAGCTTCCCCCTCCCATCGAGTCATGGTATAACTCATATCCATACCTGAGTGTGAAGGTGCTGAGGGGGTACTCAAATCACTAAAATGGCTCTTTGGGTCAAACCAAGTGTTAGACTTACTCCTAGGTGACTGGTCAAATATTGGTTCCTTTTCCTTTCTCTTTTGATGAGTTTGAATTGGGGGTAGTTGGTTGAAGACTATCTGGGGTCACTTTCCTTGGCTCACTTGATATCTTGTTGTTACTGACATGAAAGGGAGAGTTCAGGCAAATAGACAATTCTAAGAAACGTCAATACCAAACTAGGATAGTGAAAGTTTTCTCTTGTCCGAGAGAGATGGTGAAAAGAAGTATTTGTAAATAGGTGCAAACCAACACTGCCACAGAGGTGCTCAATTCCTTTTGGGTGAATACCCTAGCACGTATGGATCAGGAGGATGACTTTGCACAAAGTGTATTTGAGTTTGATTGTATGAAAATGAGTGGACAAAGAGACTACTAACACTCTCCAAGTGTGTTATCAAAAGAGTCTAAAAATTTATCTATTTGACAGAAATGATTCCTAACTTGCCAATCTCAAGCAAAATTGCTTATGAGATCAAGGATTACTATCTCAAAAAGGTCAAAGACACAAGGACCCTAAATACAGGACGAGTCAATCTTCTAGCTCAAGGTTGATGTAATGACGGTTTACTCAGAATCGATAAGCGAACAATTTAATTCTTGTGTTATGGGCAATGTTCTCAAGTCTGGTTTGATGTTTCTCTTCGGCTTGGGTTGCTTGGATGGTGGATTGATAGCTCTTGAGGTTTCTTTTGGCAACTTTTTGCTCTTGGTAAACTTTTGATTTGGGTAACTTTGCTTTGGGATGCTTGAGCTGATTGGGCATCACTTGGAAAAGGCTTTGCACCTTAGTAGTCTAAAATCAGAAAACTTGAGTGAAAACAAGCTTCTAGGGCAAGGTAAGTCACTGATTTTATGACCAAATACGTTAAAAAGGCTTATGAAACACCTGAAACTGGGCATGCAACAAAATGATCTCAGGCGATAATATTCAGGCAAGCCGTGCGATGCTTGTTCTGGTGAAGGCAGGCAACACTGTTACCAGATTATGTCTGTGGGTTGCAAATTTTGGTGTTTTTGAGTTGTTTTAAGCACATGTGAAGCAAGTAGTAGTCATTAACAGACCTATCAAGGACAAAGCAACTTGATAGTATTAGGGGAGTCTTGTTTGAAGATGTTTTGGACAATGTTTAAGACTCAAAAAAAAAGCACATAGTTATCCCTACCAAAGAAAATGGTGAGAAGTCAAAATCTTTTCCCCATTGCTTATGTGCATACGTGCACCTCACACAGCCGTGTCACCCCCTAGAGGGTGCCCGTGTTTTTGGTGTTTCCAAGGACTCAACAGTGTACGTTCAAAGGTTACCCTTGTAGCAGGGGCCAGTGTCGCAACCGCCTCCAAACGTCCAGGTGTATGCCTATGATGGGAATCTGTGTATGATAAACATACAGAGAGATTCTTCCCCCTCCTTATGCAAAGATTATGACTCCTTTCAGAGATGAACTGGGTAGGCCACTAACTAAGAGGTTTTTACTTGGCTTCCATTCACAATAACCTTCAGTGCCTCTGATACAGAGCTGGGGCCTCGCAGCCACACCAACACCTAAAAGTCACACACCCCCGCAAGCAGGGCTCGGAGCGGTGTCGCTCAGTGCAACAAACAGAGCCTTTCCATGATGATAGTCAAAGTCATGAAAAGGAAGTTACTATGGTTTTGGAGTCTTTAGACTCAACAAAACTTGCTTTATTATAGTGAGGTGGAATCACCGGCAATAGGTGTGTACTCACTTGGGTCGTTCCCGGAGGTTCAACTTCCGGCAGGCCCTCTAAAGGTGACTCAGGACTTGGCTCAGATTCAGGTTTCTGATTTTCTAATTCTCCTAAAGGGAGAAGAGCATACTTCTTTAGCCCGTTTCTTTACCCAGACACACAAGACAAACTTAATCACCGAGTTAGTTTCACTCCACCAAATCCACACGCTTTTGGGTTTCTGGTTCTCTCTCAAGGAGAGAAGAGCATAATCCCCTGGCGAATAGAAATGCTAAAGATTCACTAACTTTCTCTGCTTCCCTACGGATTCGTCATATTAGTAAGATCATTAGAATTCTAGGTTCATTCATGGTCATCACCTCCATGTAATGAAGAGCCAAAATTCCTACTCACTATCGAAATCCACAAGAAATTTTAACGGAGCCCTAATTAAACTATGTGAATAAAGCAGGAAAGCAAACACAATGTTTTAATGATCTTTGGCAAACGTCCTGCATTCACACCATTAGTATTTTTTTTATGTCTTTGTCAAATCGTCCTGCAGAAAACTGTTATGCTGCAGAAAACAAAATTATTTTTTGCAACAGAAAATAGAAAACTTGTTAGGAAAATGAAACTGTAAAACAGAAAGCAGGAAATTTTAGTTCACTGCCCCAGAATCTCACGCGAGGAAGTACCTTGAGCACGCGAGAAAACACAGGGTCCGCGCGAGAAAACAACAGTCCCGCGTGAGGAAACGCCAGTCCCACGCGAGAAAACACACAGTATCGCGTGAGAAAACACAGAACCAGGGGCAAAATTTTGTACAGTCTTGCGCGAAGAAACGCTACAAGAGCAGAATCTCACGCGGATATCTCTATACCCTCGCGCGAAAATCTATACACAGACAGTATGGACTTGCAGAAAAAAAAAATTTTGTCGTTTAGAGAACCTGTAAAATTTTTCCTGAAAACCTATAAAAAAATAAAAAAAAGGCCAAAAAATTTTTTTAACAAAAAATAACGTCCTGTAGAGTATACCAGGAACCTTGAAACCCTTAGCCTCAGAGCTAGAAAATTAATGAAAATGAAAGGAAACCTATTTTCAGGGCCCCACGTTGGGTGCCAAAAATGTGTGCACAGATGTGTGATCACACTTCTATGAGTCTTTGTATGCGAGAGTGCTCAACAGTGAGTTCTCACAAAATGACCCATAGCTCTCTATCTGAGAAGAGCATGGTTTGAATGTGGCCCTCAGATCAGCCTATTTTACCCATGTAAATACAACTCAGAATGAGAGATTCGAGTTGATCTAAATGAAACTATTATAAATGATTTGCAATGCGAACTAAGCTAAACTAATTTATTGAAAATGAAATTAAGCTATATGTAATGGATTTAAACTAAAATGATTTGCAAATAATCTAAAATGTAAATTAATCTAAAATGTGAATGTGCAAGTTGAAATGCTAAATGATTACAAGCTATGAAATTCTGCAGCATAAGTTCGATATCAAAATTCAGGGTCCTTGAATGAGCATGAGAGGTCTCCTTTTATAGGAAAAGTTGGATTCGAATGTGAAAGTAGAAGCAATGTGGGATAAATGAAAAAGAGGAAACAATCATCATTTTTAGAAGGTTTGTAATAAAATGGAATTACATTTTATTTTCTTTTATTTTTATTCAATTTGTTTCCTTTTTCATCACAGGAGATCTTTTGAGAGAATATTTCATTTATTTAATTTTAAAGAATAATATCTCTTTTAATTAAATAAGGTAATATTATATAATTTAGAAATGAATATTAATTCAATAAAATAAAACCATTTAATTAAAAGAGGATTTTAATTAAATAACATTATTTCATTCAAAGAATATTAATTTCAATTAAATAATATTATTTTATTTATTAAAAAGGGATATATTTCTTTTAATTAAAAATTGATGGGATATTCAAACTTTAGGGAAAATTGAAATATTTATGATTTGATCAATAAATTTGATTTGAATGTATGACAAATATTGATTCAGGAATTGATATTGATAGATTAAATAAATGGGGCCCAAAGTCTAGGCGACCATTTTATGGTGCATACAACTTCTACATGCATAGAAACCACACCTATACATAAGTAATTATCTTAGCTACAAAAAATCAACACTCGCTCTTAGCAAGGAAGGTGTTCTACACAACACCCAGCTTATTCCTAAATTATACAAACTTTCCCTTCATTAAAACCTTGGTCAAGATGTTTGATACCTTCTTGTGTATAGGAATGTATTGAAACTTTATTGTCCCCTTTTGTACACAATCTTTGATGAAGTAGTATTTGATCCCTATGTGCTTTGACTTGTCATGAAATACATGATTCTTAGAGAGTTTGATATAACTCTAATTATCACAAGAAATTATTTTTTATTCTAGCGACTAATCAAAAAGTCCAACTAGAAGTTTCCAAAGCCAAAGATCCTAACATGAAACCATATTGGTTTCCATATACTCAGCCTCTTTAGAAATTAGTGCAACTACCTTTTTTATTTCTATTGTACCAAGGGATTTCTCCTGATCCCAAAGTAAAACTACAACCTAAAGTGTTTTTCTTATCATTTTTATTGCCTCCCCAATCCACGTTGGTGAACCCTTCAAACTTCACTCCTTAATTCTAAATATACCTTAGCCCATAATCAATTGTTCCATAAAGATAACTCAAAACATGCTTCATAGCTACCCAATGCAATTTCTTAGGCTCTACCATAAACTGACTAAGTGATTTCACTACAAAATAAATATCTAGCCTAGTGTTGACTATATACATAAGAGAGAAAATCACTTGTATGTATAAATTTAGGTCCACTACCCTGATCTAGAAGCCTTGATCTTCTTCTAGCTAATCACAAGTGATGTGGACATGGGATTATAGTCCTCCATCCTAAATCACTTTAAGATATCAACTATGTAATTCTTGTGTCCAACGAAGATCTCTCCCTCTCCCCACCACACCTCCAATCCCAAAAATAAGTGCATTGACCCAAAGTCCTTCATCTCAAACTCTCTAGTAAGATCCTTCTTGCAGTGTGTTATAAGCTCCTTTGACCCTGTGAGAAATAGTTCATCAACCTACAACATCAATATGAAAGGCTTGCCCTTCACTTGAACGTAGTATAGGTTTAGATTTGCCTCACTCTTGGTGAAGATCATGCTTTGCAAGTAACTATCAATATGTGCATACAATGCCCTAGGAGCCTACTTGAGCCCATATATTTCTCTCCTCAATTTTCATACATGGAAATACCTCCCATGCACCTCAAACTCCACTTGTCTCTCTATGTAGATCTCTTCCTAAATTACTTTTTTGTGGAAGTTTTCCTTCACCGTCCATCTAGTGAATCCTCCAAATCATTTGTGTTCTAACAAAAATTATATCCCTAATGGATGAGTATCTAGCTACTAGAGAGAAGGTCTCATCATATTCAATCCATTCCTTCTACAAAAACCCCTTAGTAACAAACTAGGCTTTAAACTTTTCTACACAACCATCTACAACATGCCTAATCTTATGCAACCATTTAAAACCCAACACTGACTTTCCTTTTGGTTATGGAACTACCTCCCACATGCCATTATTTATAATTAAAAACAATCTTCCACCATGGAATCCCTTCATACATAGTGCTTGGATGCCTCCTAAAATCTAGAAGGCTCCATCTCAATCAATTCATTCATAAGCACCATATACTCAAAAAAATGCTTAGGAGACTTTCTTTGTTAGATTGAATCCTGTGGAGTACCAACATACTCTTGGGAATCTCTTATTTTTTTCTCAACCACCTTGTTCCTCCTCCTCCCTATGATAGGAGTTTGAGGTTGAGTAATCCTATGTTCCTCTTCCTGATCAACTTTCTCAATCTAAATAGATTTCTCTCGAATGTGCATAATTGAACTATGAGTAATATGTGTTTCCTCAACCTTGGGTGCTTGTTCCTCATCCTAAACCTTCATCAAGTTGTTAGACACATGAATATTTCTCTACTCATCAAAGTTCACATCCCTATTTTTAAATGTGTTCCTAAGGGTGGGAATGTAAACCCAATGGGACTTTGATGTTCCACTATACCTAACAAGGATACCCTTCTCTTTAGTTGGTTCCAACTTGGCTATCTTCTCTTTATGAACATGACAATACACAAGGCATACAAATATGTAAATACACTCCAAATATAGATTCTCCTCTATGAACACCTCCTCTAGTGTCAACTTGACCAACATCTTATGGGGGCTCCTATTCTTCAATTATATGGAAATATTGCAATCCTTTTCCCATAGAAACCAAGGTAGATCCTAATCATGGAGCATGATTTTGGTCTCCCTAACTATAGCTCTATTTCTCTTTTCAACAACTTATTTTGTTGATCTTTGTACAAAATGGTCAACTCTTTCTTGATACCTTCCTAAGAACAAAAATCCTTGAAGGCATTTGAGGTATACTCACCTCTATTATTTAACCTTAGTATCTTGATCTTCTTCCCTATTTGGTTCTCATTCTAGCATATCTTGCATTGCATTTTTCATTGTGTTCTTGAAGATATTGCCATTCTTTTCCTTGTCTCTTTGAATCTCCCATTGCATGGTTTACTAGCAAGGTTGCATGCTTAATAGCTCTAGATGAGAGCCCTGTAAACACACTTGCACTCCATGCCTAGGGAGATCTAGGTCACTTTTCAAGGTTTCCAATCCATGGATGCCCTTGGAATCAATGGCTTAGAGAAGTGCACATCTTGAGTGTACATTTTTGGCACCAATCGTGGGGTAGAACAGCTATGTTTTTCCTTTCTTTCCTTGCATTTCTACTTCATTTTCGTCACTATTATCTTGTTGTTTCAGCTTTTTTTTTTTTTTTTTCCTAACAGAGTATCGTACGATAGTTTTTTACATAGTCATGCGATACTTTTCCAGTCAAAAGTATCATATGCTCATACAAAAATCTATCGTCTGGCTTTACAACACTCTGTCGTCTGGTGTTGTGTGAAGTATCACTTGGAAGAGAAGTATCACAATCCTATACGAAAAAGTATTGTGTGAACTTCTGCTAGCAGAATGTCTCACCTAGGCCTGAAAGTGACTGTTCTTGATTCTTTTTTTGCAAGATTCGGGTTTCTATTTTCTGGTTTTTGATTCATTGTGTTCGTACAAAGATTTATTTGCAGATTATATCTAGTTTTTCTATACTAACTCTTGTGGGCCTAACGAGTTGTGCTTGTAGGTGTGCCCTAAGTAACTTGCATAAATTGCTAAAAGAACGCATGTCAAAGCTTCAAATGCACTAGGGCTACTAATATTTCTTGCAGGGCTGCCCAAAGCATAAAAACCAAAAAGTGCTTGTTCTTTCTATCCATTTTTAAGTGTGGCATTATACTAATTCATTTTTATTAGCCACGTAATATCTTGTCATTAGAGTCTTTTGTTGGTAGGAGAGTATGCTCTTCACCCTTGTGGTGAACTAGAAATCTTGACCCATCTCTAGATTTCAAAAACAAGAGGGTTAATTGAACATTGCTTGGAGTGTTTTGGAAAGGCTTTTGAGATAGGAGGTATGCTCTTCACCCTTGTGGTGAACCAGAAATACTGACTTTCAAAGGTCGATCCACTTCTTGTTTAGTCTAGAATCCTTTAGCGGACCTACTCTTGAGCAATCGAGAGGAACGACCCAAGTTCGGACAAGCTAATACCCAGCTATTCCAACCCACTATAAACTCAAGGCTATCAAGGACACAAAACCTTGGTAGATGTAATACTTGTCTTCACTTAGTGTGAGTACTTGTGGGATTGTGACGATGAGAAAAATGCTAAGCAAGAATTCTTAAGGTACTCTTATGGCTGCGAGGTCTGTTACTTGCCACAAGGTAAGGAGTCCCTTCGAGGAACAAGAGTGGTATTGCGAATAGAAGCCCTTATTATGAACCTTAGATAGAAGCTACCCAATTTTTCTGCTCAACATCTTGGTGCAAGGATTGATCCTAGTGGACTAACCTAGATCACCCCAAGATTTTACACTCACCATTTGTGTTCCTTTGGTTGTGTCATTGGCACTTCCACGACAAAGCCAATATCTATTGTGGGCAACCACTTTGTGTGAGGCAATGGGAAATCAAGTGTGGGCTAAGTTGTTGAGTATTGAGCCTTTGTCTTTCTAGGCTAGCAAGTGTTTGAATTGTCTTCACTTTGATATACCCATGTAAACATTCTTAAACATCAAACATCACGGTAGTGTTCATAGGATTTTTGTTTTGATATCCCAAGTGCATGTCTTTGCAAGGTTTCTTTTTCTCTTGTTCAAGTGTTTTATGAAATTTTTGATCACTCACTATTTGCAAACCTATCTATTTTCTACTGTTAATATGTTCCAAACTGAGAAAATGTACTTATCAAACTATAACTTTGATCAAATCACCTTCAAAACTGGGTCTTACATGTTCACTAGTCAAACATCATATGATACTGAACAATCATCGTACCATCTGCCTGGATATTATCATGGAATACTTCACTACTAAACTTTTATTGCATGACCTTTGTTAGGGATTTTTCTTGTAGGTCAAACTTGGCAAGGACATTGGCTTGATTCTCATTAAGTAGGTTTCCAAGTTTGCAAGAAAATCCTAATTGATGAGGATTGGATAAGATCCTCCTTCTACTTTGAGCTCCACAGGACTCAGGTGGGTATTGCCTACAAATAGGTTACTATCTTTCAAGTAAACTATGGATTGGTGGATTAGGTCTTCATTGTCATGCCATTGAGTTCATTAGATGTGCTTTCATGGAAGATAATTCTAAAAATAGCTGAGAACAACCTGTTGCAAAATGTGACTGATGAAACTCCTAGTATGATAACATGAACAATGGCATAAGGGTGATGAATCCTTCTTCTTTTTATGAGTAAAACTCAAGGAAGGCTAACCTTTGATTCACTCTTCAAGGAATCAGCAACTATGGACTGTAAAACATCAGGGACAGTCCTATTTTCTAAGTACATGAACATGAACTGAAATGGTATTGGTGATGATAAATTTTGTATTTGATGATTGAAAGGTGTTTGAATGACAGAGATCAGATCAGTGCCTAATCCTTTGGGCAAAGAGTCTAACATAAATCAATAGAGTAATTTCTAGGAAATATAGTGATATGCCTTACAACCACATACAATTTGGATAGACTGCCTTACAAACTATCTTCTCAATCTAGGTTTTCTACCATCAAGATCTTCCACAGATGTATTTATTCTCTGAAATTGCACATAAGGATTTAATTCTTTCCTTGAAAGAAACTCATGCAACAATTAGATATCTTCCTTACAACTAGTATGTTCCAAATGCCTTACAAATAGAGACATACAAGAATAAACACAAAGCAAAGAGACAATAACAGAACCAAGGTATAAATTGTATTGTATTTCATGGAAGTGTATCAATACATACAAGTAAACTCTTTACTCAAAATCATAGGATCAATAATCTACTCTGCAAAGTTTGTATTATCAGCATTTAACCATCAAGAATATGGAACTAGAGAATAGAATCCCTTGGATTGCCAAAGACTGGAACCAGGAACCAAAAGGATTGGAAAAATAGAAAGCTAGGAGACCCAAAAAGTTTTAGAACCATTACAAAATCAGAACTCTTACTACTAATACCACTAGCTATCTTGGAATCCTTAAAGAACTCAGGATGCAACAAGCTTCGGATAGCTAGGGTTAGGGTTTCACCCACCAAACCAACCAAAATCAATCAGTAATTAATTCTAGGGGAGAAAACCAAGCAACTTGGACAAACAGACCCAAAATTGATCTTCCTCAATGAAAATCTTATGATTTGTACCGAAGATCACGCAAACACCATGCCTTTTCAATCTATTTGTACACTTGCAACACACCTCGAGCTTTACCTATGTCCATTTCATGATGATACAAGCATTTTCAATCAATCATCAAACCCTCTGGACCACCCTGCAGTAGTCGGCACAACAACTTCATCAAATCCTACCACAAAAACCATAAATTTTCGTCCTTTCTGTCGCTGAGAAACCCTCAAAAATTCAAATTTGAAAAACAATGGCTACATTATGGCACTTGTAGTAAATCGGTGGTCAAAATGTAAACCTTGATCAACTTAAGTCCTGACTGTTAGATCCCTCCTTTTCACAGTTTTTATGTCCTTAACTCAACCAAATACCCCAGGTTTACTCCTAGCGACCACGTGACAAGGCTTTTCCTATTCACGAAATGAAAACCTTAACCTGAGCTTAACCCAATGATCAGGAAAACAAAGGAAAGAAAACCTATCCCAGTTACATTTGGTGAACTGGCGATTGAAGGGTTTCGCCAGTTCACATAACATTTTTTACCTTTGCCAAGTTAGTTGGTGATTACACAAATGCTTGTTCGCTGAATTGCCAGTCAAATCAGAGCACCGCTATCCTTTTTCGCAAATGAGCGAAACCTTTGCAATTTGTTGGAGCCACTAAGAACCTTGTCAGAATCACTAAACCCTTGCTTGGGACTGGCTAGAAATTCAATGATCATCTCATCTTCGCACAGACCTTCCAGATTCCATCAGATCACATGCCCACTATTGGATTTAGAATCTTACCCTGCCCTGAAAACCCTCTAACATTGGATGAGATCAACAGCCATCGCATAATCTCAAGACTCTAACATATTCAATGAGATCTTATGCCATTCATAGATTTTCTAATAGATGTCAGGGCCCCCTAACACATCGGATACCAGGACCCACTGACACCCACCAAGTCAAGACCTCGTGGACCAATCAGAGCCTGCCATTTGAGCACACTTGGCATGTGGACCCACTGCACTTTATCCCCTCTAAGAAAGATTGAATCAAAGGTCAGTACATGATCTTAAACCTTTGACAAATCCCATAAGATCATGCACCCATCATTGATCGACTGACAGTGTCAGGACCCTCTGACACATCCAGAAACTAGGTCCCACTGACAACTGCCAATGCGTTAATACATGGACCAATCAAATATTGCCAACTATTCATACATGTCACTTTGGACCCACCTTTTTCTACCATCGCATCGGAAAGTTGTCATTAAAGCATTATGTTAAAACCCATGCATCTTCCCTCAGTGGTATAGGGACGATCATTGATTCTGCTCACTCGTTAACAAAATAACAGGGAAGGAAGACAGGGCCCACTAGAACAGATGGCACACAGTCGCAAATTCACATGTTAGAGACCTCTAACACCAAAAAATCTTGTGAATTAATGACAACCACATATTTTAAAGGGGTGAAACCTTGGAAAATATTAAAGCTGCAGACATAGGAAAAAATAACGCCAAAAGACTTTAGGAAATATTTAAGGCCATCGGGGGTATAGGAACTTAGGAAAATAAAAGGCCGCTAGGGAATAAAAATTTAACACACATGCCTTTATGAAATTTTAAGTGGCCCAAAAAGTAACATGAAATT
The DNA here is from genome assembly GCA_027943335.1 of Chamaecyparis obtusa. NCBI lineage: Eukaryota > Viridiplantae > Streptophyta > Pinopsida > Cupressales > Cupressaceae > Chamaecyparis > Chamaecyparis obtusa. The sequence continues at coordinate 331,896 of BSBK01005111.1, forward strand.
AGAATAGGGCCAAGGGTAATTAGGGTTTTTTATTCAATGGCTAGATTTTTGAATTTCAAACAAGGGTTTTAGCTGGAAAATAGGGAAAAACAAGCTGCAAAAACTGAAAGAAAAATGGTAGGGCCATGAAATTTTGTAGGTGCCAACAATGGTGCTATCTGAGGATGTTAAAATGCAATTTTTAAGAAGAACCACAGAACTCTAGGATGCAGACCAAAAACTACTAACCTAAGACAGGGAAAGAAACACACAACCTGGAAGGAAACCAACCTGTACAAAAATTTACAAAGTATTTACACATGCATGATAATCAAAAACTCAACTGAAGAAAGGCTTCAAGAATTTCCCATGCACTGGCAATTCAAAAACTTCACTATCCATGTTCTTCAGCAAGTAGGAATCCTTCCCAAAACTATCATGAATCACAAAAGGACCAAGCCACAGTGATTCAAATTTCTTATGCTTCCCTTTATCTTCTGCCCTCACATTCCATTGAAGTACCAAATCATCAACCTTGAATTTCCTGGTAGTTTCTCTTTTGTCAACTAAGTACTTCATCTTCTATTGCAACTTGATATTACTCTTTTGACTCTCTTTTCTTTGTTCATCTAACTCAGTCAGTTGCATAATTCTATTCTACATTAGCTCTGTGACATCCAACTCCTCATCCTGAATAAATTGATAAACTGGAATTAGATTATTTATAGGTACCCTTGACTATAGACCATACACAAGCTCAAAGGGAGACTTCCCAGTGGCTCTTTTCATTGTAATCATGTTTTCCCATAAAGCCAATCTCAACTTGGAATGCCAAGCTCTCTTATTCTTTTCAAGTGTCTTCTTCAAGATTGTCAGGATGCTTTTATTGCTAGAATTAGCTTGTCCATTTTCTTGAGGATGATAAGGAGATGAATAGGAAGTCATGATTCCATTATCATTGCAAAACTCCTTAAACTCATCTAATCTGAAACACATTGCATTATCTATAATCAACTTCACAGGAACACCAAATCTGGTCAAAATATTGTCAAGTAAGAAATCAATCACCACTTTACTTGTTGCCCTCTTTATAGGAATAGCCTCTATCCATTTTGTGAAATAGTCAATTGCAACAAGTATATAACTATGTCCTCCACTAGATTTCTCAACAAACTCACCTATGAAATCCAAGCCCCACATGGCAAATGGTGTTTCAGCAACTATTGGGTTTAATGACAGTGCTCCTAAGTACTTTAATTTTGAAGCAAACCTTTGACAAGCTTCACATTTCCTAACATACTGAAATGAATTTTTAAACAATGTAGGCTAAAAATAGCCAGCCCTCAAAACCTTATGAGTAGTAGTCCTTGCTGAAAAATGACCTCCACAAACACTAGCATGCATTTCATTTAAAACCTTCTCTACCTGATATTTGTCAAGACAAAACAACAAGACTCCATCTCTATTTTTCCAATACAAGTCTCCTTGTAGCAATGTATACTTCTGAGCTTGCAATTTCAAGGACCTCTTTTGGTTATCTATCATAAAGTCTGGGCATCTAGCATTCTTTATGAAATAGACAATATCAGCATATTCTGGTTGCAATTCAATACTTGTGATTGTCATATCTAGAGTTCCTTCATTATTTACTTGGACTAAGTCCATATTTTGTTCAGTCATCAATTTTGCTAGGCCTTGTCCTCTCACAAGCTTAGTGACATGAATTTCCAAATTGAATTCTTGAATTCTAGTAATCCACTTGCATCTCTTACTAGTGACTTTAGATTGAGTAAGAACATCCTTTACTACTGAATGTGGGACATATGAAACAGCCTTTGCACACACCAGATAAGACCTGAAATATTTGACTACTTTTACCAATGCATATGCCTGCTTCTCCATCATTTCATAATTTAACTCAGCAGCCTGCAAGGATTTGCTAAAAAATGCAATTGGATGTTCAAAACCCTCATTGTCCTTTTGCAATAAAATAGCAGCAATGGTGTGAAATGATGCAAAAGAAAACAATGAAAAAGGCTTGGTATAGTCATGAGACCTAAGCACAGGTGCCTGTTGGACCACATCTTTAATTTTCTCAAATGCAACCTGAGCCTCTACAGTCCATTGAAACTTCACATCCTTTTTTAACAACTTTAGTATAGGCTTGACAATTTCAGCAAAATTTGCAATGAATCTTCTAACAAAATTGATCTTCCCTAGAAAGGACTGCACCCCCTTGAGATTTTTTGGTACATACACCTTCTTGATTGCTTCAACTCTCTCCAAATCAATTCTTATTCCATCTTTTGATACAATGTGTCCTAGAAGCTTTCCCTCTTTGACTGCAAAATTACATTTTTTAGGATTTAGGGACACACCATACTCCAGAGCTTTGACAAAAATCTTCTCTAGGTGCGAACAATGATCATGAGCCTTCTTGGAATAAGTAGTTAGGTCATCTTGATATACAACCATAAACAGGTCTATGTACTCTTTGAAAGCAACATCCATGGCTCTTTGGAAAGTTGCTCCAGCATTTCTGAGACCAAATGGCATTTTGACATACACATATGTTCCCCAAGGTGTTGTGAATGTAGTTTTGAATTATTCAAACTCTTTCACCAACACCTGGTTATATCCAGAGAAGCCATCCATCATAGATAATAACTCACAACCAGTGACCTTGTGCAACATTGCCTCCATGTTAGGCAGTGAATAATTATCCTTCAATGATGCAACATTCAAATTCCTTTAGTCTACACACAACCTAATGTCACCATTCTTCTTTCTAACTGGGACTAAATTAGACACCCAAGTTGAATGCCTTATAGGTTGAATTATTCCTACATCACTCAACTTGACTAGCTCCTATTGCATCTTAGGAGCCAACAATGGGTTAATGGGCCTTTGCTTTTGTCTGAATGGTTTGACATCTTTCTTTAATGGAATTTCATGTTGGAAAAGGTCCTCTCTATAGGCTTTTAGGTCATCATAAGACCATGCAAACACATTCTTGTAACTCCTCAACAACCTTATCAAATTATCTTTCAATTGAGGGGGTAATCCTTTTCCAAAATAGACCATTTGAGGAGCACTATGTGACCCCAAATTCACTTCCTCCATATCTTCTACATTAGCATTACTTATTTTTGACATATGATCCTTTTGGCTGCTATACAATGCTTTTAACTCAGTTAAGCCCTTAGGAATACTATTTGAACTCAATTGGATCACCTCACTTCCCATGACCATGTCCTTGCCTTCAATTTCTTCAACCAAAGTATTACATTCTATAGGTCGATCCTCATATATGTCAAGACACTGAATAAATTTCAGAATGTCATGATCATCCTCAAAAACTTGCCAACTGTAAATGTTGTCTACAACAACTAGTCTACTTTTTACTTCAAGAATTGACACTCCAAACAAAGTTGAATCATCCCTTTTTAGAGAAACATTGGCCAAAAAATCAACCATTATGTTATTTGATCTTTCGATCCAGCATATATTAAAAGTATCAAACATTTCAACCTGATCCCATATTACATGTTTATACAATTTCAATCTATCATTCTTGAAAGCATATTTAGATCGAACTTGTGCCACCTTTAAACATTTTATCCCATGTCTGATAGCAATATTCAATCCCAAAGATAATGCTTCATATTTAGTAGTATTATTTGTGCATTGAAAAGTCAATGAGAATGAATACTTAAAAGTAGTACTTGATGGAGATATGAATAAGACTCCAGCTCCTGAGCCTTCTTTTGAGCATGCTCCATCAAAATACATCTACCACAATCCATATTGCTATTTCTTTAATTCTACAACTAGTGGATCTACCTCTTCCACTAGTGGGACAATCTCTTCTAATTTGAAATTCTCCATGTCAACATCCACACAACAATTTAAATGATCATCATTTATTTCAATCATATGTGGAGTTCTACCTTCTCTAGATACTTTCACATTGTCACCATTGATACTAAAAGTTGCAAAGGACAAATCACACTGGATACTACCTCCCATTTGAGCACTCCACTTCCTTGACAACAACATCCCATAATGAGGGGGAATATCAACCACTAGAACACTCATTGTTAGCAACTTGTTAGGGAAAGCTATTAACCTATAAGGAAGTTCTTTTATAGTACCAATAATAGGGACCTCTCTTGAATCCATAGCCTGACATCTTCCATGAGGTGTATCTACTTTCAGACCCAAGGATCTCATTATTTTTGCAGGCATAATAGTATTAGTGGCTCCTGAATCAATCATACAATTTCTTAACAACTTTCCATTCACTATTAAGGACAAAAAGAAAGGGTCAACTGTTCCTGACACAACATTAGCAGCATTAGCATCCAAATAAATTTGAGGGATCTTAGAGGTGATCTCCCCACACTGGTTCTCAATTGCATCACTTGTTGCAGTATCCATTCCATCAACCTTGGTGGAATTTTGGGTATCAGAAGAGAAGGCTCCTTTTACCCAACTCAAAGCCTTAACTTTATGCTCCCCTATCCTCATCATTTCTAATAAGGGGACCTTGACAGTGATTTGTGACAACAATTTTCTCATGTCAATGGGAACATACTTTGGGTCAACTACATCCTGCCCAATGGTAGTGACATCTTTATCTTCTTCATGTGTAACCACATTGGGGCTATCTTTTCTTTGACCCTTTTCTTTCTCTTTCAAAGGAGAAATAGTACTCACAAGAGGTTTAGCTTTTACCTTGTAAGCCACAATTGGCTTTGTGAAGTTGACATTCTTCTTCAACTTGGTCTTGTCAGCAATCTCAGTAACCTTTTGCTTATTTTGGGCTTGTTTTTCATCCCTTTCTATTTTCTTGATGAAAATTCCAGCAGGCCTACCACCTGGACTACCTACCACCCTATTTCTCAAATTATAGTTTCTTTTAACTTGAGACACCATGTTTGTAGTGATTTGTGCAATTTCTTCATCAGAAGGTCTTCTCAACATTACTGACTCATCACTTCTTAAAGTATTGCACTGAACTACATCAAGGTGATTATCTTCTTCATCAAAAAACACATGATGATGGTAAACCTCATTTCTGATTTGGGAACTACCAACATCTTGGTTTTCATCTTCATCTGTAGAGTCTAACTCATCATATATGTATGAAGAAATCATACCACACCCTTGATCATCATAAGCATCATCATTGTTGTTGTCTTGATCTCCATCTGCAGAAACACTTTGAGCAATAGCACAATAATAGGGATCATGAGGTGATTGGAAAATAATACACCATGGAACATCATCATTCATATTCACTATATTTATGTGCAAAGGGTCGGGGGTCTTGTCATTTGGTTTATCCTTTCTTTTAGGAAGCACTGGCTTTCCATCTTTCCATTGAGTATTACAGGTATAGTTCTGCATTCTTGGTAACTTATTAAAGTTATTGAAAGATGGCCTATCATTTCCTTACACTCTACTATTTCTTGCTTCACCAGGTTTTAAATCCTTTATTGCTTTCAAGATTTGTTTCAAACTATCATCATCTTTTGGCTTTGCATCAGGTTTCCCTGGCTCTCTTCTGTTTGAGACTGATGGCTGACAATCTTCTCTCCTTCCCAATTTCCCTGATATCCTTCTATTGCTCTCTATATTAATAGCCAATTTATAAGCCTCTACAAGATTCCTAGGATTCTTATCTCTCAAAATATATCCCATCTTTGAATCAAAAGCATTTAGGTATGTGACAAGACACACCCTATCATCCAATCTGATAACTTGCAACAATTTATGCATGGCCTTCTAAAATCTAACATTGAATTCAACAACACCCTCATTTGAATTTTTCTTGATGTTGTTAAACTCATTAAGAATGAATCCTTCATTGGTTTTATCACCATACTATTTCTTGAAAGACTGCCTGAACTGATTCCATGAGCATATGCTAGCATGAGGCAAATTTCTAAACCAATCTCTAGCATCCTTAATCAGAGATTGAACAAAAAGCTTCAGGATCACATCATCAGGCTCAATATTGTAGTCATCTATCACATCAATGAAACTTTTCAAATGCTCTTCACAAGTAACTGCATTACTTCCAATGAATTTTGGGAGCTTCTTCCTAATTTCATTAGGGATGGGATTTGGATAACCAGGAATCCCAATAAAAACCAATTTCTTATGCCTCTCATGAATGGGACCTACTTGAGATGGGCCACCACCTAAAGATGTAGATGTTTGAGTATTAGAAATATTAGGAGTCTTAGGCATACTTGAAGTTGTAGCAGTATTCAACACATTTTCTCCTTGTGCTTGAGAAGTGGAAAGGGTATTAGCATGTCTAGAAAATTGCCTAAGGAAGTCAATATTTCTCTTCATTTCAGCAGCAATGGCTTCAAGCTCTGCCTTTTCTAACTCTTTGGCCAAAAATTCTTGTTTTCTTTTTGCTTCTTCCAAGTCGACCTCTAATCTTGCTGCCTACTCCATGGACTTCTTTGCATGATTTGGTTCATTTATTGAAACTCCTATGGCCTTTTGTTTACCTTTGTCCCTAGGATCTCTCCTCTCAAAGATCTTATGGACAATAGGTTGATCTTCTACTTGTTCTGTCACATGATCCTAATTCATGGCTTCAAGATCCAACAATTATCTCTTTAATTGCTCAGCTCTAATTATAGCATGTCTGATCTTTTCCTCTTTTTCCTTGTCTCTTTTCTATCTCAAATGAATCTTTTCTTGGACTCTCCTTTCCAACTCATAGACCTCTTCAAAAATTTCTTTTGGTTCAAGGAGAGTAGTCTTAGATTTAGCATCTCCTACTTGAACCTCATCTTCATATTGGTTCAAGCCCAAATCAACAGCCTCCTCATATTCAGAGGTATTTCCTTCTTGATTCACTTGAATAGACTAGATTTGTTCCTCTTGCCTAGTATCTTCTCTATGTCTCTAAGCATGAAACACATTTCTATTCCTCCTTCCTCTCTTTGTCTGACTATGCCTAGAAGTACTTGGGATACCTTCTCCCAATCTGTCCTCAAGAAGCTTATTTCTCTGAGACCTAGTACCTCTATAACTCATCTTATGAATGATTTTCTAACTAGTACTACTACAAAGATAGTTAGATTCACCACCCAAAACTTGGGAATTCTTCTTTAAAATATAGGCACCAATGGTAACCAGCTAGTTTGTATAGGGTAGGAGCCTTGGCTCAACTAAGCCCTACAACTTTAGTAAAATATTTCTTACAACCTCCCCAGAAGAGTCACCAGTCTGTTAGGGATTTTTCTTGTAGGTCAAACTTGGCAAGGACATTGGCTTGATTCTCAGTAAGTAGGTTTCCAAGTTTGCAAGAAAATCCTAATTGATGAGGATTAGATAAGATCCTCCTTCTGCTTTGAGCTCCACAGGACTCAGGTGGGTATTGCCTACAAATAGGTTACTGTATTTCAAGTAAACTATGGATTGGTGGATTAGGTCTTCATTGTCATACCATTGAGTTCATTAGATGTGCTTTCATGGAAGATAATTTTGAAAACAGCTGAGAACAACCTGTTGTAGAATGTGACTGATGAAACTCCTAGTATGATAACATGAACAATGGCATAAGGGTGATGAGTCCTTCTTTTTATGAGTAAAACTCAAGGAAGGCTAACCTTTGATTCACTCTTCAAGGAATCAGCAACTATGGACTGTAAAACATCAGGGACAGTCCTATTTTCTAAGTACATGAACATAAAATGAAATGGTATTGGTGATGATAAATTTTGTATTTGATGACTGAAAGGTGTTTGAATGATAGAGATCAGATCAGTGCCTAATCCTTTGGGCAAAGAGTCTAACATAAATCAATAGAGTAATTTCTAGGAAATATAGTGATATGCCTTACAAACCACATACAATTTGGATAGAATGTCTTACAAACTATCTTCTCAATCTAGGTTTTCTACCATCAAGATCTTCCATAGATGTATTCATTCTCTGAAATTGCACATAAGGATTTAATTCTTTCCTTGAAAGAAACTCATGCAATAATTAGATAGTTGCCTTACAACTAGTGTGTTCCAAATGCCTTAAAAATAGAGACATATAAGAATAAACACAAAGCAAAGAGACAATAACAGAACTAAGGTAGAAATTGTATTGTATTTCATGGAAGTGTATCAATACATACAAGTAAACTCTTTACTCAAAATCATAGGATCAATAATTTACTCTACAAAGTTTGTATTATCAGCATTCAACCATCAAGAATATGGAACCAAAGAATAGAATCCCTTGGATTGCCAAAGACTGGAACTAGGAACCAAAAGGATTGGAAAAATAGAAAGCTAGGAGACCCAAAAATTTTTGGAACCATTACAAAATTAGAACTCTTACTACTTATACCACTAGCTATCTTGGAATCCTCAAAGAACTCAGGATGCAACAAGCTTCAGATAGCTAGGGTTAGCATTTCACCCACTAAACCAACCAAAATCAATCAGTAATTAATTCCAGGGGAGAAAACCAAGCAACCTAGACAAACATACCCAAAATTGATCTTCCTCAATGAAAATCTTTTGATTTGTACCGAAGATCACGCAAACACCATGCCTTTTCAGTCTATTTGTACACCTACAACACACCTTGAGCTTTACCTATGTCCATTTCATGATGGTACAAGAATCTACGATCAATCATCAAACCCTCTGGACCACCCTGCAGTAGTTGGCACAACAAATTCATCAAATCCTGCCGCAAAAACTATAAATTTTGGTCCTTTCTGTCGCTAAAAAACCCTTAGAAATTCAAATTTGAAAAACAACGGCTACATTATGGCACTTGTAGTAAATCAGTGGTGAAAATTTAAACCTTGATCAACTTAAGTCCTGACTGTTAGATCCCTCCTTTTCACAGTTTTTATGTCCTTAACTCAATGAGATACCCTGAGTTTACTCCTAGCGACCATGCGACAAGGCTTTTCCTATTCATGAAATGAAAACCTTAACCTGAGCTTAACCCAATGATCAAGCAAACAAAGGAAAGAAAACCTATCCTAGTTACATTTGGTGAACTAGTGACTAAAGGGTTTCGCTAGTTCACAAAACATTTTTTACCTCTACGAAGTTAGTGATTACGCGAACACTTGTTCGCTGAATCACCAATCAAATCAGAGCACCATTGTCCTTTTCTACGAATGAGTGAAACCTTTGAAATTTATCGAAGCCACTAAAAACCTTGTCAGAATCACTAAACCCTTGCCTGGGCCCGCCTTGAAGATCAACGGTTGTCTCATCTTCGTAGAGAACTTCTAGATTCCATTAGATCATATGCCCACCATTGGATTTAGAATCTTACCCTACCCTGAAAACCCTCTGACATTGGATGAGATCAATGACCATCGCATAATCTCAAGCCTTTGACATATTCGATGAGATCTTACACCGTTCATAGATTTTCTGATAGATGTCAGGCCCCCCTAACACACTGGATACTAGGACCCACTGACACCCACCAAGTCAAGACCTCATGGACCAATCAGAGCCTACCATTTGAGCACACCTGGCATGTGGACCCACCACACTTTATCCCCTCTAAGAAAGACTGAATCAATGGTCAGCACATGATCTTAAACCTCTAACAGATCCCATAAGATCATGCACCTATCGTTGATCGACTAATAGTGTTAGGACCCTGTGACACATCTAGAAACCAGGTCCCACTAACAACTACCAACATGTTAATACATGGACCAATCAAATATCACCAATTGTGCATACATGTCACTTTGGACCCACCTTTTCCTACCATTGCATTGAATAGTTGTCATTAAAGTGTTATGTTAAAAACCGTGCATCTTCCCTCGGGGGTATAGCGATGATCGTTGATTCTGCTCACTCATTAACAAGTCAACAGGGAAGGAAGATACGGCCCACCGGGACAGATGGCACATAGTCATGAATTCGCATGTTAGAGACCTTTGACACCAAACAATCTTGTGAATTAATGACAACCACATATTTTAAAGGGGTGAAACCTTGGAAAATATTAAAGTGGTAGACCTAGGAAAAAATAACACCAAAAGACTTTAGGAAATATTTAAGGCCGTCAGGGGTATAGGAACTTAGGAAAATAAAAGGCAGCTAGGGAATAAAAATTTAATGCACATGCCTTTATGAAATTTTAAGTGGCCCAAAAAGTAACATGAAATTAGAACAGGGCCAAGGGTAATTAGGGTTTTTTATTCAACGGCTAGATTTTTGAATTTCAAACAAGGGTTTTAGCCAAAAAATAGGGAAAAACAAGCTACAAAAACTGGAAGAAAAATGGTAGGGCCATGAAATTTTGCAGGTGCCAACAACCTTTATACACTCTGTCACATCAACTACCTAATTACCATCGCACCGTTGTGTGTGAAATATCATCTGACCAAATTGTATCATCCTGTTATCCTGGGAACTATCACACAGAGTCATTTTTTTGTCTCATTGTTGTCTGCATTCCAAAATTGTCAAATTTTAATTTTAGTTTATTGCAGAGTGCACTTTCCTATTTGTACCAAAATCTGGCTGTTATTTGCATGTTTAATTTTGTTCTAGGCTAAGAAAAATGAGTTAAAACTACTAGATTTGAGCCTATCAAATGCTACTTTCGATCACTTGTCACACTACAGTTACCTCTCTAGCTACTTGCTAATCGAGCTTCTTGTTCATATCTTGGCTTGAGTCAATTGATTGTTGTAAGTTCTTGAGCACCTTTGACAAGTCATCTCTATTGTTCTATCTCGACAAGTGATTTGTATTATCTTTTCTTATCTCAAAATCTAAGAAAATTTACCTCGTTCTATTAGTCAAACAACATTACTCAGTTTTAGTTTGAGCAAGGGAGTCACCCTCTGTTCAACTATACATATTTACCCTCTCCTACAAGACACTCATGATTGCTAGTTAGTGATGACAGTTCTATCCCAAACAAATCTGAGGATTCCAAGGCCACCCCATGGTATAAAGGAGGCTTCCTTTTTTCTACATTCAAGGCCCCCAAAAGCATAGACAGTGTCTCACTTACCATGATGGAACAAGAGAAATATCATCATTTGCAAGATCACTTTGAGCATAGAGACAACCAAGTAGGCCTAGATAAAGAGTATAATAAAAGCTTAATGGATTCTGCTAGGTGCATGACTTCAAGAGGCATGTCTCACAATCAAGCTAAGACTGGTGGTTATGAAAATAGACCTCTTTTTGGTACTAGTGGTAATAATGGTAACAATATGCCACCTAGGTCCCCTCCAAGACAAACTTTTGCTGCACCTTCTTCACCTCCTAGACCTCCTCCCTCTCATCATGAGGAAGAGGGAAATGATGACATTTCTAGTGAAGAACTTATGAGGTTTCAACAAGATGAAGCTTCCCAACGTCTGATGCATAAACTCTTAGAGTGTAATGGAGATCAATACTTTCAATACATGACTTCTAGAGGATACAAACTCCCTCCTAGGTATGATGTCCACCAAATCATTCAAGAAAGAGTGCCAACTGAATTGGAAATCCTTAATTGGAAATCCTTAGAGAGGAACTGCGATGAATGAATTAGTGTCTTGCTCGACTTGCAATAGAAAAGGAACCTCCAAAGGTCTCTTTTGTAGAATCTATTTGTACTCTTCCCTTTGATAGGATTCTATACATGGTCCTGTTTCCTAGGGATATTGAGGTTCCCAAATATGATAAGTATGATGGAAATGGTGATCCCGATGACCATGTGCATCATTTTTATGCTCTTAGCATGGACTTCCTTCATGAGGACACATTTCTACTATGATTTTTCCCTAGGAGTTTAAGAGGACAAGCTCTGTAATGGTTTGCAAAATTGACACCTCCTCTCAAGAAATTTGATGAGTTGGCTAGGAATTTCACTCAACATTACTTATTACCATGATAGATCTAAGTGCTCTCAAGCAAAATCAAGGTGAACCATTCACTACCTACTTGCAATTTTGGAGGTCATTATATTCTAGATGTCCTCATCAACTACCTGAAAGGGAAAAGATCGACATCTTTGTCAACACTCTTATGCTTGAATTATATTATGATCTAAGGAAACAACTATTTTCCTCTTTCAATGACATGGTTGAAAGTGCATACTATATTGAGGATGTTTCCATAAGGAAAGGGGATATTTTCATCAACAAAGATACCAGAGGTAATGGAAAGGATAGAAACAAACCCTAGAACAAAAAACAAATATGTTGTCAATGATGGGGTTGTAGATGTTCCTAAAGCTAAAGAACCCACTTTCCACCTCTCCAATGCTATCTATGCAGCTAAACAACAAGAGGCTACCAATACTCAAGGTGCACCTAAAACTCAATATGTGGACAAACCCCAGAAGTCATATCAACGATGAGTCTACACCAAGTTTGCTAAACCTTATGATGTGATTCTTAAGACCTTGGTTGCCAATAAGTATCTTACACTTCCTAACAATTCTCATCCCTTCAACCCACCAGTTAAGCTTGATTGGTGGAGAGAGGATCATTTTTGCAATTACCATAGAAATAAGGGACACAACATGGATAATTGTTTCAAGATCAAAGATGTTATTCGAGATCTTATTGATGGAGGCATAGTTCTCACAGATGGCTTGGTTAAGAATTCTGATCACAAGGCCTTTAAAACCCCTCTACTTGAGTACAAAAAGGGGGAGTCCTCTCAAGCAAACAAGAAAAATCATGATGCCAAGATCAATTATACATATACTCATGATGCACATGTGATCAACATGGTACAGCCCATTGAGAGTGTTTTTATTATGAGATCTCAAGGTAATAATGATGCCAATCATGATGCACCTAAGCTGGTCTTGCAAACACTTGATGGTTCCTCTTCCTGAAGTGAGACACTAAACACTATTACCAGGGGGCAAGCCAAAGTTATCCTTAAAACTATCCATGATCCCAAAAAAGCCTCATCTTCTAAACAATTAGCTCCTCCATCCATATCTAGCTATGACCTTGTTCACCAGTTGCAATGAACTCCAGCCCAAATATCCATTTTTGAGTTGCTTGAGCTATCTCCCTTGCATAAAGAGATCCTTCAAAAGGCTCTACACATAGAAAATGTCCCTAATAACATTGACCCAGATAAGTTCTAGGCTATGGTCAATCATATCTCATCTCCTCACTATCTCTCATTCTCCATAGAGGATGACACATCCCTTAGTCACCCACATAATCTTGCTTTACGTATTGAGGCCCAAGTCAACCATACTCAAGTCTGTCGAGTCCTAATAAACAATGGTGCAGGGTTGAATATTATTTCTTTTCACATTGTGCAATAATTGGGATTGTCCAAATTTATTGTAGATCCTAGGCAACAGATCACCATCAAAGCATATGATGAAGTGGAGAGGTCTTCAAAGGGTCTTATTGTGCTTCCTATCTGAGTGGGTCCAATTGTGAAAGTTATTGTGTTTCAAGTATTAGACATCCCACTTACATACAACATTCTTCTGGGTCATCCTTGGATCCATGACATGAAAGTTGTTCCTTCTACCTACCATCAATGCGTCAAATTCCTATATAATGGAGCTGAGATTGTAATTCTTGGGGATAATGCTATTGCTATTAATACTCTTACTACTACTGAAATGTTTTTCCTGCATAATAAACCTTCCCATGATCCTAGTGCATCCCTTATTGCTGCTGAGTAGAAATTAAAAATGATGAGTGTTGGTATGGGTGAATACCCATTGGATTCTATTACTTCTATTCCTACTTCTCCTAAGTCATATGGTAGACCTTTAGACGAGATGAAGCCTTCCACTTCCACCATGACAGTATTTGATACCTTTATTCAAGCGTTTGTACCCTTAGAAGTAGAAAAGGAAGAACAAGCTATTAGGGATTGGATCTATAAAGAGGAAGAAGATAGTATGATAGTTGCTACTCCCATCTCTCCTAGATGCTATGGTAAAGGCTACACATTTTTGCAACAAATAGGCTATCAAAGTCAAGGACCTTTAAGTAATAATGGACATGCTCTAGTTGAACCTTTGAGTCATACTGATGGTCGACACTCTAAGGATACCACGGGTCTAGGATATGGTGCCAAAGATGATGGTCCCCCTGAATGTTCTAGAAATGCTCCCATGATTAGTGACTCAGATACTAATATGGATGAATCACCACTATACACTATGGCTCAAATGGGAGACAACCTTCCTTCTACTTCACTCCTTTGGGGAAAAGAAGGCATACCTAATGATGACATAGCTGAAGCATCTATGTCTAGAGATGATGTACCTAATGAATTTGACCCTAGAGATAGACAACATAGAAAAATTATGCAGTTACTAGAAAGAGCAGATCTCACAAATAATGGCATGGGTGCTTCCACTTCTAGGTGTCCTAAACCTTCTTGGTGCAAACATCCCAGTAGAAGTTAAACAAAAAATACAAATGAGTACGAATGGGACATTCTCTTAGAAGGATCTTCCATAATGGATATGGAAGTTGATATGATTCATACTTATAGTACCCAACCTGACATAGTTGATGAGTCTCACATAGGGTTTGATGAGTTCATTCTATGTATTGCTTTAGTGGACCACATTGGTCCTTCTATGCCAAATCTAGATCTTGATACTTTTGGAGCTTACCCTATAGGTTCAACTTCTCTCATCACCAGAGATGATACCTATTGCATCAATACCCTTGAACCCATCACTTCACTCCCTCTCATACACTTAGATCTCATAGATTGGTCTACCTAGAATCAAAGGCCTACATTACCTTCCTTCCAAAATGACTATGAGATCACTTGTTACCTCAATGTCATTGAACCTGTCACCTCTTCCACCAGCGAACTAGCAATAGATATGATAGAATCAGATATCAAGTACCTCAGTCATAAAATCAAAAGAAAAAAGAAATGGTTGGATGGTGAAAACCACATTGTGGCAGTGTCTGAACCTCAAAATAGTAAAAATAAAGACATATCTAAGGGTGAAAACCTCTCCGAGGCACCTGAAGATGAGGTACTTGGTAATCTACCTAGCTACTTCCAGGAAAGATCTTTAGTTCTGATAAAACCTACAAACCCAATTAACTTGGGGATAGAGGAGTCTCCTAAGATAATCCATGTGGCTCAATCCCTCTCGGTAGAGGAGAAAGAATAATTTACCATATTTTTTCAAGAAAAAAAGATCAACTTTGCATGGACATATTCGGACATGCCTGGTTTAGATACTGAGCTTATTATCCATCACCTCTCTATTGCTCCAAAGGTAAAACCTGTCAAACAAAAACTCAGAAAGATGCATCATCATGTGGCATTATTGGTTAAGGCTGAACTTGAGAAGCTTCTAAAAGATAACTTCATCAGAGCTATTGATTACGTTGAATGGATTTCCAATATTGTTCTTGTTTCCAAACATGACAAGTTCATTCGTGTATGCACTGAATTCAAAGGATGATTTTCCACTTCCAAACATTCATATGATAGTGGACATGACAACGAGCTATGAAATGTATTCCCTTATGGATGGCTTCTCTGGAGATAATCAGATAAGAATTGCTCCTGAAGACCAAGAGAAGACAACTTTCACATGTGCATGGGGTACCTTTTGTTGGAATGTCATGCCATTTGGTCTTAAGAATGCTAGTGCAACCTATCAAAGAGCTATGACTACCATATTCCATGATATGATGCATAAAAACATGGAAGACTATGTTGATGACACACTTGCTAAATCACAACTAAGAAGCACTCATCTATCCAATTTGAGTTTGATATTGGACCACATGGAATGATTTCAACTTAGATTGAATTCTAAGAAATGTGCTTTTGGTGTCACTTCTGGGAAATTGCTAGGCTATATCATATCTACAAAAGGAATAGAGGTAGACCCAAAAAAGGTGCAAGCTATCATGGAGATGCCACCTCCTCAGAACATAAAACAATTAAGGGGTCTCCAAGGCTATCTCCAATCTATTAGGCAATTCATTTCTCAATTAGCTAATAGAGCTCAACCCTTCAATAAGAATTTGCATAAAGGGGCTGCTTGCATATGGAATGAGGAGTGTCAAAAGAACTTGGACCAAATCAAGGACTACCTAGAAAAACCTCCTATCCTTATGCCACCTATCTAAGGGAAACCTTTGATACTCTACATATCTGCTATAGAAAATTCTTTAGGAGCTCTCCTTGAGTAGCAAGATGATATGGGAAAAGAACAAGCTATCTATTGCATCAGTCACACCTTGGTTGCTTATGAACTCAATTATACTAGCATCGAGAAAGCTTGTCTAGCAGTAGTGTTTGCATCCCAAAAACTCATACATTACATGCTCGCACATACTACACAGCTGATCACCAAAATTGTTCCTTTAAAGTATCTCTTAAGTAAAGCTACACTTACCAGACAACTTGCTAAATGGATGTTGATTGTTTCATAATTTAACATTCAATGTGTCAAAAGGAAAGCCATTAAAGGACAAGAAATTGTGGATAAATTGGCTGAATTTCCAATGACTGATGATGCTCCTCTTCAGATAGACCTCCCAGATGCTTCGATCATGAATATCACAGGGCATATGTGGAAAATGTTCTTTGATGGTTCTCATACACAGAATGGGGCTAGCACTGGAATATTGTTTGTTACACCCCATGGATACATGATTCCTAAATCCTATAAGCTTCTCTTCCCATGCACCAATAATATAGTTGAATATGAAGCCCTTCTCAATGGTGTTAAGCTTGCCTCAAAATGGAGGATTACAAAATTGCATATCTTTGGAGATTCATAGCTTGTCATAAACCAAGTAAATGAGGATTACCAGACAAAAGATGACAACTTGATTCCCTACAAGAAGATGATAGACTCACTCAGGAATTATTTTACATCTGTTACATTCCAAAAAATTCCTAGAGCTGAGAACAAGGTTGTTGATGCCATGGCTACTTTGGCATCCATTCTATAGTTGGAAGAACATGAGTCATGCTTTGAGTTCCTGGTGGAAGAATTGCATCATCCCACCTATAATTCCCCTAAGAACTATGTCATTTACACTATGGTTGGTCATGACTCATCCCTCTATGCTACTATATTTTCCTATCTTTGAGATTAGATTATTCCTAAAAATCTAATGTGCAATGAGAAGTTCCAACTCATCTACAATGCCTCACATTTTACCCTTGTCTCTGGTGACTTGTATAGGAAGGGTCTAGATGGACCTCTCCTTAGGTGTCTATAAACAGAGGAGTCAAAAAAAGTGCTAGCTGAAGTCCATGATGGCATATGTGGTTGACACTCTAATGGTCTTGCATTAGCTTGGAAATTGCTTAGGGCTGGTTACTATTGGCCTACTATGCAAGCTAATGCTATTCGATATGCCAAGTCCTGCAAGAAATGTCAACTACACAAGAATCTCATTCATGCTCCTAGACATGAGCTTATTCCCTCTATTACATACTGGTCATTTCAGCAATGGGCCTTTGACTTGGTAGGCAAGATTCATCCTAGTTCTTCAAGTGGGTATAAGTTCATTATTACAGCTATTGAATATTTTACCAAATGGGTTGAAGTTGTCCCGTTGTTTGTAGCTATAGGAAAACATGTTGCCTTGTTCATCTTGACTCACATCATTTTCCACTATGGTATTCCTTCTTCTATAGTCACGGATAATGGTGGTCAGTTCAAAAATAAAGACCTAAAACAATTGTGAAAAAATTCAGAATTAAACAACATTGGTCTTCTATTTACTACCCTCAAGGGAACGACCAAGCTGAGGCCTTGAATAAAACATTGTTGAAAATCCTTCATAGGACATTACACAAATCAGGCAAGGATTGGCATCTGTAGCTCAATCCTACGCTATGGCCTTACATAACTTCTATTCGCACTCCTATAGGTGCCACACCCTTTTCCTTGGTCTATGGTTCTAAGGCTATCTTACCATTAGAGGTTGAAATACCATCACTAAGAGTCTCTCTACATGGTTTGATTACCAATGAAGACCATAGGGCCATGAGAGTTCAGGAGCTTACTACTTTGGAGGAATGCCACAAGGATGCCTTTGATCACATGCACACTTATCAAAAGAGGATGTCTTCTACCTATAATAAGAAGGTTCATCCTCGAGAGTTCCAAGTGGGTGAATTAGTCCTTAGGGAAAACCCTAAGAATCAGTAGAATAGAGAGTAGAAAGGAAAGTTTGAGCTGAATTGGTTAGGGCCTTACATCATCACGGTAGCATTTGGGTCTGGGGCCTATCAGTTATCTACACCTGAGGTAGAAGAGCTTTCTGAACCTATCAATGTTTTACATTTGAAGAAGTTCTATGCCTAAGGTTCTTGATTTCTTTGTATATAAATTATTGACCCTGAAAAAATTCATATATGATGCTGAAAAGATCCTAAAAAGCATATAAAGTCCTAAAAAAAGAGCATCCTAGTGAAAATCTAGCAAATAGGTGCTTTGATGTCTCACCAAAAAAATCAAAATATTCAAAAATAAATAAAAAATAGAAAAAGTGCATTCGTGAAAAACTTGGAAACAAGCACCTTGGTAGAAAAAATACAAAAAAATTATTAAAAAATCCTAAAAAATCTACCAAGTGGTGAAAACCTAGAAACAGGTGTTGCTTGGGACCCTTGCACCTATGTCTATCAGTCTTGTGTGGCGCTCATTCGCTCCACTTCTCACTTTGTCTCTCCTAGCTTGGAATTGACTCTTGTCTTAGTCTAGGGGGCATACATTGTTTTAGCTTATCTTGGGTCTCTTTGTGCATCAAGGTTTCTTGGGCCACTTGGTTCAAACAGAGTTTCTCAACACTTTCCAACTGTGTTTTTCAACACTTCCCTAGCATCAAGTGTTTCTCAACACTTATCAGATATACTATCCGCAGTCAAGAATGATATAATATTTCTCACCGATAGATGCGATACCCAAAGTTTGACTCTATGACCTACACACACGCACTTAAACACTTGACTCACTGAGACTTGCTTGACTTTATTTCTTTGTGTGTTGTCTATGATGATTTCTTTTGATGAGTGTTCTCTCTCCCTAATAGTTTTCGATGATGCATAGCTAGAAGACTAGGGGCATGAGGACATGTTTTATTCTTTTTCTACCTGTGGGTATATCTTGTTGATCCTAACTGTCATGAGCTTTTATGCTTGTTCCACTTGACACTAAGGATCTACAATGTATTATCCTTGACTATTTTCCACAAGTGCATGCTTATAGTCATCTTGAATTTCTTATGTCTTGATGTGAGCATAATCTTGCTATATTAAACTTAGGGAACCTCACTGCACTAGTCATCTTGACCTACATGTCTTTGATGCTTAGGTGGGATTCCCACATAGCTATCTAATATAGATTATATTCATATACCCATAATTATACTAGTGTGTATTGTATGATCTTGCGATGCTACCAATAAAGCTTGATGATGATTATTAGAGTCTAACAGCTTTGTAACCTTATAAGTAAACCACTTTTCATAGTAGCTTGCATTCTTAGGTTCATGATAGTTAGTTTTGCATCTTGAATATGGAGATAGCTCTCCTTTCATCTTTTGCAGACTTGTCAGTTAATTATGCTCACCTTTCACCTCTTCTCAACCATGTCTCTCACTTGTAGTCTTTCATATCACATCCTTTTCTATTCCTATCATCACAAGGGGTTAATCTTATCATCATTATATAGCATTTTGACCTAATTTTCAAACCCTCTCAGAATTTCATGAAAATTGCACCCCTGGCTAATTTCGACATCCTGGATCCATTTTCAGGATTGAAATCAAAATTTGAGTTCATCTTGATGGTCAAAATTGCATTTTCAAATTTCTCATTCTTCTGTGCAGTTGGCTGACTGTTTGAGGCCCGATCTTTTGATCTTCGCTAAGGCATCTTCATTTCTCCATCTTCATCTCTCTCACCCTTCTAGTCTTTCATTCATTTCCTTCACTTCATCTCTCTGAGGTTTTGACTTTGTCTTTATCTTATATCTTTCTCAGTCAAACCTAGTCAACTAGGGCATATTTTGACTACTTAATGGTTATTCTTTTATCTTTCATCTTCAATTATGATTTCTAGTGATTTGATCATGTTGCTCTTGCTTCTACATTCCCTCTACCTCATTTCAATTCCAATCCCAAGGGGGTAGACATATCCTATCAGCTATTCTCCAGAGCATATGCTTGACCATTCCATTTTCTCTAATCTATCTATCGATCTATTGTGCTTGACATGTTAGTTCTCATCTCAAGTTCTGATACTGTCCATCTCTCTCCTAAGTGTTCAATACTATCACTACCAGGCTGACCATGTAGGATTTTCTATCTCTCTGCACTTCATTCTTTAGAGTTAGATCTCTATCTATTGCCTTCTTGGATGATCTATTCTTTTACGTAATGTGTTCCCAGATCGATCACACATTAGTCAAAGAGGGGAAATGTAATCACCCAAAAATGGTCATCTAGACTATTAGCCCCTTTCTAGCATTATTTTCTAAATTCATCAATTGCTTATTCTTGATCAAATCCTAATTCTATCATTTATTTGATTATATTCTATGGATTAACTATTTTATCCTAAGTCTTTATTTAATTAAAAAGAATTCCCTCCTCTTTTATTAAATAAAAAGCCCCCACTTACCTTTTATCCTAAGTTGCACAAATAAATCATTATTACTATTTTATAAATAAGAAGAAAAGGTCTTTTTGTCTCACATGAGGCACAAAAGTCAACACTTCTTTCTCATTGGAGGAGACTTGTGCACAAGGATTGCTCCCAATTTTGAACTCCACCCTTGATCAAATCTTTTGCCTCTTAATCTTCATGGTCCATTTATCTTTAAAAGGAGAGCTCTCTTCTCATTCTAGGATCCCCATTCTTGATACTAATCTTATGATGTAGGTTTTCTTGGTTACATTGGAGCTTTTGAAGGATTTGTGGCATTTTAGTCTTCATACTTGCATTGTAGTTTAGTCTCTTCATAGCATTCTTAACTTAGTTCTCTTTCATGCTTTAGCTTAGTTCACATAGTTTAATTAGTAATGGCTTGTAACACTCTCATTTTCATAGCTTAGTTGCATTCTCATTCTAGCATAGCTTGCATTTCATTTTTCATTGTGATTCTTGAAGTTATTGGTATTCTTGCCCTTGTCTCTTTGAATCTCTCATTGCATGGTTTACTAGCAAGGTTGCATGCTTAATAGCTCTAGCTGAGAGCCCTCTAAACACCCTTGCACTCCATTCCTAGGGAGCTCTAGGTCACTTTTCAAGGTTTCCAATCCATGGATGCCCTTGGAATCAATGGCTTAGAGAAGTGCACATCTTGAGTGTACAATCCTCATGTTCCACAATTCTCCTAGACCTCTAATACAACTCACCAATGCATATGTTAGCTCAAATTATAATCAAAACAAGCTATTGTGCCTAAATCCAATAAATTTTTCTACCAATGGATTATTTAGAAAAATATATATCTTCTTCCCTCAAAGATCACGATGTAACCCTTGTCCTCCAAAGAAGAGACCAATATCAAATTATTTTTAATGCTTGGGGAATGCACCAAATCCTCCACCAATAGAGGTTTGTTGAACTCTCTTTGAAACTTGACCATGCCAACACAAACTACATGGTATTCGACATTGTCACAAAAATCAATATAGAAATCTAACTCCTTCTCCTCCAACTTGGTGAAACACTCTTTGAATCCCATCATGTAGTAGGAATACCCATTGTTAATATACTACACATTATTTTCAACTAAACTCGAGAGACAAACAATGAGTGAAAAATCATTCTCAAACCATGTTGTAAACTTGTCCTCCTCTATAGTAACCACAAGATACTTCTTATGATTTCCCTTTTTTTTTTAATTCGAACACTAACTAGCATAGTGTCTGAATTGATGAAAATAAACACTTCACTTTACTCAAATTTTTCTTCTTCCCATTCTTTGAAGAAGACACTCACTTGGCCCTTTCTTGGCCTTCTACTTACCCTTTCTTACAAGAGAATGGTTTTCTTCACCTTCAACCTTCTTTGTTTGATCTCTTCAATGAGAACTTTCTTGAATCTCCTCCTAGACAAAATCATCCCAAAGCCTTGCCCAAATGGGTAGGTGATCTTGACTAACCACGCAATTGAAAAAAAATTCCCAACTCTTTAAAAAACTATTTAAGGCTATACACACAAGCTCATCATCAACAATCATCTCTCCAATATCAACCAACTCATCCCTAACCTATCTTAACCTGGACAAGTAAGATGTTACACTCTCACCCTTAGACATCTTGGTATTGTGTAATTTTTCCTTGAGCATCATCTTACAACTCTGATATAGTTTCATGAGTGTATCCTACATCTCCTTGGTAGTTTCTTTCCCTGATATAGGGGAATCAAGTGATTTCTTACCCCATCAAGGAGAATCATCTACACCTTGGCCTCCTTGATTTCATGTGCATCTAGAGAAATGGGATCATTCATTGGTGGAACTAGTTATGTACTAGTATAGTCCCACAACCCATTCTCCTTGAGAACTTATGTAATCCAAACCTTCCACTGCAAGTAGTTTGAAGAACCCTCAAGCCTATCCTCATATTGAACATTGGTTTCCATTGTAGAATAGAGCCCTTGAAGAGACTAAAAACTAAAATCTTCTTTTTTGTAATAAAACTTGTGTTAAATATACCATTGGATTTGTATTCAAAGTTTAAAGATCTAATACCATGTTAATTTCTCTATGTAGCTTAGATCAAATTATTATTCCAATAAATATTTTATACTAGATTTATATGCATAAATTTTTTTTAAAAATAGATCTAAAATTTATGAACAACAATACACTAAGCTCTTTACCTTGGAAATATACAGTGGAAAGAATAGAACCAATCCATGAAAATTGACAAAAATACTTTACCCTAGAAAACCTTTAAGGGAAAAACCAACAAAGAGGAATTTTAATATTTTTGTGCTCACAAAATATGTTAATATGATTTAGAACAACAGAGAGGGGGGGTGAATTAGTTGTTCTTAGGTCTTGATGTATAAGACAAACTTAAAAAAATTTCCTTAAATTAGATCCAGTAACCAAAACAAACTCGGTCATCACTGATTTTAATAATAGAAACATATAACATTGCAGTCCACTACCCAACTAAAACTTAACTTGTAAAACACAGAAATGTTCAAACCAAAACATTCACACAATTATTAACACTAGGATTTATAGTGGAAACCCAATGTGGGAAAAACCACTTTGTAACATGCTACTATTATTTTCACTCTTCTGAAGTGAGCTCGGTTAAAAGCCAACCCTGTCAAAGGTTATAATACACACTGTTAGGTGTGACCCGGTTAAAGGATTTCAATCACCTTGTTAAAAGTGAGCCTTGTTATAAGACTTACATACACTCCATTAGAATGCAACCTTGTTCAAAGGATTTAACATATGATTGTTAGGTCAACCTCTGTTAAAAGGATTTTGACTATTACAATGGTTAGAAAGTAGCAACAATATTGATATGAAAAACATACAACTCACTTTGCAAATATCAGATCCGATTCCATACACTAATGTTGGTTTACTGACTTTGAAACTTTGCCATCTCCATCTCTGATCTGCTCGAAACTTTTCTTCAAGCAACCACCACAATTCTCCTTCAGCCTTTTCTTCTTATACAGTCAATAAATTTTTTTTGATCTTCCAGCATTCTCTTTTTCACCCATGCACACGCATATCCAATGCTCAAGTTCCCTTAATACTTTCCTCCATTAGGTTAAATCATCTTATGTCATCCAATCTCATTCGTAGATCTTAGGGTTAGGTCAAATTCATTGAATCTACCCACTTCATGTTCTTCAGCTTCATTTCTAGAATCATCTCAAGTCTCTTAAAGATTTACAATAAAATGTTTTACAGTGCATTTAATACTTTCAAACAATCAATAAATAAAGTCAACACGTTTTACATAATCCAAGAATTCAACAATGTTGGCTCCAAAACTAAATTCTCTTCAAATATAAAAATGTTCATGCTCAGTCAATACTGTGATCAACTACTCGATCTTCATGTAGAAAGCTCGATCATTACTAAAAATGTTTCCTTAGCTTATACTGTCTTCCTCGGCAATTTACTGTTGTTCGGTCGACACTAGAATTTTTCTTAGCATACACTAACTCAGTCGACACTAACATTACTCGGCTTAAACATGATTTCTCCATTTTTTCTAGGTCAAGCCTACCAGTTTAGTCTTCAATCTTACTAGGATAAACAATACATTGTCTCATCATTGTACAACATAGTCAAGTACACTTTGTAGTATCAAGATAACTCAACCTTTCCCTAGGTGTTATTGTTACAAACCTTGCCCCAATCCTTCACAATAATACAATAGATATAGTACTTTCCTAAGTAGCAATAGTCTTACCAATTAAAGTTTGACATCAATGACAATACAACAATTGTTTCAATTGCAGTTTCCAACAATCTCCCTCTTTGGCATTGATGGCAACACCATATGATATCACTTGAATAACACATGGATTACCAACCAATCCAAAAACTTATCTATCATCAGAGAATTATTTATAATATCATTAGCTTCATTCCGATTTAGAATCCTATAAGACTCAATTCTGTGACCGTCAGAAGTATTTAGATCTCCCTCTATCCTGATCCTTCATTTCAGTTCATCACCCTTACTTTTCAGTGTCATGCATTATCATATCAGTTCATCTCCCTCTTTGACAAAAATGCCAAAGCAGCAACTAAAACATACATCCATCAAATGTAGATAATATTTGTTTAGCTCTGTGTTTCTCCCTCTGTCATCTTTCTTATGACTTATTCCTTGTCATCTTTCTGTCATCAAACTTACCACTTTGTAACATGCTACTATTATTTTCACTCTTCTGAAGTGAGCTCGGTTAAAAGCCAACCCTGTCAAAGGTTATAATACACACTGGTAGGTGTGACCCGGTTAAAGGATTTCAATCACCCTGTTAAAAGTGAGCCTTGTTATAGGACTTACATACACTCCATTAGAATGCAACCTTGTTCAAAGGATTTAACATATAACTATTAGGTCAACCTCTGTTAAAATGATTTTGACTATTACAATGGTTAGAAAGTAACAGCAATATTGATCTGAAAAACATACAACTCACTTTGCAAATATCAGATCTGATTCCATACACTAATGCTGGTTTACCGACTTTGAAACTTTTCCATCTCCATCTCTGATCTACTTTGAAATTTTCTTCAAGCAACCACCACAATTATCCTTTAGCCTTTTCTTCTTATACAGTCAATAAAACTTTTATGATCCTCCAGCATTCTCTTTTTCACCCATGCACATGCATATCCATGCTCAGGTTCCCTTAATACTTTCCTCCATTAGGTTAACTCATCTTATGCTATTCAATCTCATTTGTAGATCTTAGGGTTAGGTCAGATTCATTGAATCTACCTGCTTCATGTTCTTCGGCTTCATTTCTAGAATCATCTCAAAGCTCTTAAAGATTGACAATAAAATGTTTTATAGTGCATTTAATGCTTTTAAACAATCAATAAATAAAGTCAACATGTTTTACATAATCCAAGAATTCAACAATGTCAGCTCCAAAACTAAATTCTCTTCAAATATAAAAATGTTGATGCTCGGTCAATACTGTGATCAACTACTCGGTCTTCATGTAGAAAGCTCAGTCATTACAAAAAATGTTTCCTTTGCTTATACTATCTTCCTCGACAATTTACTATTGTTCGATCGACACTAGAATTTTTCTCGGCATACACTGACTCGGTCAACACTAACATTACTCGGCTTAAACATGATTTCTCCATTTTTGCTTGGTCAAGCATACTAGTTTAGTCTTCAGTCTTACTAGGATAAACAATACATTATCTCATCATTGTACAACATAGTCAAGTACACTTTGTAATCTCAAGATAACTCAACCTTTCCCTAGGTGCTATTGTTACCAACCTTTCCCCAATCATTCACAACAATACAATAGATATAGTACTTTCCTAAGTAGCAAAAATTTGACTAATTAAGGTTTGACATCAATGAAAATACAACAATTGTTTCAATTGTAGTTTCCAACAAAAATAATCTAAAAAATTATAGCAATTTGTATATGCAAGAATAATTACCTTTGATTCCCTCATTGAAATTCTCTTTCTCCTTCTTCCTCAAATTCTCTTTGAAATTATATTCTTCTCAATGTGTCTAGCTCTTCCTCCACACTCCAATTTATAATCCTTCGATGACCTAAGATCTCCAAACTAAGATTAGCTCTTAGAGATAAAAATAAGCCTACATCAAATAAAAATATAATTACTGTGCTTTATCAGTAAATATTATAAATTCTTCACCTTTTACATGAACTCAATGCATGGAAAATTAACTAGATGACTTCCACATACGTAGACACCACACCTATGTAAATTACCTATACAAGCTAAAAACTGTTGAAGTTAATGAGAAAACAACCCACAGCTTCCAAGAACACCTGCATACAAACACATGTCACATAAAGAAGAGAGAAGAAAAGAGCTATGGAGGCCTGAATGCATTGATGCACAAGAGAGGAGAAATCATTGATGTGCAAAAACACAAGTTGCAATTCAATAATGAATAATCCGTTATGTTTACAAGAGAGATCAATCCTTATAAAAGGAGATCAAAACCCTAAAAGGAAACCTAGGTTGCATAATAATAATTAATAAAATGATTAATTATTATATGCCTAAAGTTTAGCTTAATTAGAAGAGATAATAAGTGACTTAATAATTAAATCAATGTGATTTATTTAATAATAAAACAACTTATTACTCTAACACCCCCCTTAAGATAAACTTTGGTAGAAGCTAAAAACTTAGAAAGAATTACTGAAAGCAAATGGGTCCTGGAAACAAAGGTCTAATCAGGTACCCAAGTACAAAAGAGAGTCTCTATAAAGTGGAGAAATAGATAAAATCACATGGGAAAAAATCTACTCTAGAAAGAGACAAAGATTGGTTTGAAGGACTGAAGAAGCCTCCAAAACAAGGGAATGTTCTAGAAAATAAGAACAAGGATGAACATGTAGAACATCACTAAAGAAAGAATCTGCAAACTTTGTCAAGAAGTAACTATTGATATGAAGATCCTCCACTAAAATAGAACATGATCAGGTAGAGAAGACTGGAATCTACATGAGTGCCATGAAAAGGCATTGCTCGAATCAAGAGGAAAACAAAGGCAAATAATTGAACTTGAAGATACAGAAGACTAAAATCTGCATGAGTTTTGTCAAAAGACATTGCTTGAATCATGAGGAAAACAAGGCAAACACCTAAACTCAAAGATACAGATGGCATAAAAATACCAAAGTCTGAAGAGATAATCAATCAAAGATGGAAGAGTGCCTCAAAAATAGGAAAGAAAGAGTGTCCATATGGTAAATGATCCATCTCACTGAGATGCATAGGTACCCAGCCATTGCATCTACTTAGTACATAGGATTAAATATTGAATACATAGCTATAACTATCAAACCAAGGAAGCAAAAGAACCAACAGTAGAAACCCCCCTCCCCCCATAATGCTGACAAGGGAAATGTGACAAGTACACTGAAAATGATTATCAATAAGAATTGCATCATGAAGAACCAAAAACATCAAAGGTGCAGAGAGAGTACAAACACAAAGAAAGATACCCTAAGGCTAATGTCATGGAAGGAACACTCAATTGACAAATTTAGATGAAAAACAAAGGCAAACATCAAACCCTCCATGGTACTTTATAATTGAGTGTGAGTACAAAGAGCACGAACGTGTGCAAGATCCCATACATGCAATAGAATGACACTTTATCTTGATAGACTATAAATGATTAACTACTGTGAAGATGATCACTGAGCTACAAAGGTATATGTGAAACATTAAATTAGTTATTATATTGTCATTAATGTCAACTAGTTTTGACTTTACTTATCATGATAGTTGCAAACATCTGAAGAAGGTAATAATGGTGAAGGAATGAGATATTAACATAAAGATGAGATGTATGAGCAAGATATGGATATGGTATTCATTGGGTAACTTCTTGATGAGTCTATGAAATTATGTTAGTGATTTGATTGTATTACATGATTCTGTTAAGAGTTGAAGATCAAGAATGTACAATTTTATGTGGTCGGTAAATGAAGAACTTAGTATAGACTGAGTTGAAATAGTGTACACTAAGAAAGTGTAGTGTATACCGAGTACAGTATTAACTAATTTAGAAGTCACCGACACATCACAATATTGACCGAGTGAAAGAAATAATATAGAACATGTGATTGTCGACTAAAGATGATTAGATAGACAAATATGAATGATTCCAAGGTTAAATTTAAATTTTTTTATGAAGATCTACGGCTAACAAAATTCAAGGAAGATCAGATGATGATGAATGAAACATATTTAAGGCACAAGTTTCGAGGAAGGTTGAAGTAGAAAAATCAATAATGGAGATTAAGAGGCAAAATCTATGGTTGAGAAGGAAATGGTTTATCATTTCTATTTAAGGAGACGAGATTCATAATTAAAATACATGTGAGAAGATTGCATTCATGCAAATCTGGTCAGACGGGTTAAAGTGAGAACCAAGCAATTCAATAGACTACACCGAGTGTCAAAGAAAGGAATTAACCAAGAAGAATAGAGTTAGAGGATAGAAAATAAATTGAAGATATTATGATGGCTAGAGGTATTTTGCGCTTAGCATAGATCTGAAAATATGCAAAGTAGGTTGTATTTGAATTAGATCACTTACTATTGCATTCTAACCATTACTACAGATAAATCTCTTAACCGAGTGGGACTTAACACTTTATTTATTTCATTATGACATTCAATGAATGTTGATTGTTTTCTTGTTGACCCCAAGTGAATGTATGGTCACAGAGAACTGTTAGTGATAAATCCTCTAATAAGGTCACACCTTAAAGTGTGTTTTGTAACCTTTAACCGGGTTGGCCCTTTACCAAGCTCACTTCACAAGAGTGAAATTATTTCGGGTACTGGTCCCAGTTAGTTTTTCCCCTAACACGGTTTCCATGTTAAAAATCAAGTTTTATATATGTATTGATGTGATGATTTTGTATTTTACTTTACACATTACAATTACTAGTTTGATCAATATATACTAGTTAGTTTACTGGTATTAAGTTAATGAATAGAAAGGCACAAACAAGTTTTTACCAAGCTATTTAAAGTTTATGTTGAATTTTTTTATACATATGAGAGTATTTGGGACTTTAGGATAACTATACTTGATTCACCCCCCCCCCCCCCCCCCCCCTTTCAGTTATCTAAAAATTGGTATCAGAGCTAGAGTTTTTAAAGGAAGAAGTTTGAAGGACTTAAGTTAAAGATCACAAGATGTATAAGAGGGAGGTGTTGAAGTTGAACAAAGATAATTTCTCAATGTGGAAAAATAGGATGAAGTTATATTTATCAAGGATTGGAGATTCTTCACTTCACTACTTGGAAAATGAGATTATAACTCCTGCTGGTCCTTTGAGTGTCACACAAATGAAAGAAAGACAAGAACACAATGCTATGATGATTGATATTACTTCTTCTCTATCAAATGCTGAATTTAAAGACATCAAGACTTGTACAATGAAAAAATAGATGTGGGACAAGCTTACACTAGTTCATGGAGGAGATGTGAATGTGCTCAGGGCAAAAGAAGAAAACTTAAGAGGAAATGTTGATGATATGAAGATGAAATTAGGTGAGAACATCACTCAATACAACAAACAAATCAAGGAAGTGGTGAATACTATTCAAGGAGCAGGTGGAACTATTGAAGAAGACATTGTGGTAAGTAAAATTATAAGAACACTATTTCCTGCCTATGCTATTAGAGTATCAACAATTCATGAAATTAGAGAAGATCCTAGTAATAATATTTCACTTGATAGCCTAATCGGTAGATTGACAACATTAGAGCTTAATAACTATCTTAACAATATTTTACCTAAGGTAGAATCTTCATTAATGTCATCTTTGAAAATTAGAAGATCAAGCACTAGACATAAGATATGAAATGAAAGTGATAGTGAAGTTGAGGAATATGAGCTTGATGAACTTGAAGCATTAATGGTTAGAAGGTTACCAAAAGGAAACAAAAGATATAAGGGTAAGCTACCTTTGATATGTTTTAAATGTAAAGAGGTCAGTCATATTGTTGCTAGATGTCTTGATAGGAAATATGATGAAAGAATAAATGAAAGATCAACTGAAAGGAAGAATGATAGAAGTAACCATCAAAGAGGAAATAGAGACAACTAAGATTACAGATATAAAGGAAAGAAGGCATGCTACCTAGTTAAAGATGAAGATAATGACACCGAAACCAAAATTGATGAAGACATAGAAGTGATTTTTGTTGCATTAAAGGAAGATTCTAAAGAAGAAGAAAGGTATGTTAAAAAAGAACTTATTTCTAAGGTTAGAAATAATGATACTTGGATTATTGATAGTGGATGCACACATCATATGACTGGTGATGAAGAAAAAATTGAATATCTTGAACATTATAATGGTGGATCTTTGAAAATGGGAAATGATACACCTTGTCAAGTAAAAGTTACAGGAACTATAATGCTGAATAATAAGATCATATGCAAAAAATTCTTATTGGGTGAAAGAACTTAACTATAATTTGTTGAGTGTAGCACAACTGAATAACATTGGTCACCGAGTTTTATTTGAGAAAAGAAAGGTGAAAATCTATGATGAGGATGGAAAATTGTTTGGTATTGATGAATAATCAAAAGGTAACTTATTCTATTTGGACAATATTGAAACTTCTTGTTTGTTGGCTAAAAATGAAGATGACTAGCTATGGCACAAGAGGTTATGTCATGTGAAATTTGACAACATGGTTAAGGTCAGTAAGAAAAGGAAAGTTAGAGGTTTACTGAGCATATCTAAACCTGACAATGTAATGTGCAAACAATGTCAAATGGGAAAGATGTCAAAGTCTAGTTTTAAGAGAAAACATTACTCATCTAATGATATTCTTGAGTAAGTTCATACTGAATTATGTGGTCCAATGAGAACTCAAAGCTATTATGAAGATAGATATTTTATATTATTTATTGATTATTTATCTACGATGAAGATTGTCATATTCTTAAAATAAAAATCAGAGGTTTTCAAAATGTTTAAATGGTACAAAGAAAAAGTGGGAAAAAGAATGTGGTAAGAAATTGAAATATTTGAGGTTAGACAGAGTTGGTGAATTCATTTTTGATGAATTTACTAATTTTTGTAATGAGCATGGAATAAAGACACTAGTAAATTTTAACTCAAATTTCGACGAGAATTGGTCAAAATTTCGACAATAATTGGTCTCAATTTCGACCAAAGTTGTCGTCGATCTTTTTTCGTCGATTTTTCTACCTTCTTTTTGTTCGTCAAAATTTCCACCAATGTGTTGGTCGAAATTTCCACCATGATTGTGTTTGATTTTTTTGCATCCATGATCAGGATGAAAGAGAGCACAAAGAGCATGAAAGATCATGGAGTGTGATCCGAAACTTTGATGCAAAAAACTCACAAACACAATCAATTCCAGAAACGAGATACTATTCTTCATGGATTGTGGAAATCTAATGACATTAAGCTTGAAAAGAGATAAACCAATAGACTTTTTTTTTTATAAAAAAATTACCATTGGTCGAAATTTCGACCAATGCATGGTCTCAATTTCGACCAAAGCTGTCGTCGGTCTTTTTTCATCAATTTTTTCACCTTTTTTTTGTTGTCGAAATTTCCACCAATCCAACGCATTGGTGGAAATTTCCACCAATGCAACGGGTCGAAATTTCCACCAATGCGTTGGTGGAAATTTCCACCAATGCGTTGGATTGGTGGAAATTTCGACAACAAAAAAAAGGTGGAAAAATTGATAAAAAAGACCGACGAGAGCTTTGGTCGAAATTGAGACCATGCATTGGTCGAAATTTCGACCAATGGTAATTTTTTTATAAAAAAAAAAGTCTATTGGTTTATCTCTTTTCAAGCTTAATGTCATTAGATTTCCACAATCCATGAAGAATAGTATCTCGTTTTTGGAATTGATTGTGTTTGTGAGTTTTTTGCATCAAAGTTTTGGATCACACTCCATGATCTTTCATGCTCTTTGTGCTCTCTTTCATCCTGATCATGGATGCAAAAAACTCAAACACAATCAAATCCAAAAATGAGATACTATTCTTCATGAAGTGTGGAAATCTAATGACATTAAGCCTGAAAAGAGATAAACCAATAGACCTTAATTTAACAAGAAGTAAGAATGGACTGATTGAAAAAAAAATTAAAATTAGTACGAAAAAACCTAACTGTGGATTTCTGGGAAACAAATAGTGCAAAATGTAATAGGCCATGTAAGTAATAAACTGCCTCTAAATTCACTGTAAATCTAAATTAAAGGTGAATAGCCTTTCAGTCTACAACAGAACTTTGTATGCATGAAAAACAAAGCAAGGTAAATATAATTACAATGCAAATATAATTGACAATATTTTTTAATGCTAAATCCGTTATACACCATGCTCGGGTCATGGTGTAACTGTCATGTGCTAGTATATACATTTTAGCCAATGGAATCATGATGTAACTGTCATAAGTAAGATACAATACATATCCTTGGCATTTTAAAACATGGAAAAAAATTGTATTCAAGTTTAAAATCCCACAATTATTACAAGTGATAATGCCAAAAAATAAATGTGCGTAGTCTACAAATACAGTAGATTGTAGGTTATGCCTAGTCTACAAAAAATAGTCCAGTTCAATCTTTCGACTTGAGCCTCCTTCACCATAAAGATCATTCCAGCGATGTAGCTCGGTCATACTTGTTGAGTCTGAAGAAACACTAGCACATACCTGCAAAAAAGTGACTCTATAAGGATACTGTTTTTATGATGGGCACATGGATTCAATAATTAAGATTGGTTTGTTTAGCAAAACTCTCTCTAATCCTTAAAATCTTACCAGTTTATGGGCATATCGTATGTCATTGTGATCAATGTATTACATACGAACCAAAATAAGCAGAAACCTTCAGAAACAAACATCTGGAACTCACATTTATTTGTCAGTTCTTGGTCTTTTATGCAAATTGTGTCAATCCCATCACAATCCAAGTTATTAAGAGAAAGAACCTACAAAAGCAACAAGAAAAACATTACTAGAAAAGGTGCAGCAGTTTCTTTCTATTGATAATAGCATTGCACAAAACTAATTTTGATATGAAAATTAATCTTTGCATATTTTCTATAGAGATATATCTGAAAGAAATCAAACAAAAAAGATCTTCCAAGGGATCTAAAACAGAAGCTCACAGTTTTCTGTAACAATTCACAAGTTATTGTTCACTGTAGGGGTGATTCCAATCCTAAATATATCAGCTGGTCTGTTTGGATATTTCTTCATCAGGCTCTGGACATCCTTGCTGTCCAGCCTTGGAATTCACAGTAAGTCATTCACTAGATAGGAAAATACTGTTATACAGACATGCATGGTCTCATGTGCTAGTATTACATTCAAAGGTAAGCAATCTCATTGATTCATGTTTCATTAGTGGTTCACAAGAACCCATCTCTCATGAGAATGAATGAAACACTTATCAAATGGCATTGTTCTCATATAGATGTATTAATTGTTATTTTTAAGTTAGATTTGATCCTGTGGAAATGCAGCAACGGTTTCTTAAATTGATTGTCTGTAGAAGATAGTCTACAACAATAAATTGGAAAAACTTCAGTCTATGGACATGGCTTTGGGCAACATACATGGAGAGTTTTTGTCAGGAGACAAATTATGAACGGCATTTTGCATTCTTCCAAAAAAAAAACACTTTTCTATTTTATTTAGTTTCCACAAAAACAGTGAAAGCTAGAAGTTCCTGTGTAAATGGTTGATATAGGATTGAATAACTAAGAGAGTTAACAAGTATCCAAAAGTAATAGAAATATTGCAGTACAAAATACTCCTGTAATAAGTCAGATAGATTTACAAAAATGAAATATAAATACAATTTGTCAATCAATATAATTTGTAAATTTTTCCTTCTATCATACCATCATGTTATAGGCCAAAAACTGCAATGCTTCAAAAAGATGGACAAAGTTTAAATTACCTTTCCATCAGGAAGTTATGCTCTCTAACCTCGACCCAAAGAACCTTCTCCAATTAGATTTTCCTAAAGATTCCATCATGGGAATAAAACTCCAATTTGTCAAGCCATCCCTTGAAGATTCCATCATGGGAATAAAACTCTTCAGTGGCTTAAGGTGCCACATTGATACATGATTGTTTACTTGTAGTAACCATGCACCCTGTCACCTAAATGAGTCGTGTAACAGTGATGAAGTAATATGAAACACTGAATAGAAATGCTCCATCTAAAGGAAGCAAGAAGAAAAAGAGGAAACAATGAATGACTTTGTATAAACTTCAAGAGTTGATCAAAGGGACAGCGGGGTTCATAAAAGGAAACATGGAGACATGCATATCACATATTGAAAATTTATCTATACCACAGCATGGCAATTCAAAAAAGATAAAGCTAAAAAATGTTGATTCCAAACCAAGAAGTAGGCTATTCAAGTTTTGTGCAAAGATTGGCAGAGAACAAAACTTACATGAACCATTGCATTGGACACAAGCAAACATACCACTAGAAAATGTATGCACTAGAACAATACATGCTAGAAATATGATCCTCTTATTTTCCCTCCTTGAAAGAATGTGTGACATACCTGCAACTGACAGTTGGGTGATGTCAATTGCCCCAACACAAATCCACTTTGCGGTTTCAACTCCAAATGCAACTGGAAGTGACTGCCACAAGAAATAAAAATAAATCAAATAAATCTAAATTGAAGTGACTGCCACAAGCAAAAACAAGGAAACCTGCACATGAAACTAAAGCTCTTAGTCCAATATTATTAAGTCAATGAAAATTCAACATTTCAAACATGAGAAATACCTGCAGTCCCATGGCTCGGTCGCTTTCAATACTCTTGAAATTGTTTACAACAGCTATACCCAGCTGAAATGAAGCAAAGTAAAGAAAGATATAATGTTTTAGTTTAAATCTTCAATGAGCTTAATACCAATAAAAGCTAAGAATCGTAAATGGACTAAAACATGACATACCCCTGCTATACTGTACAAAACAGTTAACACCATTATGTCAGGTTTAAGTGTCCCAAACAACGCTTGACCGGCCCACCTAATCATTGAAATAATAGAAAATTTCTTGATATGAGGCTTGTTTCCATTTCCAAACAATGAAGCAAAAGCTGTTAGCTCTGATACAAAAATGAAGAAACCTAATTGCATTTCACATACCAAGAACTTGTCCTTCTTGACATTGACTATGTACAATACGTATGGAATAGTTCCTCCCCACTTTTCTAGAGAAAACTACTCAAAAACAAATTCTCTGAACTAGTGATGAGGAAAACATATTGCAAAACATCAACATAAGACTACATAAGACTACTATAAGCAAAACATCAATGTTCCCATTCTACCACCCTGTGGTTTTCCACCACCACCACTCATTGTACCAGACTTCTCAAAAACTGCACCATCCAATGTGACCACACGTCTGAACTCTTTGTCTAGACCATAGGCAATTCGAGTGGCCTAATAGAATATGCTAAATAAAATTAAAAAGATTAAACAGCCAAGTTTATGCCAAATATACAAAATATTCAAGAAAGAGGTGCTGAAAATAGCATTTATTACTGTCATCAATGGATATAGGAAATCAGAATATGCATAATATGGTAATGGTCTCCAAATGCGTGGACCTATAAAACTTATTCCATAATAAATATAAAACTAACCTCAGTTTTTTAACTAGCTGTTCTTTCATTTCAAATCCAAACAATGGTATGATTACTACCGTAGAATAAGGGGCAAGGAAGTAGAGCCATTAAACAATAAACAAAGAATGCAATCTACCTGGTCCAGATCTTTTGCTACAACAGTGTTTCCTAGCGCAACATAAAATGCCAATTTAATGCGCTCATCCTGAACAGTGATTAAGTCAAATAAGTGTGGGACACCTTCCGGTGTTCTAACTTTCTCCTTTATTTGTTGAAGATGGTTCTCTTGCTTCTCCTGAATCACATAAACGAAAGAAAATAATAAGTTATTAAATTTTCTTCATTTTTTCTTTGAGTTTAATAGCTACAAATATTTATTTGGTCTTCAAGGCGAAGCCTTTTCCATAATACACAAATACTTTGGAAGTAGCCCAAGATACAGTTATGGAACCTTTTCATATCCCAGAAACAGAATTTTATGGCCAATGATTGGCAGATGGATGAAGAATGCCCAAATGTAAAAATTCATATAAGCAGTGTTCTTGTCTCTTTTCTTTATCAAGGACCTTTAAAACAGCAAGGCCGCCAGCAGTACAGACTGGATTTCCTCCAAAAGTGTTAAAGTGACATCCTTGTGTCAGCACTTGACCAATTTCTGGAGTCGTTACAACTGCTCCAAGAGGAAGGCCATTCCCAATTCCCTGTCAGTGAGCAAAAACTTATAGCATCATTCACAAGAGTCTTAAAGATTATCAATCTACTACAATGGAAACTTTAACTTATAGATCACCTTAGCCATTGTAACTATGTCAGGGACAACTCCCTGTGTTTCAAAGCCCCAATAATGACTTCCCAAGTGACCAAAACTAGTCTGAACTTCATCAGATATGCAAACACCTCCAGCTTTCCTAACACTCTCCTAAACAGGCTTCAAGTAGCCAGGTGCCATTTCTACTGCTCCACCAACACCCTGAATAAAGAACCCCATAACAAGAATATTATTTCATTTCACATGAAGGGTAAACATTAATAAACACAATCTGTTGTTGTTGTGAACAGCCTTCATTCTTGCCCATATATCTATTGGATACATATTTTCTTTTGGAAAAGAAAGCTGTGCAATAAGGATACCAAAACATGCCTGTATAGGTTCTGCAATAAAGCCAGCAACACAAGCAGAGGTTCCAAATTCAATTATGTCTTGAACATCTTTAGCATACTTTGCACCATCAGAACCAAATGGACCACGATATGGATTTGGGTTAAGGGCATGATGAACTCCGGTCTCCAAAAATATTAATTGCCTAGGATTTAGTTATTTATAATCCTGAACTGTATGCATATACCTTCCAGTAACTTAAAGTTTCTTCTAATGCAGCTTCAACTTTGAAGGGGCTCTACTCATGCAATACTGACCCCAACAACAAGCTTGTGATATTGCTATCAGGATTTAACTGTGTAGTTTTTGAGTCAAACTCATTGACTCATTGAACATGCATTCCACTAAAAACAGTACTTATTGCTAATATATTTTAGTATATTCATGCTAAAATATATTTCCTCTAACTTTGGGAAAAATGAAGTGTAAAATACTAAAATGACATTATTGAAATTATGAATATGGCAACTCGTGTTGAAATTATGAATATGGTACACTGCAAGTTGAAATCTAACCTGTAGAGCTTCTGGCAAGCGTCCATCTTTAGTTCCTTTTACAAATTGGCATAAGTACCACACCCCAGCATTTGCAAAATCCTGAGTATTTTGTTTACAATTTATAAAATTAGAGCAAAGAAAACAAATGGTATACATTAGCACCATTAAATCCACTTGCTTGACACAATCCAGCGGAAATCTTAAACATGCAAAAATGGTAACACAAACAATAATCAAGGAAAATTAAAACTAAAAATTCTAAACAACATTCTGGCAAACACACAGTTTTCCTTGTTGGCATAATTTCTTAGCACAAAAAATTGAAGCCTGTATGCAATCCTAGAGAATGAAAACAAATTGCTGAATGCAAATGCTTTTATGCAGATTTATTTGTTTACCTGCTTATCCTCCAGTGAGCCAATCTTTCCTTCCTGTTGAAGATATAGAATTGCAAACATCAGCCTGATTCTATTTAAACAAAATGATCACTATAACACAAATACTTAATAATTGATCAAACAACATTGCATTAATTAGATGATTACCAGACCAGCAAGCATTTTCTGAATTGCATCAATATCAAATCCTATCTGTGAAATATCTTCATGGACTTCAATAACCTGCACAGATACATTACATTCCCATATTCACAATTGAAAATAATCTTCAATTCTTAGCTTGTGTATAATGAAATTTCATGGCAAATAATGGAAAATGTAGGAACTAGATTAGCACACAACAAACCTCATTCTTTATTAATTTAGATATTTCCTTCTGCTCATCCATTTTACCATCCAAATTCTCAATCCTTTGAGTCAAGTGCCTCTTTGTGGCCTGAAAAATATAAACACTATTAATGACAATGACAAAATTCCAAAACTCAAAGTTTACAGTGGCCAACATTTGACAACTAAAGTATATTCAGAAAAGGACTTCAGGAAACAAGTTGGAAACCTACAGCAAGGGCTGATGAAACTTGATCCAATTGTTTGGTCACACATTCAACAGCATTGGCCATGTTACGTTTGGTAACAAACATGACATCGGAAAAGGACCATCCCTGACAATTTGAAAAGGCAAGAGATAAATGGCAATTATTAACATATGATTATAAATTTTGGTCCTCTTATCTTTATCAAAGAAATAAAGTAACATGTAAAATATTGCCAATATAAATATATGTATATACACGATGTAAATTCATGTCTGTGCTGCTAGTATACATGATGTAAATATTGTACCAAGATATGTGTCACATGCATTCATCAATTTAGTGCTGCTTCTCCAGCTTATCCTGGCAGTGCAGGAAAATTTGAAGATTTGCTAACCCAATGGTAGATGTCACAAAACCGTTTCCCCCTGCCTAAAACTAATAAATATACTGCTTTTACTTTTCATTTGCGCACATAAATTTCCAATTTTGTTTTCAAAAGACTGGACAAGAGGGATAAGAGATTCTGCTCTTGCACCTAGGCTTGAGTTAAGGCCACTCTGTAATCCTTTCACCAAATCATATAGGACAGTATCGTGATAGCTAAGGAAAGGATCCTTAACCATATGAGGTGAGTAAGGTAGAGTCATGCAAGGGATCGGTGTTTCCACTCTTCGACCTAGGCCAGAGACAAAAACAACACCTCATCATGCTTTCTTATCTCATTCCTCATTTTGGTTAAGGCCCATGAGACTTTAGTACTTTTTGTAAAGGTTAAGGCAGATTATATTGCACTAATGATATAATTAGTTTGAAATATGTATACATACATCTGCACTTGTTCCTTGGTGGTTGCAAGGCTTATATTCAAGATATGAAAGATGAAATACCTTATTTAGTAAGACTTCTCTCTAACCCTATTTAATGCAATAGTGCTTGACAACTTGTAGGGTGTAAATTAGAATTTCCCAATTTGGGGGTATCACAGTGATTGTGTTTATACATGCATATATTTGTATGACAAATCTGAAGCTACTACGCTATTGTCATGGCTTAAAGCCAAAAATATACAAATCTAGACACAATATTTCAGTATCTCAAAGGAAATATGCCAAGAAACTACTTGAGGATTTTGCAATGAGGGATTTGAAACCCATATCTACACCTATGGAATTAGGATTGCAATTATCTATTTCTCATCAATCACTTCAAGTATACACAACTCCCTATCAACATGTGATTGGAGGTTTGACTTACTTGACTTATATAAGACCAGATATGAGTTTTGTTGTTTATCTTTCACGATTCATGAAAGAACCAAATATGTGTCATTGGAAAGCAGAAAAATAGGTACTAAGATATATTCATGGTATAACGAAGTGTGGTTTGGAACAAAAAAGAACGACTGACATCTCTTATACACCTGTATACAAGGGAATTATAGACATGTTTACTCAACTAGGAATCAACTGCGGCTATATGCTAGCTATCCATTAAATATATATCATACCAAGATTCTGTTATGTGCCAAGATTCTGTATTGTGCCAATGTACATATATCTATGTAACTGTCTCCTGAAAAACAAACTAGTTTTTACAAAGCTAAAGGTTACAATCAGTTTACACTGGCATGTGCCATATAACAAGCAACTTAACAATATCTCTAATAAAAGTAAGAAAGGTGTGAGTGTTATAGAGGACGTTTTCCCAAATCTCAAGTCTCAAAAACATCCCATAGAAGATACAAGCTTTTAAAAAAAAAACATCCCCGTTCGAATGAAACTTATGCTATTTTATTAATAGAGACTAACGTCATAAACTAGAAGTGTAATTAGCAGTCATAGAGAGAATATACAAATTTGAAAGAGAGCCCACCCTTTAAAAGTAGATCTCTAATTCTCGGCATAGCTCTCTAATTTGGGCAATTTTAAGTCCATGGGTGGAGAAAAAACTTGTAAATATCATGGGTACAACTCAAAGCTCTCATTTGTATCAAATGTTTAGAACACGTTGTTGTTACTCTACTCCACTCTTTTCTAGGATTGGCACACAAACTTGGCCAGCCACAAAAGAGGAAAAAAGTGAAGGATAGAAATAGTTGGAGTACTTACTACTTATCTGATTTATATCAAGGGAATAATAATAAAGACTTATTTTATTCTACACCATCTATTGTAGTGGAGACGCTTCAGAAGAGAGAAGTGATGAATACCATTGAAACTAATCTTGTATTCGGATTCTTCCCATAATAAGCCTAGATGCCATCCTTACCATTTGGGAGAGAAGTCAGAACACAATCTGCATGCAAAGTATCAGTTCTTTCAATTTTCCCACTTGCAAGTGTACCAACAAGAGGGACTAGCAAACCCATGTAAGTGAATAAAACATATGTGCATGAATGTGAAGGCTCTTACCTGGTCGCACTCCTTGTCTCCATGGTTGAGAGCCTGCCTTATTCACCAAGGAAAAGGCTGGGAATCCAACTGCGTCCTTCACTTTAAGACCCCATGAATCCACTTTGATCCATTGCTACTCCAAGAGAAATTTAATAAATGAGTAAACAAGGAGCCACATTCAGGGAAACTAGTTTTAGATTCCTTCACAGGAATTTAGAGACCACAAATAGAAGATACCTGGTGGGGATCATGTGGATTTCCCAGAGCAAGTACTGCAAGATGGCCTCTGGCAGCCATGAAAAACTCTGGATTAGCTTCACAGTAAATCCTCACAGCGTGACCCTAAAGCTCCTCTTCGTTGACTTGACGGAATGAAGATCCAGATCCATATTCTCCTTGAGATGAGTTCACTAATCACATTCCAAGAAAATCAGTTTAAACTGATGCTCAATACGTTCAGATCCATGAAGAAAATAAAATCAGATAAACTGAATGCGAACATAAACATTCTTTGCAAAATATTAACCCCCTTTTGGGGTTATAAAATGGTCCCTTAGATTATTTGACTCCTGATGAATTGGATTATTGACTGAATTTACCCTTGGTCTCAAGAATCCGATGAGATAACTCCAATAGAATCATTCATGAGTATGCCATAAAAAACTTCGAGGCACTTACTTTAACTCACAAGTTGAAAAACATTGCAAGCTTGGAAGCTTGACTTGCTTAAAAATAGGTTGCAATCTGATCAAGGTATTTTTATTAGATTTGGCTCAGTTTTACATAAAAATTTTGAAGTTTTTTACCACAAAGGTTGCAAAAGAGGCTTTCAGTATACAGCAACAGTTTTGTGAAGAAAGCTAGAAGTCGTCAACTTCTTTTATCCTCCTACCTGACAGATATAGAGATAATTAATTGAATTCTTCAGCTATCATGGAAGATATCCTTGTATAAATTATATTTAATGCAAATTATGGCCCATCGCACTCATATAGGGCCTAACTCTTGTAATTTACCCTTATGACATGACAGGTTGATGTGAAGGAAAAAGATAATAGGAGACGAAGGCTCCTTGTATGCAAGTTGGATGCCTGTAAAAAGTCAACACTATACTCAAATGACTACTGAAATCATTCATAACAAGGACTGTGTACCTATGACAAAAATTGCACCACAATCACAAAAAGCCACCCAAACCTCAAAAAAAAATACAATTATAGCACACAAAAAGAATAATATCATAAATTAGCCTTCCTTTATAATATTGTACTATCCTCAAGAAAATATAATGACTGATTTTATCTTTTTAAATATAAAACTGGAAGCTCCACTTTCAAAATAAATGAACTAATATAATTGGAGACATGACTGTATTGAAAACTTTTTACAATCCTTCATACTATGCCCACAAAAAGCAATTGATCATGACATCCACTGGTCCTTGACTGACACTTGCATCATTATGACATTATATAGAAATTTATTATTATGCTACATAACAATTGGCCCCCCTCACCTTATCCATACAGTTTAGAGAAAGCTGAACAAAGTCTATTAAATGCACTATATAATACATTATAGTGTATAAGCCACTAAATAGAACTTGAACAAACTGTGTACTAGACAGAAATCATTATAATCATTCACCATGCTAAAGTCAGCCCAAAGTGATCATTTCAGATTATCCAGTTCACATGTGCTTGTTCTATTTAGCAAATATCCAGAAATGTAGGAAACTTAGTCAATGTCCGCATTATGTTTGCAACAACCAATCCAATGCACTGCCACACTGAGCAGTTATGTTGGATGTAACCTCACAGTCCTATTCAAACTAGC
Organism: Chamaecyparis obtusa; assembly: GCA_027943335.1. NCBI lineage: Eukaryota > Viridiplantae > Streptophyta > Pinopsida > Cupressales > Cupressaceae > Chamaecyparis > Chamaecyparis obtusa. The sequence continues at coordinate 374,576 of BSBK01005111.1, forward strand.
ACAAAGAAAACTAAATATCACTGAACGCCAAGAACTAAAATTCTTTTGAGCCAAGAACAAAAACTATTTTGAGTTGAGCAGCTACTGACATGAAAAATGCAAGCGCATTACAGATAACAAGAGAAAAGAGACCCTTAAAAAGCCTCATAGGGAAAAAGCTTATAAACATTGCACTGTGATCTAGCCGGAAAAGGGCATTACATAATAGAAATAGAGATTTCACGTTTCCTTCCCTGACAACAAAAACAGTCTCACAAAAAATTTAAAAAGCATAAAAGCCCAAACCCATGCTGCAACCCAAAAAGTCATAATAGGATGAGACAAAAGCTTATAGAAATTGCAGTGGTATAACAGTGTTAACTTGTTGGAAATTGCATCCCATTTGGACCAGGTTTAATTGCCAACTCACTTCAATGGTTTTTGATTCCACCCAAGTGCCCAAAAATGCATTTCAACACTAATCAACCCTCCAACAAACAAAAAATTGTTCACCTAGTCAAAAAGCACAATTCAAAAGGATATGAATACACAATATCTCCTGCCAAGCTGACACTAATAAAGACACTATTGTGGAGCTTCCTTTGAATACTCTATATAAAAGTTTATATCACGTTATGGAATACAAAAGAAATGGCCTTATGAGTTATGGCACACAAATGTTCTACCTCTCACTGTTAGAAGTGTGAATGTTACCACCAACAGTTTTGAAGAGTATTGTTGAAACACATTAGATATCAAATTCTACCTGAAACTAATTTCCTTAAACCAGTCCCTTTGCCCTCCTAAAAGTTATTTATTATACATATGCCAAAAAGCTTAACAGGATACCTGAATGCACTGAAAAGACTGTAATAGACAGTTGTTACACAGTCCTACCTCCCTCAAGACCCTGACTTCTTTACCCCCTAATTAAAAAACAAATATATTAAATTGAGATCACATTAGCAAGCAGGAGGCAATACAGACTAAATTTATCTCATTGAATAAATAACGTACCCTAGACTTGTGTGGAAATTCAATTAACAATGTACACATTAGATGAGTAGACTTACTGCAAGTGAAGCATGCATATCATAACAGAGTAGTCAATATAATATGTATCCTTGTGAGGAAAGGTACGAATTATCAATTTACACACTAAATAAGTAAGTTCCTCGGAATATGAAGCAAGAAAGCCCATAGATTTTACTCCAGAAAAATCATGTTGAGTGCTATATTACAAGAAGCATATTGCTGTCCTTAGTGGTCGAAACAAGAGATAACACCCTCACTTAAAACAAGTAGCAACACGTAGATGAAAGAAAAAAAATAGTCCTATTAGAAGAAACGGTTATGGTACATGAACAAAGGAGATTTTGATGCAATTGATCATGAACACAGTACACCCTAAAGCTATGAATATGAAGTGAGTGCGGGCAAGAAGAAATAAAAATTCATCAACCTACTATCCACCATGTCCTGCCCATAGATTAAGAAGTAATGGTAAACTAGGTACAATCATATGCAGGAGATCCGAAGTTCAGATTCCCACACAGGGTTACGGTTGCCTACAACCTGGAGGACAACACGAAACAGACATTATCGTCACTCATGTTAATGTAATTTACCCCAGTGGTTGGAACCCTTTTTGCCATTGTGACCAATCTGGGCACAGTGATGTCCCACTTGCCTTCAGCCAATAAGTCCAACCAGAACTAACAACAGAAAACAAGCGAAATTGACACATTATTTTTTTATGAGATTCAACAAAGGTATCCAGATAATTCTTGGAATAAATACAATCCTCATTAGAGAATCAACAAAGCAGAGACAGATTGGGAAAAATCCAAAAATCATTCAGATCTGTTTATCTACAGACGATATCAAGTGCCCGTTTCTTTAAAATGCATACTGTTTAGCGGATTTTGACAGTAGAGTCCCCATTTCTTTAAAATGCATACCGTTTGACAATTTTAAAGACGACTTTTCCAGTAAACGTGAACATAAATATAGCAGTAACAACTAAAGCCCAACCAAACAGAAAAAGAAGAACAAACAAAAACCTAAACTCAGCTTACTAACTTAGAATGAGCTCAACGCAGGCAAGGAGCAGCCACAAATGAAACCTTGATGGTTTTCCCGCACTCACCACCTCACTTGAATTTTAACCAGATTTCCGCTTCTTGTAACCAGATATGATGCAGAGCCCGCGTGAAATGAAGTGCTTGCAGAGCCGCGAGCGGGAGAATGAGATCTGAAATGAAGTCTCATTTCTTTTTTTTAAAACTCTTAATCCCGTTTTGGTCGAAATTTTGACCAACATATTGGTCGAGTGAAATGTACTAGTGTTTGAAACACCCTCTGCATCTGAAATGAGTACAGAAGATTGAGCTGTACCCTTTAACTGATTCTCCTTTTGACTGATACTCTTGGATTGAAGTGATTCACATGGATTATATTCTTCATCTCTTGTTCACTGCAACATATTTTCTTAACTAGCTTTCAAGTTAAGAAAGTAAGGTGTCCATGTCCGTGCATGACCTAACTTCAAACCAAATAATCATTTCATTTTATAATATTTGTTTATCATTTAGATTGTCCCATTCTATAAATACTGCATCAAGCCGCATTAGCAATGAAGACAACCTGAGGTCACAGAAATTGGTCATTCTTGGCTTGACATCTACAAATCAAATTCGATATCTGTATTTCAAATGCATTTCCTCTCTTCCCATGAAAAGAGTATTTTCAACTATAGGTGGTTGCAACTTACACACAAATATCCTATTGGTAATACCTGGTTGTAATGCTATGTTTTACATTTTCATTTCCTATGGTTGCAACTGTTTGTTTAAAGTTTTTAAGGTTTTTCTTACAATTGAATTGCATTCTAGCATTCCATGGTGTGTGATTTTGCTCTAATATAGAGAATGCCATCCACAATCAGCCATAATAGTGGTATGTCCAAAGGCCCCACTTAAAAGCATGATAATTTGGATACGAAGTCAAGAACAGGTATATACAATTATTATGATACTTATATGAAAGAAAGAATCAATCAACTTAAATACCACCTTCCACAGATCTGTTCTACAGATTTGAATTTGATTATCGCAATGGAACCTAAAGTTACATGTGAGATGAATGTTCTCCTTCCTAAACATTACAAGCAATTCAGAAAATGATAAAAAAGAAGATAGCTGCATCTGATAAATTCCTTCTGATTTATATATTGAAATAGTAGGCTCTTGTCTCAGTCCACAAATGTAGAGCTCATCCACTATAAAGAGTTCAAATTAGATGCATTCGTGAGGTTTCTTTTTTCCTCAAAATACTCTTAGCATGCAACCTTGGCTGAAAGGTGCTATGTTGAACCAAGAAAAACATAAAGTGAGGATAGCTGCTGCAATTTTTTGGTATTATTATGACATACCATTCCATGCAGAGAGAAATCCACATGGGCAGTCACTGCTCAATGTGTGACTATTGCTGGGAAAGGATTGGACTCATTTGCATCCTTTAAGTGATCCTTTGTTGGAGGAAGCCATGAAAATATGGAGGCAAAAGTAGAAGAAAACCCAAATGTGCAAATAGGGCTACAGTACAAGGCACCTAGTTTGCATAATTCAAGTGGGCCTTTAGTGGAAGAAGCCATGCAAAATACGGAGGTAATAGTAGATCAAGAAAGAAAATGTTCAAAAACACATGGCATTTTGTCTGATAGGTGGAGAATGTCATCCAAAAGCTGAAATGCTAACTATTGTTATTTACTATAAAGAAGTCAAATTCAAATGCAAGTGGATTGCCAAAAAAATTAAGTGGATCAAAAGAAATAAATTAGGAAGTGGGTAGTTCAAAATTGCTAAGTGGGATTAGAAAACACTTAATGCCTTCGAAATAATTTTGAGCTTAAATGTTGCAGGTATAATTATTTCTTGTAACATAATTCTTACAATGATAAATTAACAATGGTTATGGTATGAGATGAACATGAAATTCTACAAGAATTAATAATCCAAAATCTTACTTTTCAATGGATGGTAAGAACATTCGTTCCTTGGGACAATGTCAACATACATCACAAAAGAAAAGAGGGTAGGACAATTGCCACATGCATTATTGTTAATATGTACATTTACAAAGATGATTGAAGACACGCTTAGAGAGAGAGGATACATACCATAGATTGTAACATTGTCCTTAGTAATAGGCTTAATAGAATTCAGCACATTTCCAATTTTATTAGAGTATGTCCACCCTACAATCAAGGAACATAGAGAACAAGAATTAGAAAACATAAACAAAAACAGCTCAAGCAAAACAAGTTGGCTTACCACAAAAATACATTGGATGTCCAAATCATTTCTCATGAAAGCTACATGTCCCAATTTACACAATCTATTATACACGCATAAACCCAGAGAAGCTTGCCCATTATAATTCAAAATGGATCATTCAAAAACAAGAAAGATGCATAGACATACCTTAAAGATAGTAGAGCAAAAATTGACTAAACATGCATAGTTGATAAAGATTTAGAATACAATGCGGGAAAGTGTCACAGTGAACCAGTTGTCTCAAGTCAATTTTATTAATAGAGGGTTCCCTAACAATGCCAAACCAAGTAATATATATTGGATTTATAAAAGCCATTAGCAGTACCCACAAGGTTATGGGAAAGTAATTCCATGAACTTTGTAGACATTTCCCTATGCCAAAGAAGGGGCATAATTAGCTTTTTGTAGCAGTGGATTGTTTGAGAAAATAATAAAATATGCACTTGTCAGTCTAAGAAAACCATAGTAGATCAGTGGGCTGCTGATATATATTTTTCCTAATCTTTAGGTACCACTCTGAGTTGCCTAAGACCATTGTCTCATTTGAGAAATTCAATCCACTTGTGCATATTTTAAAGCACATTGTGTAAAAGAACAAATAACTAGTTGAAGAGGTCCAACACTTTCTGTCCACAACCGGATTTTTGAACAAGTAGTTAATGGAACATTTATGTGACTCTCAAAGATGCAATGAAAGACATCCAAGAACATGTTTCAACCTTCATGCAATTGAGCAATGCATATATCCACTAACAAATCTTCCTTTGAAGCATGTTTTTGTTAGTTACCTCTTTAGACTTTTGAAGTTTTAATGGACAATAGGAAGTTACAGACAAAGAATAGAATTTTGAAATAGCAAGGACTAAAAGTTTTGTTAGCAAGATCAAGAAGATTTGACTTAGCTGTAAAACAAACACAAGGCATTTCAATCCAATAATAAAGGTAGCCATAACAAATGTCGAAAAATGAATCCATTTCAAGTTGGGGATAAATACAACTTTATTTGAACAAAAGACTCCAAGGTCAAGCTAAGGATCTTAATTCATTGAGGTATGGAAAATTTGGGATATATCAAACTAATGAGAATGCTTTCGAATTCTACCTCCTTCATGTATGAAAATGCATTCAACCTCTCAAATTGAGGTATGGTATAGAATTTCAACCGAATTGACTTGTTATAAGAGTTGACTACCTCTTTTATGCAGTTCAATAACATAGCCTATAAATTTTGTATCATGTGAGCACCACTCTATCACATTTGATACATAAAAAAACACAATCCATAGCAGAGAATAATAGGAAAATAGAATATTATTTCCAAATACATAAACATATTATTAGAAGCGCAATATTCATAATCAAAATGCTATAATGAATAGATTTAAATTAGTTAATAAGAGCTTAGTAAGAAATCAGTTATTGGAAAAAAACACGATGTCTTCATTGCATTTTTCTCCGACTCCTAGGATTTTTTGCAGAGGCAAGGGAGATTGAGGAACATAACAAATACATTGCATACCTCCTGCTTTCTCAGAAGTGACGCTTCGAAATTATCTTTGACAGCTTTTGCCCTTGCTACATCTGCTTTTTCCATCGCAATAACTGGTCGTGGTGGAATGACTAGGGTTGTTCACCCAATACAGATGGTTGTTTGCGGTGAAAGCTCCCACATCAAATGAAATAGTAAAATGAAGCGAGCCAATTTTTTTAAACTTTATGTTATATCCGTGTTGGTCTCAATTTCGACCAATACCGTGTTGGTCTCAATTTCGACCAATACCGTGTTGGTCAAAATTGCGACCAACACGGGCATGGATTCTAAAAATAATAATTTTTTTTCTTTTCTAATGCGACCAACTAAACATTTTTATTTGATGGTCGAAATTTAAGGTTGAAATTTAGGGTAAAATGTATTAGTGAGAGATAGGTTTGATTAGTACAAACCTAATCTATTTTGAAAGGCGTAGATCATTCAAACATTAGTTTATGAGCATATTCCTAACTTATAGAGAAAACTATTTGCAAAGACACTCAGATAGAGCTTAAACAGGAGCACCCTGTCACTGTTTGATTTGCTCTCGCTTTAGGGATGTGGGTGTGCTCTTGAATCACTTGGATCAATTCCATAATGAGGATTACGAGGTATCTAGATTGATTAGGGACCATAAGAACCACATAGTGGCACAAAACTGGGTATAGAACACTCATTTTTCCCCTAAGGCATTAAGGATCCTGATGAGCTAAAAATACAGATTATGCTATCAATGTTTATATAAGTTGATTTTAGTCCAAAATAGATATGATATGATGCAAGAAGCTATGAAAAACAATAAATGAAACTAATATTCATCCATTATTCTAAGCTAAGATGTGTTAGAAAGCTTGAAAAATAATGAAATCTAACAATTATGCTAAAAGCTTAAGATGATCTAAAAACAATCTAGCATTATACAAATACTTAGTATGATTATGTGAATTATATATTTTCTCTTGGGAAGTGAGCGTATTCATAGGATTTGGGAAGGGCTTGGGTTAGGAGGATGAGTTGGGGTTTGGGGTTTGGTTAGGGGTTGAGTCAAGAGGTATGGTTTGGGGTATGGTAAGGTTTACCTTGGGTTAGGGTTGCTCACACATGTGTGATAAACACTAGGGAAGTGTGTAAAGGGAACGAGTGTGGAAGAAGAGACATGGGTCTCTTTATGAGGCTGTAAGAAGCCTTAGAGAGGGTGTAAGAGGCTTAAATGAATGTGTAAGGCTCATTGAGGGAAGGGTTTGACCAAAAGTCAAAGAGGACTTGGATTAGCTTAGGAAATGTAGGAAACATCTCTTAAGTAGTTTTAGGAAAGGTTTAGGGAAGATTGGAAGGGTTTAGGAATGTCTAGAAGATTCTAGGGTTTTGAGGCTTTAAATAAATATGAAATTTATTTAGGGATTGTGACATTATTTATTGAATATTGATTCAATAAAGATAGGAAAATCATTTAAATTTGATTTAAATGGTTTGGGGAGGGATTATTTAATTAAATATGTTTAATTAACATAAAGGGATTTAATGGCATAAAAATATATTAATTAATTAAATAATTAATTAATTAACAAATGATGATGTCATCAAGGGTTTTTAGAAAAATAAAAAATACTTTTATTTTCTAATAGATTTTTAGGTGTCTACATTTTGCCCCTCTTTGATGCGATACCACAAGTGGTGTGGCGTCAAAGACAAGAAAATAAGATGCCCTGGGCTAAAATTTAGATGAATAAGGGGTTGTGCCCCCTTGAGAAAATAATGCAAAGAGGAAACTTTGTGGAGTTTTCTCGAAAGGAAACAGAAAGGAGGGGGAAGGAATGAAGGAAGAAGTGAGGATAAATGACCAAACTTCCAAGGGAAAAGATGCATGAGTGAAATATGATACGAAAAGCTACAGGATGCAAGAGTAACCTAGATGAAGGATGCAAGATGCAAGATTAATCTATATGATGCAGGATGGGGGATTTCAGGAGCTCCAAATGTAAATGTGGAGAGCACAACCTAGTTTGATATAGCAATGCTAGACACCTGCCAAGGTTATGGAAGAACACAAGGCTTCATCACCAACGTTGCATAGGACTGACGTGAAAAAGACATGCAAGGTTACCCCAACATCACAAATGAATCCAAGAAGAAGCATGGTTGAAACAATGTTGGAGAAACCACAAGCAAATGACATTTCCCAAGTGCACCATGTAACCAAGAAGATCACATGTGAACCGTGCAAGGGTCATGTCTGACTGACTCATAGGTAGAAGCAAAAGATCAAAAGATAGTGCCCCAAATTGCCCTCATTCGCAATGTACCATGATATAAAGGATCATGGTGACTTTGAGGAGAGAACAATGAGAAGCCATAAAAGATTAAATCCAAATGACAAAATCCAGACCAAAATGATAACTCCAAAAGACATCCTTTTCCAAGGAGAAAGATTTGATTTGACTGATGGTGGGAAGATTTGTCTGAACATGTGGAAGGATACATCGACATGAACTTGGTGTGATTGATGGAAGATTAGGTCTGACAGCAGAAAGGATACATCCTCAAGGACCCACTGATTGATGAGAGAATGAGTGTTGTTGTTTGCTGGAAAATGATGAGTCAAGGAATAATCGATGTGATCAAGAATAACTGACAATTGATGTTGTTGAAGTACAAGGCTGAGTGGGACAATATTTCTAATCAAATGTTGTTGTAGGACTAACAATGATATGTACAACAAGATGGGGCAATATGTACAATAGATGAGGAAATTTTTACAATGAATATGTACAGAAGCTCAGGATTGGGGATAGGAAGATCATGCTATATAGCATATATACAAGAAGGACTATGCTATACAAGAGATGGTACATAAAAGGATATGAGATATGGTACAAGATAGGATACGAGATATGGTACAAGATATGATACAAGATATGGTACAAGATATGTAGAGGATGGATGGCGGATTTGCTTGAGGATTAAAATAGAGGAATGCTAGGGGATGGTGGTGGGGATGGGGATGGTAGAAAAAGGATTGGGTTTTGGGATGGGGGGGATGGGAGTTTGATAGATAATGACTCAATCCACTATGTATGGCACCTATTTGCTAGGTTTTCACCAACATACTTGTCCAAGGTGCTTGAATTGCCAAGTTTTCACCATTGGATGATTGTTTTTCTTTTCTTTTTTTGCTTTTTTGCTTTTTTTGTATTTTTATGCTTTTTCCAATTTTTATGGATTTTCTAAATGTGTAGGATCCGGTTTAGGCATAGAACCTCTTCAGATGTATGATGTTGATTGGATCATTCAAAGGCTCACCTTCTAGTGTAGATAGCTGATAGGCTCCCGAGCCGAAGCATGTTGTGACAATATAGGGGCCCAACCAAGTAGGCTCAAACTTTCCTTTCTTTTCTCTATGTGCTTGGACCTTTTGATTTTATTTTAGGACCATGTCACTGACCTAGAACTATCTAGGATGGACCTTCTTGTTATAACTCCTTTTGAGTCTATTCTAGTATGCAACCAGGTACTCATATGCTTTTTGTCTCTTTTCATCTAGCAGATCCAATTGTGTGAGATGTACCACGTGATAGTCTTCATTGGTGGTATAGTTCTTCATGGACACCTGCAATGATGGGAACTCAACCTCGATGGGTAGAATGGCTTTAGCACCATATACAAGGGAATATGGGGTGGTTCCTATGGGATTGCAATAAGAAGTGTGATAGGCCCATAAGGCAAGATTTATTTGGAGGTGCTAGTCACGACCAGAATCATTAACAACCTTCTTGAGGATTTTGAGGATTGTTTTGTTGGTTGCCTCAACTTGGCCATTTCCTTGAGGGAAATATGGACTAGAGAAATGGTGATGGATGTGGAGTCTGGCACACAGATCATCCACATGATGGTTTTCAAAAGGTGTTCCATGGTCTGTGAACATGGTAGATGGTATGCCAAAGCAGTAAATGACATGGTAAAGGATGAACTTGGATACTTGGATGCCATTAGTTAGGGTGAGCGGAATCACTTTGACCCATTTGGTGAAGTACTCTATGGCAGTTATGATGTACATATGTCCATCAAAAGAGAGGGGAGTGATTAAGTCGATGAGGCCGAAGCCCCAACATGAAAATGGCCAAGGTGGTGCAATGGGTTGCAAGTCTTATGTTGGTGCATGAATCAAATTAGCATCCTACTGACATGGTAGACATTTCTTGAAGAACTCACAAGCATCATGTTCTATGGTTGCCCAATAATACCCAACTCAAAGAAACTATTTTTCTAGAACCATGCCACTTGTGTGGGCACCACAAATTCCAGCATGGACCTCTTGTAAAGCTAGGACGGCCTCGTTTGAATCTAAACACCTAGAGAGGATATTGTGATATCCTCAACAATAAAGGGTGTTGGCTACAAGAGTGTAGCAGGAAGCTCTTTGAATTAGGTTTTAGTATTGGTTATTGGTGAGAAGGGGAGATATGATATCATCTTTTAGATATGCATGGATGTCGTGGTACCATGGGGACTGAGGACCAACCAAGACACACACCATTTCGGCATTGGTTTTCCCATAAGCAGGCATGTGTAGCTGCTCAACTAAAAATTCATGCTGAGTTGAATCATGAGGGATCTCCAATAAGGATCTGATGGTTGCCATTGCATCAACTACTTTTTTCCTGAAGCCTTGGTATCTTCATAAACTATAGATTTTGGAAATGCTTTTGCAGTCTGTCCACCAGTTCTTTGTAGGGTAGCAACTTGTCATCCTTTGTCTGATATCCATCTAGGACTTGCTTGATAATCAATTGTGAATCTCCAAACACTTGCAGTTCTGTGATGTTCCATTGAATGGTTGTTTTGAGACCTGAGATGAGTGTCTCATATTCTACAATGTTATTAGTACATGGGAATCCCAATTTGAATGACTTTGGACTATAGTCACCTTGAGGTGTGATGAATAGGATTTCTACCCCTGATCCATATGATGTGTAGGAGCCATCAAAGTATAGCTTCCATATAGGTTATTCTTTGATCATACATTGGTGTTCATTAGGGAATTCCATGATTAGTGGATAGGCATCCACCAGTGGTGCTTCTGTTAGCTAGTCAGCAATGACTTTCCCTTTAATTTCTTTCTTATTTATGTACTGGATGTCAAACTCACTAAGTATCATGACCCATTTTTCCATACGGTCTATGAGAGTTGTCCTTGATAATAGATAATTGAGTGGGTCTACCTTTGAGATGAGCCTGATTGTGTGGCTGAGCATATAATGTCTGAGCTTTTGAGTGGTGAAGACCACTGCAAGGCATGCTTTTTCCATGGGTGAATAGTTAAGATCATAGCCAACAAGAGTTCGATTGATATAGTAGATGGCTCTCTCTTTGTTGTCATCATCATGCTGAGCTAAGAGTGCCCCTAGTGTAGTAGTGGTTGTCAAGATATAGAGTATGAGCGGGCATCCTGAAACTAGTGGTACAAGGATGGGAGAGTTAGCTAGATATTCCTTGAGCTTGTCAAAGCTTCTCTGACATATGGGATCCCATTTGAAGCTTGTGTCCTTGCGGAGCATATGTGTGAAAGGTTGGCACTTGTCTGCTAGTTGTGAGGTAAATCGATGCACTAATTGAAGCTTTTCTTGTAGGCTCCTGAGCTTCCTAAGTGTTCTTGGTGGAGGCATTTCTATTATATCTTTGACCTTTTTGGGGTTGATCTCTATTCCATGCTGTGATACTATAAAGCCTAGAAGCTTTCCAGATGTTACACAAAAGACACATTTCTTTGGATTTAGCTTCAAGCCATAATGTTGCAAGTGATTGAACACACTCTCAAGAATGTTTAGGTGTTCACCTCATGTTTTTGATTTTACAAGAATGTCATCCACATAGTCTTCTAGGATCTTATGGATCATATCATGGAAGATGGTTGTCATTTCTCATTGATATGTGGCTCTTGTGTTCTTCAGACCAAATGGAATCATGTTGTAATAGAAGGTACCCCATGGAGTTGTGAATGTTGTTTTATGTTGATCTTCTTCTCCTATCTGGATCTGATTGTAGCCTGAGAAGCCATCCATGAGTGACAACATGTCATGGCCCATTGTAAGATTTACGATCATGTCTATGTTAGGTAGTGGGAAATCATCCTTAGGACATGCTTTGTTTAGGTCCCTAAAATCTGTGCAGATTTTGATATCACTTGAAGGATTTATGACTAGGACCATGTTGGAGATCCAATCTGAGTAATCAATGGCTCTGATGATCTTTTCTTAGAGGATTTTTTCAAGCTCTTCTTTTACTAACAAGGCCACCTTTGGATTCCTTTTTCTTAGCTTCTATTATACTGGCTTGACATTAGGATCTACTACAAGATTATGCACAATGAGATTTGGATCGAGCCTAGACATATGCGCATATGACCATGCAAAGTTCATGGTGGCTTCTTGGAGTAGTGCAATGAGAGCCATTTCTTCACCCTCTATGAAAGATGTTGCAATGTAGGTGATTATTGGACATTCTTATGTGCCCAAGTTGACTAGTTTGGTTTCCTCAATGATAATAGGTGACTTCTCGGGTCTGTAATCCTGGATAGGAGGAAGAGTCAAGTGTCCATCTTCTAGCACCTCAGAGAGGTTTTCACCCTAAGATACACCTTTTATTTTATCTTTTTTTGGATTCAGAGTGCACCCCAGAATGTTTTTCACATAAGGACTCATTCTTTTCTTTTTCTTTTTCACTTTTGCGACTAAAGCTTGCCTCTTCCCTAAAATATCCTTTAGGGTCAAGCTTACAGATGTGATTTGATTCTAAATCCTGATCTATTTGTTGGCTTGATGCTCCCATTAACCTTAGGAGTGCTTGTGTGCTTTGGAACTCATCGATATGTTTGACGCTTGGTTGATTCAAGTTTATGAGTTTGGGGTGGATGAGGGGTAGTTCTATGAGGTTAATGGCAAGTTGTTGGAGAACAAAAGTTCATAGGAGGGAATCATTGTTGAAGATGTCATCATATGATTTCTTTTCTTCTTCTTTAGGGATATCTTTGATCTCTACGAGGTCATCCTAGCTATTCAAGAAGGGAATGTTGGTCATGTTGGTGCCCCCAGTTGTAGTATTGGGCTCTTGTATATGTAGGAGAGGGGTATTAAAGCCAAAACCTTGATGTTGTGGATTCTTTGATGCTATGATAGGGTCTTTACTTCCACCTTCTTGTGGTCCTAGACCATCGCCTTGATATTTCCATTGTTTAGTGGTGTACTTGTGTGATTGGGGATAGTTGTCTTTGAAGTAACCAAGAAGTTGAGTGTTGGGTGGTGGGGGATCTCTATACAACCACCTATTGATGTCAAGATCCATTTCTTGACTGTTTATGTTTCCATGGGAGACAAAATTCATAGGTCCCATTTTCTTGATTTCATGATTTTCCTGAGTGGGCTTGCTTTGGTGACTCGGGCACCCTTGCGTATGTAGATCAAGTGGGAGGGCCCCTACTGCAAATGCATCAGTTAGCTTGTATTCACCATAGCCTTGGTTGTTGATCTTGATGGAGGAGAGAGTGGAGGTGAGGATAGTATCTGGATCATAAAGAACTGGTGATAGAAGTGCCAATGTCAGTTCCAGGACAATGGGTGGAATGAGAGAATGATGCTTCCATCACATGGTAGTATGTGAAGGGTTGAGGGTCTGCATGGATGGTGACCTTAGTGCCTTGATGTGGAAATTTGATGCACTGATGGTAAGTGGATGGTACAGACTTGATGGAATGGATCCATGGTCGGTCGAGGAGGATGTTGAATGGTAGGTCAAGATCAAAAACATGGCAAATGGTGTTTTGCATTGCTGGGCCTAGCTGGATAGGAAAAAGAATGGTACCTTCAGAGGTATGCTCCAAGTTGTCATATTCCTTGATGGTGATGACCTCATGTGATATGTCAGCCTCTGTGAACCCTATCTACTGAATGAATTTTAGAGTACACAAGTTTAGGGCTGAGCCATTATCTATCATGACCCTTTTTATGGAAAAATCTCTGACCATAACAGTGATGTGGAGAGAGAGATTATGGTCAAGCTCAACAACTAGTATGTCGGATGGCTTGAAGGAAAGAGCACATGGTGCGGATAGATATCCAACAAGTTTTTCAAACTGGATAGTGTTTATATTTGTGGGGACTTGTGCTGCATGGAGGGCTCAGTTGATAATTTCTAGATGGAGGGGTGAAGTGTGGAGAAGGTCAAGGATGGAGATTTGGGCTGGTGTATTCCCAAGATGTTCTATAAGGTTGTATTGTTCATTGTGTGCTAGTCTTGGACGTGCACTAGCAACAGTTATCCGGCCTCTATGGATGGTAATAGCACATTGACTATCTTCTCCTTTGACATGGATGACATTGACAGTGGCCTCAACTTGGGTTATACATCCAAAAAACTTGTAGTAATTGATATAAGTAGTAATGTAGTCTTTGTGATCAACATGATCTCCTTATTTTCCTTTTCCTTGGTTTTGATTAGGAGGATTAGCATTAGCTTGATTTTTCACAACGTTGTATTGTGGGAACACATTTTGATAGATTTGCAAATTGGCATTAAGCAAGGCTTGCGTAGGTGTGTCCACTTGGATCTCCTTTCAGTCAATGAGATCTTGGATGTAATGCTTGAGTTTCATACACCTTAGGGTAGTGTGTCCTTTGACATGATGATAATCATAGTACTCATGATCTTTGTACTAGTTGGGCTTAGGAGTAGCATCATCAAACTGTTGGATTGGTGGGTACGTAATTAGGCTGGCCTTGGCCATTCAGTGAAAGATAACATCCAGAGGTTCACCAAGTTGTGTGAAGGTTCTCTTCTAGTAAGTCTAGGCTCTGGGTCTATTTTGATTGGGAGTAGTGGTGATGGCATTAGCCTGATTGGTTAGATTTCCTTGATGGGATTGATGTGCTTATTGTTGATAGTTCTGCTGATTGTTTTGTGGATGATATTGTTGCATAGGTTTCTGATGAGTTTGAGACTATTGTTGATATGTAGGAATAGGTGTAGGACCTGTCACAATGATTTGGACATGCTTGGTGTCTATGGCTCCATCAGTGACCATATTTTTGTTACAAGTCCAATAACGGGGTTTATCATTGATGGGTTTACTTTGGGAATCATTTTTGTAATGTTAGATTGTGCCTTCATCTAGGAGACCTCTTTCGATATCTATTTCCTTGCCTTTGATATCTTGATACATTTAGATATAGTTCATCCTCATGAAGTGGGACAGTTTGGGATGCAAGTTATAGATGAAGATCTTGGTTAGATGTTTCTCAGGTGGTTGGTATGATAACCTAGTAGTGAGGTTCTGCCATCATTGCAAGTAGTCTGCTAGGCTTTCTCTTTCTTTCTATTTGGAGTTGCAAAGGTCTAGCAAAGTCAACTCATTCTTGACATTGTGGGCATATTGAGCAACGAAATTCTTAGAGAGCTCGATAAAAGTTGTGATGGTCCCACGAGGTATTTTTTAAAACCACTCAACAACAGTTCCTCCCAAGCTTTTGAGGAATAGGTGCAAAAGGTAATTGTCACTATAAGCCAATTCTTGGCATGCCATATAGAACTCTTTGATGTGATTTACAGGGTCTCCTTTCTCTCAATATTTATCAAATTTAGGTGTCTTGAAGTGCTTAGGAAAAGGAACAGCTACGATTGATCGATCAAACAGATAGGGACACACCTCTTCAAACTTGAAGGTTTTATTCTATGTACTAGTTTGGAGCTCCTTAAGAGCATTCTTCATTTCTTCCCACTCAGCATTGATTGACATTGGAGTGGGTACTCCCATTTGGAAAGGATCTAATGGTGTTAGTGAATAAGGGTGATTTTGAGGTGGATATTATGGAGTGGGATATGGAGATTTCCCAACAAGATAAGCAAATTGGAATGGATTTTGGAGTGATGATTGTTGGAGAGGATATTGTAGCTGGGGCATGGGGGTGTATTGCGATGGAGGATATGGAACTTCTTGGTGTTGGGGGATGATGGGATGTTGTTGTTGTGATGCATAGGATGAATCTTGTTGTTGTTGGGGAATGATAGGGGTTTTTTGTTATGCAAGGAAGTATTGTTGTTGTGGAGGAGGCTCATGGAATGATGTAGCTTGTTGATAAGATGGCCCTTGTTGCACTTGGCTTTGTGCTTGGTTGATGTAGGATGGATGCATTCCTACATTGCTTAAGGGTGGAACTAATGTAGGGAAGCTAAAATCAGGAGGTGGTTGGGAAAGGTAGCTTGCAAGATGGAAAGAACTCTATTGTTGGGGTGGTGGAACCACATGAGATGTGAAGGGTGGAACAGATAGAAAGTTACTGTATGATGGAAAGGATGAAGCTGGCGGATGTTGAGCTTGTTGTTGTTATGATTTTTGGGAGAAGGTGGCTTGTTGGTTTAATGGTATGGATGTGGAGAAGTGTGTTGGTATTCCAAAAGCTAACATTTCTTCTTTAGTGAGGCCACATCAAGAATTAGTGCACAGTGGGAACTATGATGAGGAGGATGCTGAGAAGGTAGATGTGATGGGAGTTTGGGATGTGAATGGCAAATTTGAAAACCCCATGGAAGGCATACCTATTGTGAATGCAGTTTGTTGGGCTTGTGCCTGGGTAAATGTTTGTTGGGGCGTGAATGAAGATGCTTGTGTTCCACATGAAAAAGGTGGTGCTGATGTGAAAGCTTGCTGGGAGAAGGAAGAAAATGATTGTGTTGCCCCCAAAAATGATGGCATGGGTGTGGAAGCATATGGAGTGAATGTGAAGAATGATTGCGTTGCCCCCAGGAAAAATGATGTTGCTTGGCCCATGGAAGGTGGTGGAACTTCTTGTGTAAAGGTTTGTGTGGGAGGTGGTGTTTGGTTTTGCAAAAAGCTTTGGGTAGGGATGATAGATTGAGCTACTACAAAAGATGATGGTGCACCTATGAGAGGAAATGGAGTGGATTGTGTTGATTGTGTTGTAGGGCTTGTGAAACTACTTTGCAAAAGGGGAGGGATGGGCAAAGCTACTTGTGATATGTGAAAAAGTGGATCATGGATTTGTTGGATGATGGGGGTGTATGCTTCTGCTGGGAGTTAGATGTTGTTGATGGGAATGTGAAGTTGGAGATATGGGGGAATGGGAGTACCCTCTTGTGTGAAGTGATCCAAGATGTTTTTCTAATTCTGAGTAGTGAGTGCACTAACCATTTGTGCATTCCCCGGATGATTCACAAATGTTTCTATCACAAAAGAAGTCAGGGGGATATTGGGATCATCCCATGCATTACCAATTTGTTAGATCTAGGGATTGTAAGCTACCATCATCCTGGTAGAAATGTTGGGATCAGATGAACTGGGGATTTGATAAGGATCCATGTTCCTTCATTTTCTAGATCTTGTCTCGATAGGCATGGAGTGAGGATCTAGATATGAGGATGCTATATGGATGCAAGATGCTCCTAAGAGACTCTAAAGAATGATGGATGCAAGCCTAGGAAACTTCTAAGGATGGTGGATTTCTAGAATGCAATGCAAGGATTTGGATCAATTCTAGGGATGGCGAAAATGCCTAAAGGAATAGTGAGATGCTTTGATTTGGATTAAGGATGGTGGAAGATTGGTGGGACATAGTGAAAGATTGGTGAATTGCTTGGTGATGATGAGGGCTTGGTGGGATGCTCTGATTTGGATCAAGATTTGGTGGATGATTGGTGGGATGCTAGTGGAAGATTACTAAGTGTTAACAAATGAGCTATTTTTTTTCCCGATGGAGGATTAGTGGTAGGATTTGGTCGACCTAGGATAGACTAATGATCTTTGGTCAACTAGATTCTTATAAATACAAGCCAATCTCTTTCTTGAGATGATGAGGCTAAGCAAGGACAAGTTGGATTTCCTCTAGACAATGCTCTGTCAAAGGGGGTGACTTCTGATTTAGGATAAGGATTGAGAATAACTCAAAGGTTTTGAACACCAAGTGCTTTTAGATTTGGATTATTGGATTTGGTGCAAGGATGGTGAGTATGACTTGGATAGTGGATGTTGGATTTGGATCATAGATTTTGGGATTCTGATTGTGGATTGTTGATGGAAGGATGGTGAAAGATGATGGAATGATGTTATTTCTAAGAGGATGACTTAGATGCAACTGAAATGGATGACCTATGATGTTGCTAGGAAGATGATGATGAATGAAACTAAGAATGTTTCTAGGATGCAAATAAGGATTGGTGGTGATGCAAGGATGAAACTAGGATGAGCTAGGGTGAAGGACTCTCAAGATAGGATTTGGGTCCTGAAGGTAAAATGGATATGTGATGGATCCAGCAAGTCTTCTCTCTCAAGATTGACATAGTGATGGTTTACATGGAATCGATAAGAAAATTGTTTTACTCTAGCATTATAGCCCATGTTATCAAGCTTTTCCTGGTACTTTTCTTCATCTTGGGTTGCTTGTACAAAAGATTGATGGTTTATAAGATTTCTCTCTACAACTTTCTTCTCTTGATAGGCTTGGGATTTGGGAAGTTTAGCTTTCAAGTGTTTGGTCAAATCAGACATAACTTTGGGAGTTTTTGGGAATTCTTTGAAACAAGGCTTTGGGTGTCTAATTTTGAAGGATCCTTCTACAAGGTTTGTCTGAATAACTTGAATCAATTTGTGGATCAGTTTTGATGTTTCTAGTGGAAAAGGATAGAATTCAATAAAGACTTTTGAAACAACAATCTCCACAAGGGACAAGGCAACTTTTTGGGATACAAGCACGATGACCAACTCCTGAATCTGAAAAAGCTTTGAAAAGTGTATATTCCAACAAGTGTTTTTACTAAGCTTTTGAATGTGCAATCACTTCAAGAAGATCTACCTAAGGGAGGTGAGTATCAAAATTCTTGCCCACAGCTTGATACCCCCTGAAAGGGGATACATATGGTGAGTATCTTAAGGTGATCTGGTAAACCCCTTGGATTGGTCCTTGCACAAGGATCCTAATACCTTCAGATGTAGATAGGGTAGCTTCTATTTTATCAATTTTTTAGTTGTTCCGTGGTGTCCTCCCAATCAGTTTGTATGCTTGTGACTCACTTAAGAGCCTAGTTTACCATACCAAAATTGTAGGGATTATTCATCTACCCCAGGCTACCATCAACATGCATCACCCGAGCTTGAGGGGATGTAAGTGAGATTTTTCTCAGCGCTTTATTTTTATACTAGCCGTGGAAGGTACTAATTTGAGGTCATTCTCTAGAGAGGAAGCACTTTTATCCCCAGACAAGCCTCTCTAAAAGTAAAATAGGTGAACATTTCTGAGTTCAAGTGTTTTACATTACTTAGATTAACAAGGATTTGCAAAAATTTTGAAGACTCCTAGAAAGAACAACAAACAAAGGTTCTTTTTCCAAAAAATTGATTAAGTGATTGAATTGAAATTTTGAAGACACAAGTGTTTAAGGCTTTGATTTTTTCTTTCTTTCAAAAAGTAAAACTT
Organism: Chamaecyparis obtusa; assembly: GCA_027943335.1. Classification (NCBI taxonomy): domain Eukaryota; kingdom Viridiplantae; phylum Streptophyta; class Pinopsida; order Cupressales; family Cupressaceae; genus Chamaecyparis; species Chamaecyparis obtusa. The sequence continues at coordinate 393,898 of BSBK01005111.1, forward strand.
CAAGCGATTGCAAATTTCTTTTTCTGGGCATTCAAGATTTGATTTGTGTTTTGCTTAAGAACTTTGAAATGAGCTTTGTTTTGATTTTAAGTCATTCAAGATTGAGTTTTTTTTTCTTGAACTGAATCTGAAAGAGGTAGGAATAGAGATGCTTTTCTTTCACCATTTAATTCATTCAAGAGTGTGTTTGATTTGGACTCAAAGAAAAATGACTTTTTTGGACTTTGTTTTTCATTCAAGATTTCATCTTTTAGTTTGTATGTTTTATACCCAAAATGAGATTCTAGATTTGGTTTGATGCATGAAACTTAGAAAAAATTTCAAGATTTTGCAAAATGAAGTTTGTTTTAACCAAGCACAAAGCATTTAGGATGATTTAGGAACATTTAGGAATGATTTGCAAATTTGCCTAGATTCAGTAGAACTTGAAAGAACTTTAAATTTTGAAAATGAAGTTCATTTTCCCTTTAATTAATGCATTGATTTTTGAAATAGGACCATTTAGGATGCATTTAGAGTTGATTTAGGAACCCATTAGATTTTGAAATACAGATTTGAGATTCTTTTCATGCACCAAAAGACAAGTTGTTTCCTAGTTTGCATGAATGCATTCTAAAGTCCTAGATTTGCATGATTGAAGTTCATTTTAGCCAACTAAAAGACCTTAGAAGTGATTTTGATTTCTTAGGACAAAATAGGAAGGTTTTAAGTTGATTAGGACTAATTAGGAACCAAATAGGAAATATTTTCAGATTTGTTAGTTTCTTAGGCATTCAAGAGTGATTTAGAGTTCATTTTAAGCCCAAAAAAAACAAGTTTGTTTGATTCCTAAACACACCAAATGATTGATTACCCTTAAGGCCTTAAGGTTTGAGTGATTTTTTTATGCCTCCAAAGTGTACCTACAAAATATAGAGTTTAGAACCTGTAAAAAATCAAAGTTTAAAACCTTAAATAAAAGCATCAGATTACCTCTTACTAGTATAAATGCGCAGTTACAAAGAATAAATGTGTCATTTGAGGTGACAAATGCATAGTTTGCACTCTTTCACATATGTGTAGAAATAGAGAATGTATGCGCAACTATACATATTTTGCTAAATAGTGCTTAAAATGTAAGTTTTTTACAAAAAACAAATGTGCAGCTCTGTTTCACATATATGCAACAAGAATGTATGGATGTGCAGTAGGATTGCATGAATGTGCAGTTCTGGTGAAAAAATGTGTAGTTTTACAATTTTTCACACAAATGAACATTTTTGGACAACAAATGCGCAAGTGAGACCGAGAATAAAATGATACAATCCAAATTTTTGAAAAAATATTAAAAAAATTGCTAAGGAAAGTTGATTTTGGAGCAGATGATCAGGATTGGGGTCCCACCGGGCATGCCAAAATGTGAACAGTGAAAACCTAATCTATTTTGGAAGGTGTAGATCATTAAAAAATTATTTTATGAGCATATTCCTAACTTATAAAGAAAACTATTTGCAAAGACACTCAAATAGAGCTTAAACGGGAGCACCATGTCACCATTTGATTTCCTCTCGCTTTAGGGATGTGGGTGTACTCTCGAATCACTTGAAGCAATTCCCTAATGATTATTAGGAGGTATATGGATTGATTAGGAACCATAAGAACCCCATAGTGGCACAAAATCAAGTATAGAACACCTGTTTTGCCCCTAAGACCTTAAGGATCTCGATGAGCTAAAAATGTAGATTATGCTATCAATGTTTATTATAAGTTTATTTTAGTCCAAAATAGATATGATATGATGCAAGAAGCTATGAAAAAAAACAAAAAAAACTAAGATTCATCCATTATTATAAGCTAAGATGTGTTAGAAAGCTTGAAAAATAATGAAATCTAATAATTATGCTAAAAGCTTAAGATGATCTAAAAACAATCTAGCATTATAACACTACTTAGTATGATTATGTGAATTGTATATTTTCTCTTGGGAATTGAGAGTATTTATAGGATTTGGGAAGGGCTTGGGTTAGGAGGATGAGTTGGGGTTTGGGGTTTGGTTAGGGGTTGAGTCAAGAGGTATGGTTTGGGGTATGGTAAGGTTTACCTTGGGTTAGGGTTGCTCACACATGTGTGATAAATACTAGGGAAGTGTGCAAAGGGAAAAAGTGTGGAAGAAGAGACATGGGTCTCTTTATGAGGCTGTAAGAAGCCTTAAAGAGGGTGTAAGAGGCTTAAATGAGTGTGTAAGGCTCATTGAGGGAAGGGTTTGACCAAAAGTCAAAGAGGACTTGGATTAGCTTAGGAAATGTAGGAAACATCTCCTAAGTAGTTTTAGGAAAGGTTTAGGGAGGATTGGAAGGGTTTAGAAATGTCTAGAAGATTCTAGGGTTTTGAGGCTTTAAATAAATATGAAATTTATTTAGGGATTGTGACATTATTTATTGAATATTGATTCAATAAAGATAGGAAAATCATTTAAATTTGATTTAAATGGTTTGGGGAGAGATTCTTTAATTAAAGATGTTTAATTAAAATAAAAGGATTTAATGCCATAAAAATATATTAATTAATTAACAAATGATGATGTCATTGGGGGTTTTTAGAAAAATAAAAATACTTTTATTTTCTAATGGATTTTTAGGTGTCTATAATAGGTATCTGCACCAAGGAAAGCCCAGTAGAATGGGATTGTTGAAAGGAGGAATAGATCAATTGTTGATTGTGCTAGAAAAATGATGATTGAAAAAGATGTTGCACAAATGTACTGGAGAGAAGCTGTTAGTACTACCATTTACACACTGAACCAAGTACAACTAAAGAAAGAATCAAATAAGACACCTTATGACCTATGGTATGGTTACACACCTAATGTGAGTTATTTCATAATATTTGGAAGTAGATGTTACATTCTAAAATATGATAAAAATGGAAAATTTGATTCAAAAGGTGACGAGGGAATATTTCTAGGTTATTATACTAAAAGAAAGGCCTATAAATGTTTGAACAAGGCTACTAACAAAATGATTAAAAGTGCAAATGTGAGAGTTGATAAGTTTGCATAAAAGAATGATGAAGAAAGAAAGAGAGAATCAAAAGACTATGATAGGTTTGTATATATTGAAGAACTTGAAACTCTACCTGAGTAATAGTCTATAGTCACCGAGAAATAGAATAATGCTATTGAGGAACAATCTTTACAAACTGAGAAACAACAAACAGTTACTAATGAGAATGATGATCATGCACCGAGTAGAGAACACATTGAAGAACAAAGATATGAGCTTGTACTTGCAAAGTATGTGAGAAGACATCATCCACAAGATCAAATACTTGGAAACAAAAGAGAAAGAGTGATGACTAGAAGTAAGTTAAGAAACAACACGTTTAGTTTGTGAATTTGAGCCTAAAATTGTTTGAGATGCATTAGAAAATGATGAATCGATCAAAGAAATGAATGAATAAATTGAGCAGATACAAAAAAACAAGACATGGACATTGGTACTGAGACCTAAAGAGAAAAATGCAATTGGAACTAAATGGATATTCAAAAACAAATTGAATGAGAATGGAGATGTAACAAGGAACAAAGAAAGACTAGTTTGCAAAGGTTTTGCACAAGAAGGAATTGACTATGGAGAAAATTTTGCACCCATTGCTAGACTTGAAGAAGTAAGAATACTACTTGCATATGCTTCTTATAAAGGATTTAAGGTATATTAGATGGATGTGAAATCTGCATTTCTGAATGGGATACTTGAAGAAGAGGTATACATTGAACAACCTAAAATTTTTGTTAATCCTAATCAGAAGAACATGGTATGTAAGTTGCACAAGGAATTATATGGACTAAAGCAAGCACTGAGAGCATGGTATGAAAGATTTCATTCTTATCTCATAAGAATTAGATTTATTAGAACAAGTGACAACAACAATTTGTATTTGAAATGTGAAACTGATTATAAGATTCTTATTGCTGCAATTTTTGTTGATGATATAATATTTGGAGGTCATGATACTTTATATAAGTCTTTTGCTGATGAAATGAGGAAAGCATTTGAAATGTTGATGTTTGGAGAGATCAAATTCTTTCTTGGTTTGAAAATACAACAAATGAAGGAAGGCATATATATTACACAAGAAAAGTACATCAAAGAAGTCTTGAAAACATTCGGTATGGAAGATTCAAAACCATTTGGTACAGCTATGGTAATTGGATGCAAGTTGACCAAGGGTGAGAAATCAACCAAGGTAAATCAAACCTTATATAGATCAATGATTGGAAAGTTGATGTATGTAGTGCATAGTAGACCAAATATTGCACATGTTGTTGGAATTGTGGCTAGATTTTTTGCTAGTCCTAAAGAGTCACACATGACTACTATGAAAAGAATTTTGAGATAGTTGAAGAACACTGAAAATTATGGATTGTGGTATAAGAAAGAAGGCAATTTTGAACTAAGATTTTACATTGATGTTGATTGGGCTGGAAACATTGATGATATAAAAAGAACTACTAGTGGAGTACTCTTTTTGGGTGAAATATTAGTAACATGGATAAGTAAGAAATAAGGATGCATTTCTCAGTCCACTACTAAAATAGAATATTTTGTTGTTGATGCTAATTGTTTAAATATTGTATGGATAAAGAAATTGTTGGAAGGTAGGAATGAGGAGATCACTGATCCAATGATAATCTATTGTGACAATACAAGTGCTATTAATATTTCAAAAAAATTAGTGATGCATGCAAAGAGAAAGCACATATCTATTAAGTATCGCTATTTGAGGGAGCAAGCTCAAGAAAAACAAGTCAGATTGGAATATGTAAAATCACAAGAGAAAATTGTTGATATATTCACAAAACCCTTACTAAAGGATACATTTGAATACTTGAGAAATAGAATAGGGGTCCATCCCCTGTCTAACAGTCACTAAGGTGATTATCAATCTGTACTTTTTTTACTCAAAAAAAACAAAAAAAAAACAACATAATAGGCACTAGTAGAGAAAATTGCATGTTTTAGTTGTCTATTTAACACTACCTTATAGGTTTTGTTAATTTTCATTCACTTATTACATTCATTTCCAAATATCATAAATGTACTCTAAGTATTGATCAGCTATTACAAATTCAAAATTCATCAATGATCATTACATTGTGCATTCATAAGAATGTAGTACAAATGTCCTTTTGATTCACATTTCATGTTTCAATAAACATAGTACATTGCAAATTAAAATAGAAAACTAAGGTATGGAATAGGGGTCTCATACATTGCCTTGTGTTTGCATTTTGTTTCTGTTGGTAGTTCTGTCAAGTCTTCATCTGCATCTAGGTCACTCCCGAGTCTCCATCACCATTCGGGTCCTTAGGGCTCGCATCTAGAAGAAAGAGGAAAAAAAAAGAATGGTTCGATCCTATCGAATCTAAGCAATGCAAGAGAAGCGAATTACATACATTAGCAATCTAATTTTTCATATCTTCATATCAATCTAGAATGATAAATGTAACAAGAAAATGTAAACTAACACTCACTATAAGGTAGTGTTAAAGGGACGTGTTTCTAAAACATGAAACCTTTTGCTACTAATGATGATTATGGTGTATGTTTTCTTTTGATTAACCAAGTATCTAAATGAAAGGGACTTAGTATGTTTCTGAACTGAGAAACCTTTTTCAGAATATGTATTTCATATTGATATTACTTAAAAATTAACAAGCTATTTTGCAGATAATAGCTGACTGGTTTATATTTTTAGTCATTTTCAAGATGCAAAACAAGCTAGTTTCCCATGCCAAATTGCTACAAGAAGTTCCAGGTTGCTAATCTTCAAGGAATCAATTGCTTCATCAAAAGGAGGTGCTGATTACATGATTCTCAAAGTACATTTTCAAGCTTCCAAATGATTAAATGTTGAATATTTTAATAGTGCTTCAAGATGTCATTATGAATTAAATGTTTATAGTGTGTTATGACTGGGTGTCACAAACCCATGTTTGAACCTCAGTCATTAACATTCTGTCATTTTTTAGTGTCATGAGCCCGTGCTCGAACTTCATTAACAAATAATAAACATTTATATCTTGTTGTACTTCATATGACAAATTGCAAATTCAGCATCAGAAGGAGATGTATATAGTAAACAAAGCTACAGGAACAACTTCAGAATGTTGAATTGATCACATTTTACAGTGCTTGTCAGAAATGGAAAATTTGAGTTTTTGACAAGATTTTTATCAGACTTATAATGCTGAAATGTTGATCAATTTTTGAAATTTGAACTCAAGTTTAAAATGGTGTGCTTATGCTAAGAAAACAAATGAGGTATTGCTGTTATGATACATTTTGAGATCCATGTTTTTATGAAATTTCAATATCCTGGATCTGTTATGTTGAAACTAGAATAATAGGTTGGAACAATGTGTATATTGCAAAGTGAAGTAAATAGTGAAGGATCAATTAGCACTGTTATAATAAACAGAGAGTTTTGTTTAAAACTATAAGTACAAGATCAGTTCAGTGCCTTGGGGTTGGTTTTTGCAAACAAATAATGATCACTGTTGCAAATTAATAGACTGCAAATACATGTTTGAATTAGTGATACTTGCTGTTACAAATATTGCATAGTATATGCTCAAAATAGTGAACCTATTTGTAACAACAAGTATGTGTTGACAGCAAGTGCTTGCTAAAACCGTGACTGATAATTTGTGCCAAAGTAATAATGTTTATTCAAAACTAGTTGTCAATCATCCAAATCAGCATGGAACAGTGCATTATCAAATGAAGGAAAAAAGACAGCAACTAGATTTCAAATACCAAAAAAACCATGAGTTCATGGTACAACAAAGAGAAGGAGGCACATTTTCAAGCTAAGACTATTTGCTGAAGTTAAATAGAAGGTTCATCAATAAATATCAGTTACAAGGATAAGATCCACGATTTTTCCAGTTCTCAAGCTTCATCATTTGCAAAGTAAGAACAAGATCTGCCAACATTTATGGGCATTGAAGGATGGTGCATTTACACATTAAAAGATAACAGAAGTTCAAACCCATAGCTCAACTAAAAGTCTTCTACAAATCTATGAGTCATAACAGAGAGTTGAAACTATCAGTTCGAGATCCAAAATGAAGTTCTCTTTTCAGCATCATCATAGCCGCAAATGAATTCATATTTTATGTGCAAGTCCAGATGAAAATAAACAGTGAACTATCTATTTGAAAGGAGGGCACATTTTTGTGCAACTTCATAAATATTCAATGCAAGCCAGAAAAGCAATGTTTATTTTCAAAAATAGAGAGTATGTTTCATATATAATAGAGGCAGTGCTTATTTTTGAAACCAACAGAGAAGCATTCATAATGAATAGAGCCACGTTTTTAGTAAAAACACTGATAAAGGAAATGATAACAAAGAGATGAACTTACAGATCCCTTTGTGTAAAGCCGAGTTACTTCTCAAGTTTCAACAGTATAAGTTCCTTCAATAAAGAAGGAGATTCAAGCCAAGTCTCAGATAGTAATTAGCAAGTTCACAGCTATTATTTCAAAATCAAAATCTCCAGCAGAGACCCTGTTTCCAGTTTGATTCAAAGACATCTATCTCCAGCAAGCTAGGGTTTCAACCCTCATTTTTGCAAATAACAAAGTAACAAACAAATGCCCAAAATAAAAGCATAATAAGATTTGGAGTCCGCAAGAAGACTGACTATGATAGAGACATTCAATGCAGTTGTAGGAGGACAGTGCCACCTTGCACTTTGAAAATATCAACAAATGCCACCTTTCTTTTAAGTACGTTCCTTATGTATGCGGTGACAAGTGGGTAAAAGTCTTATTGACTCCCCACTTTGTTATTTCATTTACTTAGTTTTGCCTAAGTTAGAGATTGCATTAGAAAGATAGGTTAGTATAATTAATATTCAATTTTTTATATTAATTTCTTTTTAGTAAAATTTGCCATGGCATTGTAAAAGGGATTTATTTTAAATTCCTTATTTTGAGCCAATTTTATTAAAGGGGCTAAAATTGTGGAAAAAATTATGGCCAAATTAGGGCATTTTGTAGGGGCATTGGATTCCCGGATTAGGGTTTCAGAGCTTAGAAAAAGAAGATTGATGGACTTTTTTGAGGGTCGCAAGTATTGGAAAGGGAGCCCATAGTGAACTATTTTGTTCCTAAAAGCTTGAAAGTCCATTTTGTAGCCATTTTTTGAGAGATTTTGGAGGAAATAAACTAGATTTGCAACTCATATTTTGTGTTCAAGTTTTCAATTCCTGTTCTTCTTTTCTTGTAAGAGTCATAATTCTGATTATAATCTGGAAGCAAATGACATAATGTTCCTTCCTAATTAGTTAGATATATGAGGCCTTACTTGAAGAATGTATGTTTGTTAAGTATTTGAATTATTTGTGATTCATCCCTAATAGTTTGAATACATTAGCCTATACGTTGAGCAGTGAATCAAATTGTCAAAGTTTTCAATTTCTAGAATTCATTTCTTTAGAAAGTCTAAATTATTCATTGGTGCATCACCCTAGTCTCTAAGTTTTTAGTTTTTATTTTCCCTTTTCCCAACAATTTTTCAAGTTAGGAAAGTGATAACCAACATTTGATAGGAATCAGCCTAGAATCTAGAGATTCCTCTCTAATCATAGTCTACCCACAACTAGGAGAGGTTTCCATTGTCAGCTAGAATTGTTGTTCTACCTTAGTGTCTGATATAAGGTAACAATTCTAGAGTTGAACAACTTTATTAGAAGATCTAATGATTTTGATGCATAATGTTCACACATTGGGATTCCTAAGGTTGTGAAGAAGAAGAATAAGAATATGGAAGACATATCTATACATGCAAGGTACAAAAATCTGAACTAGACAATAGAGATACCGATTTTACTACTGAAGAGTTGATTACTTTTGGCATTGTTGTCAAAGGGAGAGAGATACATGAAATATTTAGACAAGGAGAGAGATTACATGAAATTCAAATAAATGGAATAAGGGAGAGATTGAATCATAGGGAGAGAGATGATCATGAAACATTTGAGAGAAGATACATGAATATTAGTTAGGAATGAAGCTAATCCAAAGGGAGAATCTATTCAATTGATGTTGTGCAATGATTAAACATATTAAATGTTGGAAAGTTGACTATATGGTTATATATGACTAAATATAGTGTTGTCATTATGGAAAGAAAGTCATATAGTGTTTTGGAGTCAGCACACATTATCAGAAGATTAGATTTGGTTAAGTATAGAAGACTGGACAGTTAACAGAGCACTAGTAGATCAGAGCATCAACACACATGTGTATGACCTAGTTAAGGTATGCACCCTTGAAGTTAAGCTTATATGTATGTATACATGCTAATTATAAGAGCACATGATCAGATGAGACCATATGTTGAAGATATAGACAATTGAAGAGGTATAGCCAGTGAATGCCAAAACATAACAAAGTATGCAACCGACTGTTGGTAATTTGATTAGCAATGATAATATTTTTTTGTAAAGGCTATGCACTTGTTGTATTTAGGTTACAAACATGTAATTATGTTTGTATGTAAACATGCTTGAGCCAATTCAATTGGAAGCATTGTATGTAATCGGTTATAGGCCGACCTAGCTAATTGTTTTGATAAGCGCATATAAATATGAGATGCGCCCTTTGTAATAATTATGGAAGTTGATATAGAGTTGAGATAAGTAGAGAAGAAGTATGCAAAGAGTTGTTAAGATGTATTAGAGATTTGCAAGAGGCCGAAGAATCAACGCATCAATTGAACTGATCTGACAAGTAGTGTCAAAACACCAGTTTGTCCAGCAGATATAGTGTGTATCTGAGATTAGAAGGTTGTAGCCTTCACCACTTGAGCAATGAGCTCTAGGACAATATGTCCCCACCCCTAATAGGACTATTGTAAAAGACTCCTAACAGGGTCCAACCCTTGACAAGGTCACTGTACTAAAAGCAATGTAAATACAACTCCTAATAGGGTTAAGGATCTTCTAACAAGGACCATAATACACTAGTACAGAATATTAGTGGGTGTCAATTCCCACTGGGGTTTTTACCTATTTGGATTTTCCCATAACCATATTGGTGTTATGTGTTGATTTCATGTATCTTGTTTATGTTAATGTTCATTTCAATACTTAAGCATTTAAGTTAAGTTTCAAGAGTAAAGTAAAAAGATAAAATATAGTGAACATTGATTCACCCCCCCCCTCTCAATGTTCCCATTCCTAACAATTGGTATCAGAGCTCTGGTCCTCAGCAAAGAAGTTTAACCACTTTAGGAGATCATGGATAAGATAGAAATGAAACATCTAAAAAAGAATCTTGAAGCTTCTCTTGAAGACCTTGAAAGATCTTAAAAAGAAATTGAAGAACTAAAAGAAAAAGTTAGTGATTCACAAGCATTCATCAAAAGACTAAGAAAATATTTAAAAGAGTGTTCAAATAGTGATTTAGGGAAGATGGTCAAAAAGCTAAATGGAGAGAACACATCTCTAAAAGATCAGATTGAAGAGTTGGATGAAAAGCTAACTAACAATCAAGAAGTTTATGATGAACAGATCAAAGAGAACCTTCAACTGATTGAAGAATTGAGGCAAGAAAACATGGAAATCTTGGAGCTAAGAAATAGCAAAGAAAATTTGGAATTTGAGTTAAAAGAAGCAAAGAATCACATTGATAAATTACACACAAGAAAGGATCTGATAGAATCTTAGTTATATGCTTGGAAGCTTAAAGGAGATACCAATGGCATTGGATTAAATGAAGCACAAAATCAAATTGATGACTTGCGAGAAAGGATGAAAGCACCAAAAGATGCCATAGATGCTAAGGAAATAGGAAATTAGACTAAAAATAGTATTGAACCATCTAAGGATGAGCACAAGCCAGTAGACTAAACTTTTTATGCATGTAACAAGCATGGACACATAGTAAGGAATTGTAAAGAGGTAAAACCTTTCAATGGTTAATGTTATTCATGCAATAAATTTTGTCATAAAGCTATGAATTGTAAATCAAGTCAGAAGAACAAGACTCGTCAGAGAAATTAGAATCAACCAAATACAAGAATTTCTTAGAGTATTACATGTCACATATGTAATTATAATGGTCACTCAGCTAGACAGTGTAAAATGGTGACCCATATCAATGCGCTAAGGAATTTAAGGCCTCCAGTTATTTCTCACTCATGTAACAAGGTTGGACACATCTCAAAGTTTTTTAGATCAAGAACACAAAGTCAAGAAAGCCCTAAAAATCCAGAAGAATCAATTTTGGATACCGAAGGAGAAGTCAAGTGTGTGAAAGCTTTATAATATGTGAGCTTGATTTGGATAGAGGCAAAGAAGGATAAAGTTGATGAGAATGTATTGGATGCATCCGCAGTGGATGCACCCTCTACATCTGGATGAATGACCCTCGGGGTCATAGGGGAAGCTAATTTAGCTCTAGGCCACTGCACAACCGGTATACTCACCCTCAGAGTATACACCTTTGGATTTAACCTTTAGGAGACTAGTAGAATGTATGTGCAAGAGTGCATGACCTAATTGATTGTAGAATGAAAGTTGGAGATTTTCAGTGAAAGTCTAGTTTACACGACAAGCATTAATGGAAAAATTTTCACTTTAAAGTACACAGAGACTTGTAGATCACTCATTGCATTTGAGTTTGAGTGATTGGAAAGAAAAAAAGACCTAAGAAATTGTTTGTGAAGGATTGAAGCTTGATTCACTAGCAAAGAAGTGTATTTGATTGATTGCAGAAGCCCTAACCCATCGTGATGATTGAGAAGTTCTTGGAAACCTAATTAAAGCTATATACAAGTAAGTTATAGCTACTCCTGTTATGTTTGATGTTGCGGATAAGAAGATATTTCAAGAGGAACCCTTTAAAATCTACCCTAGATGATTTAGAAGGGGCATTCTCCCAAACCCCTATGGGTGTTTTGCATGTTGAGGACATCTGTGCATACATTTATTGTAAGAAGGAACCAGTAGGTCTTGATAGAATTAGAGTGCACATGGAGACTATGATGAAACTAGATAAAACCTTCCTTGATGAGTTTGCACAGTTGGAAAACCATCCCATAATTGAATATGCTATGGCTTATGAGTTTTATGAGTCTGAATGGGTAAAGATTTTGCTTAGCAAAATTCATGATGACCTATTCTAGATAAGTGAAGTACTAGTAAGGATTACAGGAGACCTAATTCATGAAATGATAGGCCTTTCAAGGACATGCACCATTCTTCCAGTGGATAAGGATGTAAGGAAACTTGTTGAACAAACATGAAAGTCAAGAAGTGATAGGCCCAGAATGACTATTGAGCCTATAGAGGAGAAAGACATCAAATTGATGTCTATGATACTAGGGTATAGGCTTCAACACACCAGTAGGGTGAATAGTGTGTCAGTGGCCACAATTCTTGCAGCAATAAGACTTGTGAGATAAAATGGTGAGTTTAATCTATGTGAGATCCTACGCGCACAACTGATAGACAATATTAAAGCCATTAAACATGACAAGACCAAAATATTCAAGTTTGGGTCTTTGATCATATACATGTACTTCCACATTCTTGGAAAGGTGTCATATTTGTATTTGGACAAGAGTATTCCTATAATGCCATAGATATCCTTTAAGGAATCTACTAAAAGTACACTAAAGGATTACATAATGCTAGAATTAAAGACATTCGGGGCCAAAATGCAGATGAGATACAGGATTCTAGAAAGCATTGTTGAAAAATACAAAGACAACATTTGGTTTATGGTAGAGACTAATGTAACCTGTATGGAAGTAGTTGAGTCAAGAACAAAGTGGATCCATCCACTTGGATATGAGGTTGATGAACAAGTCCTATAATCATATGCATAAGTATTGCTATTAGCCCCTAAGGACCCTAATGAACCAAGATGCGGGACTTATGAAGAGAAAACAAGAGAAGTTGATGTTGTTTTGAATAGCACAACAACTAAAAGAAAAGTAGCTAAGGTTACTTCTAAGATCCTCAGAATTCATGGAGTAACTCAAGTAGACCTTGACAAAGCAAGACAAGAAAATATTGCTTTGGGAATTGAGAGTGCATCTACAACAAAAGCAAAGGAAGATGATCCTAAGTTAAAGAAGGTCAAGATTGAGAAATCTAAAGATCCCAAGGATAAATAGGAAAAATCTAATGTTGTCCCTCCTGCGCCCATGAACATAATTGATCTTACAGCTCCTCCTAAGTATAAGGCAATGCCTAAGAGGAAGAAAGAAATTAGCACCAGTCATCCATCCTCGTGAGCAACCAGAAGTAAGAAGAACACTCAAGCACCTCCACAAGTAGGTTTCAGACATAGTCTTAGTGCGTTGAGTACAAGGATTGTTGATGAAGGTAGGATTGATCAAGTAGGACAATTCTATAAGAAGTATAGAGAAATTAACAAATAAAAAATTCATGGAATGATTATCAAACACATGTTAAAGTTCAAAAGGATAGTCCTAGAACTAAAGACAATGATTCCAGACAATGTTTGGAATATCTTAGAATTCCTAAAAAGATAGGCTATTGAAGAGGATCAAAGGATAAGATAAAATACTCTAGATGAAAGCCTCCCAGTATGTTCTCTAGAGGAGAAAACTTTGTTGTTAGATCTAGTGAAGCCTCACCTCAGAACCAAGATAAGAACATTACATATCATGGACAAGAACTATGAATTGGTTGCAAAGGAAATAGAGAAAGCCTTTGAGAAAGTTTTTATGAATAGGCACATGTACCCACCTACTGAGCCCATAGCTCAAGTGCCCATAAAGGTAGCCAAGGAATTAAAGACCACAAATGTACCATTTATAGGTCCTTAGGATTCAGCGCCTATAGTTGAAACACCTACAAAGGTAGAAAAATCTGCACCCATGACAGAGTCACAAAAGGATAGCACTATCATTATTGATAATTTAGAGATTTCTATGGCTGCTATAGATAAAGATGTTGGTGTTCAAAATGGACGCTTATGCTCTTAGGCTACCAATATACCCTCAGGTTGATTTTAGGATTGGTTAGTTCCAAAATGTATAAGGATCTTAGGGCAACTGGACCAACTATAGGGACAAGACTGCCCTATTCACTTCTGGCTCTGCAAAACCAAGGCAGGTGCACCTAACCCAATGAAAACTATACTTCACACACCAAAGACTAGGTCTAAACAATAGATTGAATAGTAAGAAAGTGCTAAATGCTAACCTCACATTCATTGACTCTCCATTACTATAGGGTATTACTACTATCGACCAAATATAATTAAAACTTGGAAAGTGTTGATATCTAGAGATGGAAAGAGGTAAGCAAGGACCAATTAGGCATTGAACTCAACTGAATATACTAATCTTTGATCAGTGCCATTATCCATTGGGAAAATCTCAAATATAGACATTGAAACATGAACCAACTATTGTCAAAGACTCATATCCATAAACACAAGTATTTCAGCCCATATACTACTTATAATATCCTTCTGTAGACAAATCAAAGTGAATCTATGTCCTATCCAAAGTATATTTCACTTGATCCTAGATCAAGAACTGAAGACTAGAACATATACAAAGGTAACCCTATGCAATAGATTAGAAAATCTAGAATTCCCAAGATTGACACCAAGGAAAGACTTGAAAGCTTGAAATAATTGTATTAAGTATAATGAATCATGTACATGTTCAAAGAAGAGAAGAGAGAAAACCACTTCAATAACCTACAAAAGACTTCAAGGAAATTCTATTCAATCTAATACAATATGATACCACCTGCTACAACTCCCTAGAACTAATCAAGATCAGAACCCTTTCAAAATAAAAGATTTTACTTCTTATACCCCTAGTCACCTTGGAATCCTCAAAAAGGATGCATCAAGCTTCGGGTGACTAGGGTTAGGGTTTCAAAAACTCAACCAACCAAAACTACATCAGAATTTATTGCAGGGGAAGAAACATAAGCAACCCAGAGAAAATGAATCTTAGACAGATCTGCAATCATCAAAATCCGTGAGGACAGTACAAAACAACAAGGGATTGCCATGAAAACTAGTCAAATCAGCCACCTACAAACATACCTCAAGCACAAAACCATACTTCTCCTGGTACAAAAACATCATGCCACCTACCACAGGGACCCTCGGACTAGTCTGCAACAACCAACGCCACCAAATCAATTGAAATCGGCCATTAAAACCATAAATTTTGGTACCTTCTGTCGCTTGAAACCCTCTACAAATTCAAATTTAAACTTCAACAGTCATTTTATGGCTGTAACAAAAAATTGGCGGTCAACATTTGAATCTCCATCAACTTTAAGTCATGACCGTCCGATCTCTCCCTTTCACGGTCTTTTAAATCTTAACTAAATTGCCACCCTGGGTTTACCTCTAGCAACCATGCGACAATGCATTTCCAATTCATGAAAAGAAAACCTAACCCATCACTTAACTCCATGACTTGGCAACCCAAAGAAAAAAATCTAACCTCGGTCCCACATTTAGCGAACTAGTGATAAAAGGTTACTGCCAGTTTGCAAAACACCTTATCTATCCACTAGAAAGTTTAGCGATTTCATGAACACTTGTTTGTTGAACTGCTAAAACATTTAGAGAACTACCACTATCTAACATGAACGAGTGAAGCCTTCAAAAAATTTTCAGCCACTAAAGCACTTACCCCAACCGCCAAAAGACTGAGAAACTTTGACCGGGCTCGCATCAAGAAGATCGATGACTGTCTGAAGTTCGCATACCCATTCGAGATTCTATCAGATTACATGCCCATCGTTAGATCAAGAATCTCCTCCCATCTCTGACAACCATCTGATAGGAAACAAAATCAATGGCCGTTGCAAGATCTTAAGCCTTTGACAAAACCCATAAGATTAAACACCGCTCGTCGATTCACTGACACATCTGAAAACCAGTTCCCACTGACAACCTCCACCTCATTAATACATGGATCAATCAAATAGTGCCAACTGTACCTATGTGTCAATGGACCCACCTGTCATCTTAAAGAGAATCAATGGCTATCGCGATACCATTGCATTAAAAATCGAGCATGTTATATCAATGGTACAATGATAGCCACAAGATTAGATCAAACTTTAATCCACCTGAACACTGAGAAGACCAGTCCCATTGATAACATTCCACTTCATACTTCTATCGACCAATGAGATACCGCCAAGTCAGCACACCTGGTAGTGGACCCTCTCGAAAAGAAAGGCTACGTCATTAGGAAAGATCAACGATCGACATAAGATCTTAAGCCTCTGACAAAGTCTATGAGAACTTACACTGACCGTCAGATGGAAA
Organism: Chamaecyparis obtusa; assembly: GCA_027943335.1. Lineage (NCBI taxonomy): Eukaryota > Viridiplantae > Streptophyta > Pinopsida > Cupressales > Cupressaceae > Chamaecyparis > Chamaecyparis obtusa. The sequence goes on from BSBK01005111.1 coordinate 410,237, forward strand.
TGCTATCAGAAGACCAGGCCCAGAAAACACTAAGGCTGAAACATAGGAAAAATTAAACACTAAGACTTAGGCTTTCAGGGAAAAATTTAGGCACTGAAGGCTTTAGGAAATATTAAATTCATCGGGGGTAGAAACTTAGGAAAAGTTAACACTAGAGCCAACCCAAATATAAAACATGCACATCTAAAAGTTTTTAAGTGACCCGAAAAGGTAACACGAAATTAGAAAAGGGCCAGGATTTTTCAAAGGGTTTTTGTATGCAATGGCTATATTTTCAAAAATTTGAACTAGGGCTAAAGGCATAGACCTAAAAATAACTGCAGAGACTAGGGGAAAAGGGCTAGAGCCATGAAATTTTTTGCACGTGCCAACAAAAGACTTGGACAAGTTTGAAGAGGCTTTTGTAAGGACACAAGAGGCTGAAACACTATGCGGTGACAATTCACCCAAGTTATAACAAGGAGGTAAAGAAGAAGAGAAGGAGATAGAGAAAGAAGAAGAAAAAGAAACACAAAAAGAAGAAAAAGAAACACAAAAAGAAGAAGAAAAAGAGACACAAAAAGAAGAAGAGAAAGAGATAGAAAAAGAAGAAGAAAAGGTAGAAGAAGAGGTAAAAGAAAGTGAACCAACAGACAAGCCATATATTGAAATGATAATAAGAGTAAAGCAAGAAGTGGTGGATAGCACTCCTATCACTCCATTACCCTTAGCATCATTGTTGACAAGATTGACACCAGACACCACTAGTTTGGATTCTTGGGGAGAAGAAGACCTGATCAAGATCAGTGCCTTAGCCATGGAGAAAGAAAAGGAAAAATAGGTAATGGGGAACCCCTTGTTTGTTGAATCGGTCAACATATTGAATAGTCTATTACCTTTAGACAAGAAAGTGGTTATGGTCAATACAGTTGATGATGTTAGCAACATCCTTATAGCCTTTAAGACTAATTTTTCTAGTTTGGAAGAGTCTCCATCTCAAGTTGCAGAAGAGAAGTATATGAAGAAGAGGCTAAATGAATTGGTTAGAAACTTTGCACTTGACCTAAGTTCCCTAAAGATTGGTCAATCATCTTTGAAGTAGTTTGCAGCAAAGGGTAGAAAGATTATTGCTGACTGTATGGATCAGGATAAGATGACAGATGATCATTTTGAAAAGATCCAAGAGGTAGAGGCAATGATAGAAAATGTAAAGAAATCAATGAAAGATCCCTCCATAGATGTCAACATGTGTAATAATGTATACCAAGGATAGATGGCTAAGATTGAAAAAGATAAGAAAGAGATGTCTAAGATAAGGGCAAGGCAGACACAGCTCAGGAATGCTCTTGCGCCCTCTCTAGATATTCCAAATTAGAACATCAAGGAGATCGATGCCACCATGGTGACATATGATCAAGGTCCTAGCATGAACTTGGAGAAGATGGAGAAGCTACAATATAAATTATGCCCCCATCTACAGATTGTTAATACATTGATTGCATTCTGGAAGCAAGAGATCCAAAACTTACAGATAGCATATCTAGATGTTTTAACAATGTAAGTACTTGTAGAGATACATTTTTTGAAGCACCTTTGTCATTAATGTCAAAGGGGGAGTAATGTATAGAATATGGAATCTTGGACTCTTATATGTAAAGAAGATGTATAGTAAAAAGTATAAGGGAGATATAAGTTAGAGTATGATAAAGAATTTTTTCTATAAGGGTATAGTTAGTAACTTTACCATATTCCTTTTTTGCCATCAATGAAAAAGGGGGAGATTGTTGGCAAGTTGACTATACTATTGTATATGACTAAATATAGTATTGTCATTATGGAAACAAAGTTGTTAGCACTTCAACTTGTAGATGATTAAAAGAATTCAGAAACTCCTGAAATCAAAACTCTTGTACTCCCAACAGATGCATCTAACACAATTCAAATGCTAAGGTGTTAAGGTTAAAAAAACTTCTTCAATTCGAGTATGAAACTCAGGTAGGTTTACCTTTCTTAATAGCTTCTACAAAGCATTACAATAATAATCTATGTTCTTGACATAAATGATTCAATTCAGAAATATACAACAAATGTAAATTGAACAGACTATTCAATATTTTGATGGTGAATACATTTAAATCAAGTAATAACCAGTGCCTTACTCAATGGGCATCAGAGTCAAACCCTACATCAACAAAATCTTATCAAAACAAATATACTAAAACTTAAATGAAATGCCTGACACTCCATTCTCCCAATTGATAACCCTGCTATCAAATTCATACATGGATAATAAATTCCCAATGACCTCCCTTGATATTTGTGCTTCCCTTGCAAGCAACTTAAGTTTAACCCCTATATCTACCTTGTAAACAATTCATTAAAGATCCTTACAATTTAATACATAATAGAGCTTAAACATCCATATGTGAAGACAACTAGAACTAGCAAAGAAGTTCTAGTATTTTGTATTAACATATCAACTGCATCAATACATTTTAACAAAGACTTGTAAGAAATAAGATCCTCTTATAAGAACTCTCTTTACAAAGCATTATCGACCACCTTTACAAAAGAAGAAAGATTGCTACTTATATCACTGGCTATCTTGGAATCCTCAAAGAAAGGATGCAACAAGCTTCTGATAGCCAGGATAGTGACTTGCACTATAGACAAAAGTTACAAACATGATGACAAAGACTGGAGAAAAATGAAATTAGTTCTCAACAAATGGAATCTTCATAGATGGCACCTTCATATGAGGATATTTTACAGAAGTTGCTTGAGTTTTTTGCATGAATGATGAAATCCAATACAGGCTAACTTACATCATTATTTGTTTGATACATGCTCTCTCTAAAATTTTGGATTAGGTGCTAGGTGTACTCTATTCTTCTTCTTCTGCCTCCAACTCCATGACAGCTAGTTTCTTTTTCTTTTGCTTTGTGATTTTGTATCATGCTGCCACATCATCATTTGAGGGCCAGTTATATCCCTACAAATCTTGCAATGATTTGATCTACAAATCCCAACTGGAATCAATGATGCCTTTAACATCTACAACAAACTTTATGCAATCATTTTCAACTTTGATCAAGTTGTCTATTATGTTGTTGCACCCTTCTAAATCCAAAGAACCATCACCACTGAAGAAAGCCTCTTGCTTAATCATTATTTGGCCCATACCTAAATTCCACTCATCCACACTTACTATACTTCCATAATTATTGTAAACAGAGGGAAAATATTTACTATAGTCTTTATAAAACATGGCCATCTTGGTTTTTACCTGATTTGATTTTCCTTTTAAAAACTTAGAGATGGCATTGACCAACCCTATCTTTTCAAACACTTTTGTGACTACCTTAGGGAGATTAGGCCAATGTTGTTGCAAGGCATCAAGCTTCTCAAATAATGTACTCCTCCTAGACCAAACACTAAAGAGTGGCTCTAAATTAGCTAGTGACTCATTTACCTTTTCATTTTCTTTATGCAACATGACAACTGACTGATGGACTGAGTCCATTTTCTCCTTTACTTTTTCAATTTTGTGTTGCACAACATCTAACATGGTCTTTAAGGCTACATCTAGCCTTACCTTTTCTAGGTCCTCTGATGGCCTGTCAGGAATTTCTGCCTCTAGCTGAGTTGCAGCTTCAATCTACAAAGTAGGAGGGGGAACTACCTTTGAAGCTTCTTCAAGCTTGATCTTCAGATCCTCTAGTTCATCCTAAATTTTCTTGATCATCATCAACTTCAAATCTCTATCCTTGACAACCTTCATTGAGTTCTCAAACAACAGAGCATACATGTCTACCAATTGGGTTGTCTTTTCTTCATTGAGTTGAGCAAAATGTGTCACCACCTTGGACACCTCAAGATCAGTAGTATTCTAGACAGTCCAGACAATTTTTTCTCCTTCCATTTTATCTGCAATACTCACCAGAGAAGGTTTTTGAGTTCTAGGAGAAAGAGACCACAATGCAATGATATGAGAATTAGGGTCATATCCACTTCCTCTTATCATGTCTACAAGATGCACCTCATAGGATAGGCTACCCTTCAGCTGCTTTCTAATTTGATCAATAATGAAGGTAGAGGTGAGATACCATCCATGAGTCAAGAGAATTCCACTTGATTTTCCCATTTCTCTAGCCTCTTCAACAGTAATCTTTTCAAGGCTAGGGTCATAAGATGTCAGAGCTTTCATAGTCTATTCACTTGGTTCTATTCCCACTGGAAGAGCATTTGAAACCTCTTGTGACTTCTTCAAGATGAGTAAGTTCTTGAATTCATCACTTTTGATGAGCTGGTCATCACTAAGGAATTCCTCCTGATATAGTTATCTTTCATTCTTTCCTAGAAATAGAGGCAATTCCTCTTCCTCTTTGGACACTACCCTCTTCCCCTCTCTGATATCTTTTCTCAATTGATGATGATAAGCTCTATCACCAGGTACTAGAGTAGAAGCTCTATCTATTATCCTTTTCTATTTCTTCTCTTTTGAAGGCTCACCCACCTCAAGATTTTGTTTCTTCAATGGTGGCTCTAAGGTGTCCCTTGCTTCTGGTAGATCTTGAGTCAAATCAATCATGGGGGAGTCCTTTTCTTGAGGTGGACTATCACCCTCTTATGAGTGATCAGTGTACTCTTCATACTCTAAGGTAGAGTAATCCTTTTGTAGCTCCAACTTCACATCAAGAAAACCCTCCATCTAGCTTGACAGGGTGCCATACATCTCAATCATCCTATCCATCCTCTTCAAGAATGGGAGATCAAGGAAGAAACCTCCAAAAACAACCTTGGCCTTCTTGAGTTGGACCTCCAAATTCAGCAAATCAAAATACTTGGTCCATCTACGACTAGCCTCATCTTTGTCTAAGATGTTCCCTATCACATCTTCCTCATCATAGCCTTCATGCTCCCTAATTGTCCCAATGTTGGGAATTAAGGTCATCCTTGCAGTCTTAATGAAATCCTCAAGATCAATGTATCTGCAAGTGCCACAAATCATCTTAAAATTATTTAACCAACTACTGAGCTGGTCCAATTCTCTATTTCCAATTAGGAAGCTACCTACCTTGAATTGTCTTGGCATGAAAGTACCCCTCCTATGAGGTTCCAAATGCTCCTTATCAGTCTAGATCAACTACCATATGAATTCTAATAGGGCAACCCTTGGAGGTACAAATCTTGGAAGTAGGTGTGGGGGCTGTAGGTAACCATAAACCTTGATCACTGTGAATTTTTCCCCAAGGTATAAGTCACCCCAATTGTGGTTTCCCAGCCACTTATCTTCAAACTACATTGGCCTTAGAAGCTTCAAGACCTTAACTGGCAATCTCACCACATTTTTCCCCAATAATCCAAGAATCAGATAAACAAAATAGTTTTGGAACACACAAAAATCACACTCATTAGAGGTGTAATTCCATACTCTCATCTAGTATTGCACTGGATTAGGATGGCCTTCAAATGAGAGTCTAAGCTTCAGAACCCTTGCATCCAAACTATTAACATTGAAATATAGAATTAAATGCATCAGGATAGAATAGTGCATGAACCTAATGGGTCTTTTATCTTCTTTGACAACCATCAATCCCTCATGCATTCTATCAATTACATACTAGATGTAATCATAGTCAGTATTGGCATGGGAATTCTAGATATCTAGGATAATCATTAAAAGGTCAGCAAGCAACATCTCTAGATCACCATCTATTCCTAGAACCCTACACAATCCATGGCACAAGAATTTCATATAGAAATTGAGTTTTTTGAACTCATAAGGGTCCTTCATGTTGGCAAGGAGAGGTGCTACATATTTACGCTATTTTAGCATATGTCTACTAATTTGACTCTTCACAGACCCCACATTACTTGTATATTTTTGTCTCTCTTTCTTTAGGTCAATTTTAGGAGAAGTGGATGAGAAGAAATCAAAAGCTTTAATAAAATAACCCCTATCTAAGGTTACCAAGGTAGACTAATCTTCCTTTTTGATTGTTTTTGAAATAGGTTCATACAATCTAGCCAACTCAATGATAAGGTCAACATCAAGAAAAACATCTGGGACATTTAACTTAGCCATCCCCAAAGCCCAAGCATTGAAAATCGGTATAGCTTTATGTCTATTATTGTAAAAATAATCAAAGATTGTGTTATCTAAGCTAGAACAAGTAATAGGGTCTCTACACTTGTCCATTATATCCTTGAAAGCTGTATCAATAGCTTTCTTATTCTGGTTGGATCGGGGAAGCAATCTAATGAACTCATCTGAGTAATTGGGCTTCCCCTTCTCTTCACCACTCTATTCTTTAGCTTGTCCACTGGATGACACTACACTTGCTTCTGGTTGACTCATCTTCAAAATATGAATATCTCAGCTCTGAAATTTCTTTTCACTTCTCACTTACTACTTTTACCCCAACAATCACAACTATCTCTAGAAAACTTTGAGCACAGAAAGAAACAGAGTCCTGTCTATATAGCATCAAGAATTGAATGCGTACTTTTGCCAAAATCATTACAAATCAAGTGTTGATCACTTCTACATTCAATTCTGCATATTACCAACTTCAAATCAAGGCTAGCCATGGCATCGATGTTGATAGGTTGATTTAAAAACTCAAGAATAAAGCACAAAAGCAATGATCACATCTTTTAGCTTTAAAACCCTTAATTACTGATAAAAACCCTCAGCTAATTCTGATTGGATGGATTTTTATTTTTTTCCAACTTAGTAGAGTACTTTTCCACATAGAAATGGCTATCATCATTCTTTATTAATGAACACCTAACCAGACTTGATTCAGAGATCTAGCGAACAAAAGCTCTCATGATCTCTAAAAGAAACGCTAATCCTAGGTTAAGCTTGGAGATTTAGCGACAAAGCCATTCACGTGATCTCAAAATAATTTACTAACTCATGGTCCCTTTTGGAGATTTGGAGACCACCATTGATCCCAAAGATGATAATTGGTCCTCAGATTAAGTTTTGAAACTTGTGACAACTCTATCGCTATTTAGAGAATAAGTGACCGAAGACATTCTCCAGTTCTCACAATTTGAAAATCAACCATGGTTTAATTCAGAGAATGAGTGACCAAAGACTTCACCCATTCTTGCAATCTTTTACTTAACTCAGCAACCATCTAGAGATCCAGCAAACAAAGCCTTTCATGAACCCATGCACTTGAAACCTTTACCAAAGTCAAATCTAGAGAATCAGTGACAACACCTATCTCTTGATCTCTAAATACCATACTTAACTCATGATTTGTCATGAGACTCAACGAACATGATAATCTTGTAATCTCTAAAGGAAATATCTAACCCTAGGTTTATTACGAGATTGGGCGACCAAAGGCTTCACCAATTCACCGAATGTTTTCCTTAACTTGAGTTTTATTCAGAGATTAAATGCTAGTCATAGATCTTGGGAGTAATCAAAGGTTGTCGCTGAGTCACTAGGAATTTTAAACCTTTATCATTTAATCATGAGATTTAGCGAACATTGCATTCACTGAATCTCCCAAAATTTGAAACATTAATCATTTTATTCTGAGATCAGGTGATTGAGGGAAATATACCTTTGTCATTGCTTTGTTCATCGAATCACTAAATAACTTAGGGATTTACTAACTAATTAAGAGATTTCACGAATGCCTTATTTTTTGTGATCTTTTCTAGAGATCCAGTGACCGAAGAAAATTTCACCCTTTTGCGAAATTACTTTATCGGAGCTGCCAAACTTAGTGAACAGGGGAACAAGACTCAGTCACTGAATCACTAAATAACTTGTTGTAGGCCTCATTCAATGTGATATTAAGTCACTACCGTTGATCCCAGAGATGATCAACGGTACTCGCTATGTCACCAAAAAATTGAGAGCTTGACCGCCCATTCCAATGATTAAGAGACAACTGCTACACCCAGCCGCTGAATGTTAAGAGAAATCTACCAGAAATTGAGAGATTAGGAGACCATGCAATCCTTGAATCGCTAGATAAAAGACTAATTGTAGCACAAACTGGGAGATTCAGTGACAAAGGAAAAACTTTTACAAGGGTTCACATCGTCACTAGTTCTCTGAATAAAAGGGGAACCTAGAAGACTATTATGCAATTTAGCGAACACTGAAGGAAATAAAGGTCACATGAAAATTGGGAAATCTTAAGTGGCCAAAAAAGGTAACACTAAAATATAAGAAACTAGGGCACACTCAAGACAATTCAAAGGATTAACCCTACCAAGGGAAAAAAGACCTAAGGCAAGGGTTTACAAGCATAAGCATGGCATATCTTGAGAAATTAAACTCTAAACCAGACAAAGGCACTTGCAGAGACATAGAACAATGACCTAAAGAAAAATTCTCAGAAAACTAGAAATATACCCAACAATGGCTATATCTGAGGATGCTTGAAAGCAAGTTCATAGAAAGAAACCATGAATCTCTAGGCGGTAGACCACAAAACTTCTAACCTAAAGCAAGTGTGTGTGTGAAAATTGTACCTGATTTGTAGACACAACACTTCAGTAAAACATTAGAGGTTAGCTATAATCAAAATCATGCAAAATTGAAATCTAATCTAACCAAGTGATTTACTGCCTTCTAATAGGTGCGAGATTAATGTTCTCAGATTGTAATCGAGATCAATGACCTAGACGACACCTAAATGAAGGATTTGAATGCAATTGATCTAGATATGAGATTGAATGCAATTAAGCTATTTTTTTGGTATTTTTTCTATGCAATAAGGAATGATTAATCTGATATGAAATCTATGCTAGATGAAATTGATATGCTATGAAAGCTATTGAAAATTGATTTGCAATGCTAATCTAACAATGATATGCAATATGAATGCAAAAATAAGATTGATCTCACAAAAATGTCAATTCGCAAGAGCTTTGATTCTTCAATTCCAATTCTCCAGCGTGATTGTGCAAAATATGAGATGCTTGGATGCAAATTTGAGAGATCAATTATGAAGAGCTGAGCCTTGTTTTTATAGAAATCCAGGGCTTTGGAGGTGCATGGGAAAAACCATAAATCACTCAGATTAACTCAGCTTGATTTTTGAGTTATCTGATAATAAAGGATAATTAACTCACAAAAACATGCAAAAGCTAAGTTTTAACTCAAAATAAAGTTTAGCTTTAATTGATAATTGATAGTTGTCTACTTTTATGATTGTGCATGTTTTATTTATGAATTAATTTAATAATAAAGTGATTTATTTCCAACTTAACTAATTTTAAAAAGAAAACAATTGATTTATGGGTTAATCAATTATTTAATCAAACTTTTATTAAAAATTATATTATTAAATAATGACAACATGCTTTAATTAATTAAATAAGAATTTAATCAATTATTCATATGCTATTAGATTTATTGTCAAAATTAAATAATACAATTAATAATAGATATAATTAAATTTAATTACACAATTAAGTGGCAAATATTAAATCTAATTAATTAAATATGAAAATATTCAATTAATCAAACTTTAGGATAAATGTGATTTATTGCCAAATAATTATAAAATTAAAGATAATTATGATAATTAGGAATATTGCTAGGAATATTCCCTGATGCAGAATTTAAGATAATCAATTAGATTTTATGATGTTCAGATGTGCCTTAGGTTAGGACTTCGATGTCGATTTTGTTTGATTTGTCGATGTAGGAGGCTAATGAACTTATAGCCCATTTTTGGGGTATTACATTTTGCCCCTCTTTGAATTATTGTGCGAAGCGCAGTGGTTCAAAGATAGTATGTGTTTGATAGAGATATGAAACTAATGTTTGAAATTGATAATTGATATGAGACAGAAGCTGATTGATATTGATTTGATATGGAGATAATAGGTCCTGAATGACCAAAGATAATGTTCACTGTAGCAGCAAATGAATCGATGATTGCGAAAAAGTGTCAAAATGCCTGATTCAAACCTTAGGATTGCAAAGAAGTGAGTGACCCGTTCTAGACTCGATTGTCTTAGCAGAACTAGCAAGTATCACATCCAAACCCTTCAGTTGTCGAAGAACCAAGGAAAGAACACTATGATCTGATGGTTGCAAAAACTGATACGGATTACAAGATTAAGAGAATACCAGATTGATATGGATCGATGAATCTGATATGCCCCAAGTGATGATAGATTTGCCCTGAGTGATGAGGTCTTTTTTTTTTTGATGAATCAGTAACTAGACGTGATTGTTTGTCTTGATTACTGATGAAAGATATTGATAGATTTGATTGACAGACTTTGAATGATGTGCAATACCATGCCCCCTTTGGGATTAAAATTGAAATCTGACAAGAAAAGTCAGCATTGATAGTTGAGAAGCATGTTAATTGATTTGAAAAGTGGTTATACACGTTCAAGAATGCATTCTGCATCGTTAGAAGGTCCCAAAAGACCAAGTTTGACTAGGTTTGACCATAGTTGACCATAGTTGACCAAGTTGAAATTTTGATAGTTTGATGTAAGATAATCAGTTAAGTTGAATACTAGATTTTTGTGATGATTGAAGGTCGATTATGCAAGTAGTAGACAATATGAATGATCTCAGATTTGAATTTTGATCCCGAAAAAAAATTCTAGTTGCTGTTTCATTGGAGGAACCTTTGTGTGAGATTCAGCTCTTGTTAGACTTGAAGATGCGATTTGAAGAATCATTTAAGCATTGAAGTTCATTTAATCATTGTGAGATCATGCAAACATGCAAAATGCGATGAGACATGCAAAATGAAATGCAACCTAAGACCTAGGACCTAGTCACTGATCATATGTCAATTTGTTATCATCATTGAACTTTTAGGTAATCGGATAAATCAATACAATGCCCACTAGCCATGAAACCATAGACATATGAATATCGATTTGTATGCGTGAAAATCAATACAACACCCACTGGTTATACAACCATGGACATATGAATATTGATTTGTTTTCGGAATGTTGGATTAGATATAAGCACCAAGGCACAAACGCCAGGATGACCTGAATATCACGTCCATTTTGATATAGAAATTTGTACAAGCATCAAAACATAAACGTCGTGATGACCTGAATACACCTTGCATTCAAACACATCAAACAGCTAAGAGATCATTCTAAATCCAATGTGAATTACCCGTAGTGACCCTTTATCATTCACATCCTTAGGCAAGATTGCATTCCACAGTAGGAGAAAGAACTTACTCAAAAAGACAATAGTTAGATCAAACTTCTTTGAATTGTCTGGGTATCAATGGTTGAGGTACGTATGGCCATCCAATTTGAGATAGAGGCTCTTATAGTCAGACACCATTTCAATCTGGAATTTCCAAAGTTGTTAGATTTTCACATACAAGCAGAAGACAAAGAAAAGATTATGCCCCCAGTCATCACTCTCTAAATCCTATAAAGGACATCATCGAAGAGCTCAAAGGGACACAATATGCAAAAATCTCAATGCGAATTAGTAAGCATACAAGGAGATAAAAGCATGTAGAAAGCATAGATTGTTTTCAGTTGAGTTTTGATGTTTGATTGCATTGTTGTAGATGCAAAATCTTTTCTGGAGACGAGACTGACTGACTGACTCAACTTGAAGCTTCAAAGGACTCTGACTGGATAGGATACGTCTAAGATACATTGGAGGCCATAGGATATGACATTGATTGCCCCCAAGTTTGAACATTGATAGGATATAGACGCACAAGCTGATTGGTGTACAAACTGACTTATTGAAAACTGGAAATGCAAAAACAAACCGGGAGATATGTACAAACTAAAGCAAGACTGAAAGCTGGGAAAGACCAAGATTGTGCTGATAGATGGAGCATTTTGAACAAGTGGCACCCGCTTGCTGGGTTTTCACCATCTTGGCAGAGATTCTATTTTTGCTACCAAGGCGCCTGTTTCCAGGTTTTCACCAAGGCACTTTTTCTTTTTCTTATTTTTTTGTATTTTTCATTTTTTCATTTTTTTGATTTTTTTGATTTTTGATATTTTTTACTTTTTTTTTGTGAATCATCAAGGCACCTATTGCTAGGTTTTGACCAAGATGTTCATTTTTTCAGGACTTTTTCAAATTTCTAAGATTTTTTTAGGACATTTTACCATAGACTGAATGCCTTAAGTGTAGAATTTCTTCAGATGGAGAATGTTAATTGGTTCTCAGAGTTGTTCTTCTTCAGTCATTGAGAGTTGATAGACACAAGAGCCAAAAGTAGTAGTGATAACAAAGGGACCCAGCCAATTGGGTTTGAACTTCCCCTTGCATTCTCGATGTGATTGATTTTTAGGATTTTCTCTCAACACTAGATCACCAACTTGAAATTCTCTGTGTCTAACTTTCTTGTTGTAGCCTCTAGACATTCTTTTCTGATACACTCTGAGATGATCATACACTGCTTGCCTGCGCTCATCTAGTAATTCAAGTTCTTGTACCCTAGACACTCTGTAGTCTTCATCGGTGACAAGTCCATGCATTCTAATTCTGAGTGATGGGATTTCAACCTCAATAGGCAGTACCGCTTCAGACCCATAAACTAAAGTGAAAGGTGTAGCCCCTGTAGGTGTTCTGATACTTGTTCTGTAGGCCTATAGAGCTGGATTAATCATGAGATGCTTTTTCTGATACTTGTGCTGATACTGGTTCTGATACTGATTTTGATAATTGTTCTGATACTAGTTCTGATACTAATTCTGATACTGATTATGATAATTGTTCTGATACTGGTTCTAATATTGATTCTGATAATGATTCTGATAATTGTTCTGATACTGGTTCTGATATTGGGTATACTTGATAGCATATTTTTCTATTGCAAACTCCCAAGCAAGATCATATCGTGCAGTCCCAATGTCTAGCAAGGTGGAGAACAAGAGGGATTGGCAAGCTAGTGGAAGAGATGGAAGACAAGAGAATAAAGGATAATGAAGGGAAGAAATCCTCAAGGGAAAACTCCTCAAGAATACCCAAGCTAGGGAAAAATTGTCATGTAAAGTGCATTTAGATAAGTAATGAAAGGCTAGCATAGGATAAGTCACAAAAGTGTGATGCAAGAGCAGGAAAGGATGCAGTCCAAAAGAGTAGACATGTCAAGAGGCTTCATAGCACTGTGTTTTACTCTTTCTTTCTTTTTTTATTAGATCAAGACCAAAGGGGAAAAGGATAGCGATAGGTGAAAATGAATGGAGGAAGATGGATATGAAGGCTAAAAAGGAAGGGAATGAAAGCAAGATCATCATAAGATAGCTCACAAGATAGCCAAATGTTCATGTATAGATCAACATTGTCAAGATCAAAGAGAGAAGATGGAATGGATGAAATATGTAGAAGAACTACAGATGACGCCTGATTGCCAGGTTTTCATCATGGTACTTATCCAAGGCACCACAAGGGAGTGGTTTTCACCATAGGATGAATTTATTTCTCTTTACTTTTGCTACCAAGGTGCCTGTTTCCAGGTTTTCACCAAGGCACATTTTCAATTTTTATTTTTTCATTTCTCTTTTTTTTTTTGGAAGAAGGCAAGCTTTTTAGATAATGCTCCTTGAAAGGATAAATCATGATATGCCAAGGATTCAAAATGATACACTCAAAGATGCTGATAGGGAAAGGGAGATGGAAGAGAAAAATGGAGGATAAGGTTTTATGTAAAGCGAGTGAGGTTGGAAGATAGGAGGAATAGGCAAGTGAGGAAAAAGGATAGGAGGTAGAAGGATAATGCATGGAAGGATTGTGAAAGGGTAGATGGAAAGGAAGGAAAAATCAACATCAACACACACCTTGAAGGGTGGCGAGAGAGTGGAGGAAATATGAATGAAGGAATACATGAAGGAATATGGCGAATGGATAGCAGAGGTTGCGGTTTAGGCACATGGAATGGAAGAAAATTTTTGGAGGGAGATGAAGTAGAAGCCTTTGGAAGCTTGAATGTCAATTTCACTTTTTGCTCAACACTGGACTCTTTCAAGAGAGACTTTGGAATCCATATAGCCATAGGCTTTTTATTTCCTTTTGATGATCTAGAGATAATATCTTCAATGATGGATTTTGGAACCCATACTTGTCTTGTAGTTTTTTTCTTAGATATTTCTTTTGACTTTATGCCTCCATGTCATTTAGAGGAGACATGGTGATTTTCTTTTTTTAATGGATTCTTGTATTGCTTCTTTTTCTTGTATTGAGCATTCAAGTTACTTCCAAAGAACTTGGGACTTGTGGAAGAAGAAGGAGGATATGACTGGTTTAGATGGATGGGTGGATGAAAAGGATTCAAGGGTATGCATCTATGTTGGTCTTGAGGAAAGATGGGACATGGAGGGATGTAAGGACCCAAGATGGATGGCGAATTAGGAGAGTTAGGAGGGGAAAGTGAAGGGACATAAGGACCCAAGATGGAAGGAAGACATGAAGATTTTGGTATTGGTGGAGGAAGTCCAAGGATGGATGTGGAAAATGCAAAAGGATAATCAATAAGTTCATCAGCATCTATATGACAACCAAGGATATCAGCATCTTTAGAGTGAGCATTAAGATTTTCAATAGAATTGTGGACGTCTTGAATATGAGCACCTTCTTTGATAGGATTGTTTAAAGCTTGCAAAGACTTAGGAAGAGTAGAAAGTGGAAGTGAACATGGAGTGGTAGAACAAGAAGATGGAAGACTTTGATCTTGACAAGGATCTTTGGATAGCATAAGTGCATAATTTTTCTCTTGATTATCAATGGGCTTAACATTGGAAGTAACAACACCATTTTTACCAACCTTAATGGAAGTATCATCTTTGGAAAGCACAAGTGTAGTAAGGTCATTTTGATTGTCAATAAGTTCAATAGTGTAAGTAGTAGCATGATCTTGCTTAGGCGAAGACTTAAGACATGGTGGAATGCATGAAAAAGGGGGTACAGGATCAAAAGAACCCTAAGGTGGATAAGAGACATCGTGAAAAGGAGTGGATGACATGGAGGGTTCTTGATCTTGATCTTTCTTTATGTTCTTTTCTTCATCATTTTTAGAGTCCTCTTGACATGGAGCCACTTCTAAGGACAAGGAAGCATTTTGGGATTGTATGGATGGCTTTGGAAGAGATGGTGGAGAACTAGCTAAAGTAGGCATCATAGCATATAAAGGCTTAGGCTCTTTAGGTTTATCATCATTGAAAGTATTTGCAGCCAGGTGAAGGTTAGCTTGAGTTTCTTTAAGAGGTAGCCCTGGAGGATACCTATAGGGAACTGCATAAAAAGTATCAGGGCTTGTGTCAGATGAAGGTTCTGTGAAAGATTTGAAAGACTCAGAAGCTTTAGGAAATGTACAGGTATTGGAGGAAGTAGGGGATGGAAGGGAACCATCACAAGATAAAGGTCCAACATTAACATGATCTTGCTTGAGAGTGTAATCTTTATTTTCAGCCTGAGAGTTCTTAGAGGAGAGATCCTTATAGTATTGACGTTTCAAGCTAGCACGATGTATTTTATAGTCCTCAGCAGTAGTAGATGGATCATCATCAAGGTATTGTCCACAAAAGCCATCAAAATCTCTTTCAAAATTAGAATCATATGGATCACCATCACGATCTATCCAATGTGATGGCCCATTTGTAGTAAGTAGGAATGAACGACGAGGAGGATTCTTAGGAACAAAGGTGTCATAGGTATCACTACATTGTCTATCATTATAGTCATCAAAGTCTCCAAAGCTTGATGTGTCACTCTCTCTGGAAGAAGTATCATATTGCTCAAATTTTGTCTGGGGGCATGGTGACATGTACAAGTCTTTATCAAATGGAAAAGAGCATAGAGTTTCCATGGAGAACTCTTTAGGTTCCTTTCCTTTCTCAAGTTTGTCAAGCTAGACTTGCATAGCTTGCAGCTGCTTCATCATAGCGGTGATTAGAGCTTCTTCCTCTTGTGTACTGATTCTTTGAAACATGTGTACTGATTCTCAATAGCTATTGCTCTATTCTTGACACAATGATATTTTTGATAGATTCTGGAACTAGGCTGGAAACATTAGATATCTTGCAATTTGACAATTTCTGACAACTCTCTCAAATTTTTCCAAACGACACTCTGCAGACTCGTACGACACTGGGTAGTCTATGAAACGACAGTTGCTAAACTCGTACGACAGTTGGGTAGCAGTGAAATGACAGTTGACAAAACTCGTACGACAATTGCTAACAAGGTTTTGACTTTCTTGAATTAGTTGGTTTGAAAACTCGTACGACACTAGGTTCTCAATCGTACAATAGATGGGCAATACAAAAAATGACACTTGAAAAAAATCGTACGACTTTTGACTTCTTGAAACAACTTTTGACTCCAGAAAGATTTTACGTCAATTTTTCCAAAATTTAAGGTCTTCAGTTTTGGATTGTTTGCAAATTGTACTATCCAAATTTTGAAGGTTATACCAAATTTGATCATTTTTAATAGCCAAGTAGATAAACAAGCACGTAGAATAGCAAGCAAGTGATTCCAAGCACGTCTGAAAACAATGAACAAGGGAAAAAGCAACCTTGCGCATGAACAATCAAGTGACCAAATTGTGCTAATCCCTGAGAGTACTAATTGTGTATGTTCTGAAAAGTTTTGCAATAACACACATATACCTGAGAATGAAAAATTGGCCTCTCTAGGGTTTTTAGTAATGGTTTGACTCTACAACTTTTATGATTCAAAGGGGTGAACTCCAATCCCGACGCACCAGGGTTTTGACACAGTCGGAGAACTTAATCTTCAAGAGCTGCTAGGGAGATCTGACAACCTAACAATGAACCATACCCATGGAGATTTCTTCCACAAGGACATTTATATAGCGGCTATCACTACCATGGCAAAAATGGCTATTACCGCTTGAGGTTCCGTCAACACAGTTTTCCCTGTGAAGGGATTGTCTGCTACGGTTAACCCTCTCTAAAGGTGACTCATAGATTTATACCACAAGGGGACTTGGCTCTAGATCCAAGGTTTTTGACACCTTTTCACTTTTAACCCAAACAAAGCAAGCAGATTAATCCAATATGCTAAGACAAAGTTTTGTTCCACCAAGGTCTGTGATATCAACTCCACGTGATCTATCAACCTCTCCAGGGAGAGAATGTATCAATCAATAAGAGAAGATGTAGTAACCAATTTTGATTCACCAAAGCTCATGATATCAACCCCACATGATCTATCAACCTCTCTGGAGAGAGAATGTGTCAATCAATAAGAGAAGATGCACTAACCAAGCTAAATGTGAAATGCACTAAGTATCCTCCCTACCTACAAGGATTTTGTCGTCAAGAAAGATTTCTCTAGGAATCCAATCTCTCAAGAATCATGAATAGTGTTCATAGGGCCTAATTACTATGTGAGCACAGATATATTCTCGAAAGCAAATCTACCAAAAGTACCCAAAAATTAGAAAGAGGAACACTTAACGCTTAAAGAAAATATGAGATGAGTCCACAAGGTGGAACATTTAACACCTCACACAAGTTGAAAATGAGTCCCCAACTTAGAAAACAAGTGAGTTCCTAAAAGCACAAAAGGGTTGCCAAGTGGAACACTTAACGCTTTTGTCATGTTGACCCCTCCCCTTTATGGCGCTGAGATTGCAACCACGGGGTGGAAATGAGGGGCTGGCAGATTCAGCGAGTCCAATAACCCAAGATAGCAATCAAGATCAATCAAAAGTATTCTAAGACTACTTAATGAATCCTTAAGGGATCACAACCTAGTATCAAATTATGCAAGTGTGTAGAAATAGAACAAAAGCATGAAAAGATGCACACAAGCCAAACACATAAGAGATTTATTTTAGGATCCAAATTGAAATATTATCAGCTTGAGAAGAATACCTTAGGTCCAATGCTTTGCAATCCAAAATTTAGCACATGTCTGAAAGTACAAAATCAAGACCAATCAACAACAAACTGTAAGCATTAGAAATCAATAATTTGAAAGTACAAATCTGCAAATTATGTGTCTCTGTAGCAAAATCTCATGCGAGGCAGAATGCGGTCCCGCGCGAGGAAACACTGTCTCGTGTGATGAAGAATGAAGTCTCGCATGAGGAAGTACTATCTTGCACGATGAAGGATGAAGTCTCGCGTGAGGAAGTACAATCTCGCGTGACAAAAATATGAAGCCTCGTCTGAGGAAGTTGAGTCTCACGCGATAAAAGATAAAGTCTCGCGCGAGGAACTGCAGTCTCACGTGAGAAAGTGATTTTTTGCGCACAAAAATGATACCAGTGAAATTTCACGCGACATAGAAAGAAATCTCACGCGACGCAAGTGAAATCTCGCACGAGAATTCATACAGAGATGTACAAAAGTATGGACAGAATGATAAAAATCACTGTGTACGGACAACTTTGATAGAAAAAGTGCCAAAAAAAATAAAATTTCTTTTTTGTAGGCAAAAAAGAAACAAAAAATAACGTCCTATAGAGTATACTAGGACCCTTGAAACCCTTATCCTCAAAAGATAGAAAATTGATAGAAATGAAGGAAAACCCATTTCAGGGCCCCACGGTGGGCGCCAAAAATGTGTGTGAAAATTGTACCTGATCTGTAGACACAACACTTCAGTAAAACATTAGAGGTTAGCTATAATCAAAATCGTGCAAAATTGAAATCTAATCTAACCAAGTGATTTACTGCCTTCTAATAGGTGCGAGATTAATGTTCTCAGATTGTAATCGAGATCAGTGACCTAGACGACACCTAAATGACGGATTTGAATGCAATTGATCTAGATATGAGATTGAATGCAATTAAGCTATTTTTTTGGTATTTTTTCTATGCAATAAGGAATGATTAATCTGATATGAAATCTATGCTAGATGAAATTGATATGCTATGAAAGCTATTGAAAATTGATATGCAATGCTAATCTAACAATGATATGCAATATGAATGCAAAAATAAGATTGATCTCACAAAAATGTCGATTCGCAAGAGCTTTGATTCTTCAATTCCAATTCTCCAACGTGATTGTGCAAAATATGAGATGCTTGGATGCAAATTTGAGAGATCAATTATGAAGAGCTGAGCCTTGTTTTTATAGAAATCCAGGGCTTTGGAGGTGCATGGGAAAAACCATAAATCACTCAGATTAACTCAGCTTGATTTTTGAGTTATCTGATAATAAAGGATAATTAACTCACAAAAACATGCAAAAGCTAAGTTTTAACTCAAAATAGAGTTTAGCTTTAATTGATAATTGATAGTTGTCTACTTTTATGATTGTGCATGTTTTATTTATGAATTAATTTAATAATAAAGTGATTTATTTCCAACTTAACTGATTTTAAAAATAAAACAATTGATTTATGGGTTAATCAATTATTTAATCAAACTTTTATTAAAAATTATATTATTAAATAATGACAACATGCTTTAATTAATTAAATAAGAATTTAATCAATTATTCATATGATATTAGATTTATTGTCAAAATTAAATAATACAATTAATAATAGATATAATTAAATTTAATTACACAATTAAGTGGCAAATATTAAATCTAATTAATTAAATATGAAAATATTCAATTAATCAAACTTTAGGATAAATGTGATTTATTGCCAAATAATTATAAAATTAAAGATAATTATGATAATTAGGAATATTGCTAGGAATATTCCCTGATGCAGAATTTAAGATAATCAATTAGATTTTATGATGTTCAGATGTGCCTTAGGTTAGGACTTCGATGTCGATTTTGTTCGATTTGTCGATGTAGGAGGTTAATGAACTTATAGCCCATTTTTGGGGTATTACAGCAAGAAGCGAACACACAACAAAAAAAAACACACCTGTACATATATACAAAGCTACTATGCATGGTAAAGATTGAGAATTAATTGAAGTATTTCAGGAATTGTCCATGCATTGGCAATTCATGTTCCTCACCATTCAAATTTCTTAAAAAATATGAATCCTTTCCATGAATCTGATAAATAATAAAGGTCCTAACCATAGGGATTAAAAATTTTTATGCTTGCCTTTGTCTTTCGCCCTAGCATTCCATTGAAGAATCACATCACTAGGCTGGAACTTTCTAATAGTTGCTCTTTTGTTAAAAAGATGCTTCATTTTCTATTGTAACTTCACATTTTCTTTTTGACCTTCCCTTCTAAGTTCATCCAGCTCAACTAACTGAATCATCCTATCTTGCAATGGATCACTGATCTCCATATCTTCTTCTTGTATGAATTTGTAAATAGGTAACAAATTATTTATAGGAAGTCTGGACTTCACACCATAAACCATCTCAAAAGGGGATTTCCCTATTTCTTTCTTCTCAACAACTCTATCTACCCACAATGCCAATTTTAATTTTATATGCCAACTCCTATTGTTCTTTTCCAGATTTTTCTTTAAAATCTACAGAATACTCTTGTTATTGGATTTTGCCTACCCATTGGCATGTGGATGGTATGGGGATGAGTATGATATAATTATTCCCATCTCTAAGAAAAAGTTAGTAAACTCCTATGACCTAAAGCTGATGGCATTGTCTACAACTAGTTTGATGGTGACACCAAACCTAGTAATTATATTATTCATTAAAAACTCAGTCACAACTACACTGGTTTCCCTTTTAGTTGGGATGGCTTCAATCCATTTGGTGAAATAATCAATGGCCACCAAAATTTAACTATGTCCTCCACTAGACCTCTTAGAAAACTCTCCAATGAAATCCATTGCCCACATGGCAAAGGGAGCTTCTGCAACTACAGGATTTAGTAACAAGACACCTGAGAAATTTAACTTTTTTGAAAACTTCTGACATGGCTCACATTTTTTGACAAATAAATGAGTGTCCTCGAACAAAACATGCCAATAGTATCCATCTCTTAGAATCTTATGAGCTATGGAAAGAGCTGAATGATTCCCTCCACATAATCCAGAGTGCATTTCTTTCAAAATCTTTTTAGATTGGTGTTTGTCTAAAAAAAACAACAATATTCCATCATTGTCCTTCCAAAACAAATCACCTTGTATCAGCACATACCTTTGGGCCTACAATCGCAAGCTTCTTCTTTGATTATTACTCAACTCCTATGGGCAACTAGTAGTCTTTACGAAATGAACAATAGTTGTGTACCACAATTGCATCTCAATACTAGTCACATTTCCTCCACCAATGGAAACATTGTTTACTTGTACAAGATCCATATTCTCCTTTGTCATCATCTTTGCAAGTCCCAAACCTCTTACAATCTTGGTAATGTGGAGCTCTATATCAAATTCTTAGATCCTATTAATCCACTTACATCTCTTTCCAATGACCTCACTCTAAACTAGGATGTCCTTTACTACTGCATGAAGTACATATGCATTAACTTTAGCACAAACAAGATAAGGTCTAAAGGCCTTGACTGCCTTGACTAGTACATGTGCCTACTTTTCCATCAATTCATAGTTCAACTCAGTAGATTGCAATGATTTACTAAATAAGGCAATGGGATGTTCAAATCCTTCTTCATCCTTTTGTAACAAAATAGTTGCAATTGTGTGAAAAGATGCAAAGGAAAATAAAAAGAAAGGCTTGGAATAGTGAGGGGATATCAAGATAGGGGCTTCTTGGATTTCTTGCTTGATCTTTTCAAAATCTTGATGAGCTTCACAGTTCCAGTCAAATTTTACATATTCTTTCTTTAGGATCTTGACTATGGGTTTGACTAGATCTGCAAAATTAGCAATAAACCTCTAGACAAAATTAATTTGTCCTAAAAAAGACTGCACACCTTTGATATTCTTTGGGGGAGGGACCTTTTTTATTTCTTCTACTCTTTCAGGATCACTTCTAACTCCCTCTTTTGATACTATATGACCAAGAAGTTTTCCTTCTATTACATCAAATTGACACTTCTTGGGATTTAATGAGATACCAAATTCCAAAGCCTTGACAATGACCTTCTCTAAATGGTTATAGTGATCGTTAGCCTTCTTATAGTATGCATTTAAATCATCTTGATATACAACCATAAGGACATTAATCAAATCTTTGAAAGCAACATCCATTGCCCTCTGAAAGGTTGCTCTAGCATTTTTCAAACCAAATGGCATATGGACATACACATAGGTTCCCCATGGGGTGGTGAATGTTGTCTTGAACTATTTAGATTCTTTGACCAAAACCTTATTATACCCTAAAAAATCATCCATCATAGGCAACAACTCACAACCAGTCACTCTATGCAGCATAGCCTCCATATTTGGCAACCCATAATTGTCTTTTAGCGAGGCAACATTCAAATTTCTAAAGTCTACACAAATTCTGATATCACCATTCTTTTTCCTAACTGGCACAAGATTAGAAACCTAGGAGGAATGCCTAATACGCTCAATAATACCAACATCTTGTAATTTTGTCAATTCAGCTTGCATTTTTGTGGCTAGTAGGGGATTGATGGGCCTTTGTTTTTGCCTAAAAGGTTTAGTATCCTCTTTTAGAGGGATCTCATATTGAAATAAATCTTCTCTATAAGCTTTGAGATCATCATAAGACCAAGCAAACACATACTTGTACCTTTTCAACAATCTTATCAAACTTCCCCTAACCTCTCTACTCAGCCTTTTTCCAATATATACCATCTGAGGGGATGTTTCTGAAGCTAACTTTATTTCTTCTAGGTCCTCCATTTTGGTATTAGAATTTTGAGACATATATCCATCATTTATCTTAAACATGCCTTCTAATTCCACTAATCCCTTAAGTATGTGATTTGAGTGTAATTGGACTATCTCATTTTCCATAATACATTCCTTTCCATCAATAATCTGTTGTGAAGCACTAAAATCAATTTTTTTCCCATCATATTGATCTAAACCTTGAAGAAACATAAGGATATCAAAGTCATCTTCAAAGACTTGCCAACTATATACATTGTCAGGCACTGCAGGCCTACTTTTGATTTCTAACATAGATACACCAGTCAAAGTAATATCATTGTTTTTAGGGAAACATTGGCAAGGAAATCAGCCATGACATAATTTGACCTTTCTACCCAAAGGATATTAAAAGCTTCAAAGAATTCTAATCTATCCCAAACATCATGCTTATACAATTTCAGTCTATCATCTTTAGCAGCATATTTAGATCTAACTTGGGCTATAATCAATTGGGAATCACCATGGACCTTTAAACATTTTATACCATGTTTTATAGCAACATCTAAACCCAATATTAAAGCCTCATACTCAACAGTTTTATTAGTACATTGGAAAGTTAACAGAAATGAGTACTTGAATGTAGTACCTAATGAGGAAATAAGCACAACACCAGCTCCTGATCCTTCCTTAGAACATCCACCATCAAAGTACATTTTCCATAGCCCACCTTTCTGTAGTATCAATTCATCCACTATTGGATCAGTGTTCTTCATTTGGGGTACTATCTCTTCAATCATGAAGTTATCCATGTCAATATCAACACAACAGTTTAGATCTTCTGGTGAAACCTTTTCAACTATCACTGAGGAATGGAGTTCCCTGTACAATTTCACTTATGCTCCATTGATTGGAATAGTGGCATATGATAAATCTAATTGTAATTTTCCTCCTACTACTATAGCTCACTGTCTTGATAGAAGCATGCCATAATGTGGTTTAGTGTCAACAAAAACCAAATCCATCTTGTATGTGGCCTTTAGGAATGCAAAAATATTCACTTCTATCCCTACTAGGGTTCCCACAATAGGCACTGCCCTATTATCCATGGCATAAAATCTACCATTGGAAGTATCAACTTGTAGTCCTAACTCTTTCATTACATGATATGGCATTACAATAGCAGCAGCACCCGAGTCAATCATACAATTTTTGAGAAAAAAATTGTTCATAATCAATGTGACATAGAAGGAATCAATGGAAGATGGTTCTTGTGTCACAATTTTTCCAACACACACATCATAAATATCTTTAGTTGTCTTAGGTCTATCCATTGCATTTCCCTTTCCTGACATAACAGGGTCTATTCCTTGTTCACTTATAAGAGCTAGAGTTGTTGTCTTATGCTCTTTGATCTTCAACATTTCTAATAAATGAATAGAAACCTTCATTTGAGACAAGGCATGTCTCATGTCAAAAGTAGGGGGATCAGTAGAGAGATGAGAAGAATCCTTTATTCTACCAACCCTCTTCTTATCCTTGTCAGAAACAACTTCCTTAATCTTCTTACTATCAATAATAGGTTCCTCTCTCCTATTATTTCCACCTTTACCCTTGGTAAAATTTTGTTTAGAAGGCTCCTTATTCTAAAGATCATCTTTAACAAATACTAATCTTAGTACTCCTTGATCAGCATCCACTCTTCTATTCCTCAAATTGTATGAGGACTTAGCTTATGTTATAGCAACCATGGTCAATTTCTTCTTCACTGGGCTTTCTCCATTGAATCCCATCTAACTCTGATCTAACCATATTATTTTTTCTCATGTCATAATCAAACTCATCATAATCAGAGTGGATAAATACTTGTTTCTCATAGCAAGGGAGAATCCTCCTCTTATGATCAAAATTAGCACAAATCTCTTCATCATCTGAAGACAAGAGATCTTCCACCTTCTCAGTGGTAAACATGTTAATAGTAGGCTTTTCAAATTCTTCATAAACTCCCGCATGTGGGTTATCAACTTCTTCCTCTAAAGCCTAAGCCACAGCACACTGGAAAGGTGAATGAGGCATATTACAAGCCATACACCAAGGAATGCTTTCCACATTATGTGTTGTATTTTTCTTTAGAGGATCTGGTGTATCCCTTCCTTTTTGAGTCTCATTATTATCAAAGACTGGCTTACCATCTTTCCAGTTTTTCTTATAAGGCATATCTTGTAACCTTGGGAACCTTTCTTGCCTTTGACAAGGGGGTCTAGCATCTTGATAGTTTCTCCCACCCTTTTCAATTTTAGTTGAGAGATCCTTGACCACACTGGCTAGTTTATCAACTTTATCTTCATCCTTAGTTGGCCTTGCAGCTTGTGGCTTAGTTTCCTTCCACAATCTACCCTCATCTTTTTTATACATCTAACTAGATACCTTCCTATTGCTTTCAATATTTATAGCCAATTTAAAAGCATCTCTCAAAGTATGAGGACTCTTATCTCTCAAAAGATATGACATCTTACCATCCAAGGCATTAAAATATGTGGTCAAGAAAACTACATCATCTAACCTCAAGACTTAGAACAATTTATACATGTCCTTTTGGAATCTACCATTAAACTTTGACATGCTCTCGTTTTGATGATTTTTTATATTGTTAAACTTATTGAGTATGTAACTTGAATTAACATGTTTTGTATAATGTTCCTTGAAGCTTCTAACAAACTCATCCCATGATGCAATTCTATCCTCTGGTAAACCTCTATACCAATCCCTGGCATCTTCAATTAGTGACTGAACAAAAAGCTTCATTACAACATCCTCATGTTAAATCGCATAATCATTAATTTTGTCTGTTAAGAATTTTATATGCTCTTCATATGTAACAACATTATTTCTAGTGAACTTAGGGATCTTCTCTCTGATCTCATCTGGGATAACATTAGGCTGACCAGGGATACCATCAAAGAAAAAAGGCCTATATCTATCTAGGTGAACTAGTCTTCTTTGGAAATTTGGTTGAACTTGGGGAACTGTTCCAACATTTTGACAAGGCACATTTCCAATTGGTCCACTAGTCATAGGGGCCACTGGATTGGTATTTAAAACTGGTCCAGGTGCACTTTCCTTGGGATTTGAGACTTGGGGATTGGAAATCATACCATAAGGCTGATTTAATGGTATAGTTCCTGAAGTTACAGGGACTAAGCTACTAGCCGATGTATTCGTATTGGGATGCAAGAAGGCTATCTTTCTCTTCATTTCATCTGATGCAACCTCCAATTCTAACTTCTCAAGCTAGAGAGCTAAATCCTCCTTATCCTTTCTAGCCTTTTCCAATTCCAGGCTTACTTGGGACATAGTACTAGGAACAACAACATTCTTATTAGGCTCATTGATATTTATACCAACTACTTTTTGTTTCCTTTTATCAGTGACATCCCTTGGGGCATTTCTAAACTCTTTAGTTCTCTTAATTTCTGATGGATGCAATTGTCTAAGAACATGACCTATTCCTTCAAATTCATCTTTCTATGGGTTAATTTTACTACCACCAACCTATTTTCTTAAGGCTTCCATATCACCAAATAGTTCACTTTCTAAACCTTGGACATTTTGATTTAGGTTTTTATCTTGGATCTCATTAGTCTTTGTTTTCCTTATGATCTCCTGTCGCTCCATAAGTAATTCATAGATCTTTTGTTCCCTCACCTTTCTCCTATTAGAAATCTTGAACAATTGCTCACATTCTTTCTTCCTCAAAGCAATTACTTCCTCTCTCAACTTTTCTAAATCATAAGAGGTAGTTTCTATAGCAGAAGTTTCCCCCAGTTGATCTGGAGTTTCTCTTGCATGAAAAAAACCTATCTCTGTGACTTCCTCTTCTTAAGAAGGATTATCAACACTAGGCTTGGTTTTCCTAATAAGTTCCAAGCCATCAGAAGAAGAAGAAGATTCATGAGGAAGGTGTGTAGGGATTCGATCTTTAGAGGGTTTAGGAGAATTAGGGTTGAAAAAACCTCTCCTAGACCATTGTTTCCTACTAGGTGTATGGATTTCATCACCCTATTAATCTATGGATGATCTTTGAAATATGACCTAGTAAATATTTTCTGACTCATTGCATTTTACAACAAAATACAATAAATCTTTGTAGGAATACTAGCAACTGGTAAACACATAGCTCATAGTTGCCACCCACAAACAAATGGGAATAGAAATTTATAAAGTTGATCTGCAACAAATACAATAGATGGCTTAGCATGAACATAACAAATCTATTGTGTATTCCTATTAAGTCCCTAGTAGAGTCACCAATTTTGTTAGCACCTAAACTTATAGATGATTAGAATTCAAAAACTCCTAAAATCAAAACTCTTCTACTCCCAACAGATGCATCTAACACAATTCAAATGCTAAGGTGTTAAGGTTAAAAAACCTTCTTCACTTCAACTATGAAACTCAGGTAGGTTTACCTTTCTTAATAGCTTCTACAAAGCATTACAATAATAATCTATGTGCTTGACATAGATGATTCAATTCAAAAATATACAACAAAAGTAAATTGAATAGACTATTTAATTTTTTGATGTTGAATACATGTAAATCAAGCAATAACTAGTGCCTTACTCATTGGGCATCAGAGTCAAACCCTACATCAACAAAATCTTATAAAAAAAAACATACTAAAACTTAAATGAAATTCCTGACACTCCATTCTCCCAATTGATAACCCTGCTATCAAATTCATACATGGATAATAAATTCCCAAAGACCTCCCTTAAGATTTTCTTCCGTTGAAAGAAACTTAAGTTTAACCCCTATATCTACCTTGTAAACAATGCATAAAAGAGCCTTAAAATTTAATACATAAGAGAGCTTAAACATCCATATGTGAAGACAACTAGAATTAGAAAAGAAGTTCCAATATTTTGTATTAATATATCAATTGCATCAATACATTTTAACAAAGACTTGTAAGAAATAAGATCCTCTTATAAGAACTCTCTTTACAAAGTATTATCAACCACCCTTACAAAAGAAGAAAGATTGCTACTTATATCACTGGCTATCTTGGAATCCTCAAAGAAAGGATGCAACAAGCTTCAGATAGCTAGGATAGTGACTTGCACTATAGACAAAAAGTACAAACATGATGACAAAGACTGGAGAAAATAAAAAGTAGTTCCCAACAAATGGAATCTTCATAGTTGGCACCTTCGTCTGAGGATATTTTAGAGTAGTTTCTTGAGTTTTTTGAATGAATGGTGACCACCAATACAGGCTAACTTACATCATTATTTTTTTGATACATGCTCTCCCTAAATTTCTGGATCAGGTGCCAGGTGTACTCTATTCTTCTTCTTTTGCCTCCAGCTCCATGATAGCGAATTTCTTTTTCTATTGCTTTGTGATTTTTTCCCATGTTGCCACATCATCATCTAAGGGCCAATTGTATCCCTGCAAATCTTGTAATGATTTGATCTACAAATCCCACTTGGAATCAGTGATGCCTTTAACATCTGCAACAAACTTTATGCAATCATCTTCAACTTTTATCAAGTTGTCTATTATGTTTTTGCACCCTTCTAAATCCAAAGAACCATCACCACTAAGGAAAGCCTCTTGCGTAATCATTATTTGGCCAATACCTGACTTCCACTCTTCTACACTTACTATAATTCCATCATTATTGTAAACAGAGGGCAAATATTTACTATAATCTTTATCAAACATGGCCATCTTGGCCTTTACCTGATTTGATTTTCCTTTAATAAACTTAGAGATGGCACTAACCAACCCTATCTTTTCAAACACTTATGTGAATACCTAAGGGAGATCAAGCCTATGTTGTTGCAAGGTATCAAGCTTCTCAAATAATGTACTCCTCCCAAACCAAACACTAAAGGATGGCTCTAAATTACCCAGTGACTCATTTACCTTTTCATTTTCTTTATGCAACAAGACAACTGACTAATGGACTAAGTCCATTTTCTCCTTTACTTTGTTAAGTCTTTGTTGCACAACATCTGACATGGTCTTTAAGGCTACATCTAGCCTTACCTTTTCTAGGTCCTCTGATGGCTTGTCAGGAATCTCTACCTCTGGTTGAGTTGTAGCTTCAATCTAAAAAGTAGGAGGGGGAACTTCCTTTGAAGCTTCTTCAAGCTTGATCTTCATATCCTCTAGTTCATCCTCCATTTTCTTGATCATCATCAACTTTAAATCTCTATCCTTGGCAACCTTCACTGAGTTCTCAAACAACTGAGTATACCTATTTGCCAACTGGGTTGTCTTTGCTTCATTGAGGTGAGAAAAATGTGTCACTACCTTGGACACTTCAAGATCAGTAGTATTCTGGATAGTCTAAACAATTTTATTTCCTTCCATTTTATCTTCAATACTCACTAGAGAAGGCTTTTGAGTTCTAGGAGAAAGAAACCATAATGCAACAGCCTGAGAATTAGGGTCATAGCTACTTCCTCTTATCATGTCTCCTATATGCACCTCAGAGGATAGGCTACCCTCTGGCTACTTTCTAATTTGATCAATAATGAAGGTAGAGGTGAGATCCTATCTAGGATTCAAGAGCATTCCACTTGATTTTACCATTTCTCTGGCCTTTTCAATAGTAATCTTTTCAAGGCTAGGGTCATAAGATGTCAAAGCTCTCATAGTCTCTTCACTTGGTTCCATTCCCTTTGGAAGAGCCTTTGCAACCTCTTGTGACTTCTTCCAAATGAGGAAGCTCTTGAATTCATCACTTTTGATGAACTAGTCATCACTAAGGAATTCCTCCTGATATAGTTCTCTTTCATCCTTTCCTAGCAATAGAGGCAATTCCTCTTCCTCTTTGGACACTACCCTCTTTCCCTCTTTGATAGCTTTTCCCAATTGATGATGATAAGCTCTGTCACCAGGTACTAGAGTAGAAGCTCTATCTATTATCCTTTTATGTTTCTTCTCTTTTGAAGGCTCACCCACCTCAAGATTTTGTTTCTTCAATGGTGGCTCTGAGGTGTCCCCTCCTTCTGGTAGATCTTGAGTCAAATCAATGATAGGGGAGTCTTTTTCTTGAGGTGGACTATCACCCTCTTGTGATTCATCAGTGTACTCTTCATACCCTGAGGTAGAGTAATCATTCTGTACATCCAACTTCTCCTTAAGAAAACCCTCCATCTGGCTTGATTAGGCACCATGTATCTCAATCATCCTATCCATCCTCTTCAAGTATGGGAGATCGAGGAAGAAACCTCCAAAAACAACCTTGGCCATCTTGAGCTGGGCCTCCAAATTCAGCAAATCAAAATACTTGGTCCATCTACGACTAGCCTCATCTTTGTCTAAGATGTTCCTTATCACATCTTCCTCATCATAGCCTTCATGCTCCCTAATTGTCCCAATGTTGGGAATTAAGTTCATCCTTGCAGTCGTAAGGAAATCCTTAGGATCAATGTATCTACAAGTGCCACAAATCATCATAAAATGATTTAACCAACTACTAATCTGGTCCAATGCTCTCTTTCCAATCAGGAAGCTACCTACCATGAAAGCACCCTTCTTGTGAGGTTCCAAATGCTCCTTATCAGTCTAGATCAACTACCATATGAATTCTAATAGGGCAACCCTTGGAGGTACAAATCTTGGAAGTAGGTGTGGGGGCTGTGGGCAACCATAAACCCTAATCACTGTGAAGTTTTCCCCAAGGTAGAATTCAGCCCAATTGTGGTTTCCCAACCACTTATCTTCAAATTGTATTGGCCTTAGAATCTTCAAGACCTTAACTGGAAATCTCACCACATTTGTCCCCAATAATCCAAGAATCAAATAAACAAAATAGTTTTGGAACACACAAAAATAACACTCATTAGAGGTGTAATTCCATACTCTCATCTAGTATTGCACTAGATTAGGATGGCCTTTAAATGAGAGTCTAAGCTTCAGAACCCTTGCATCCAAACTATTAACATTGAAATACAAATTTAAATGCATCAGGAGAGAATAGTGCATGAACCTAATGGGTCTTTTATCTTCTTTGACAGCCATCAAACCCTTATGCATTCTATCAATTATTTACTGGATGTAATCATAGTCAGTATTGGCATGGGAATTCTAGATATTTAGGATAATCATTAAAAGGTTAGCGGGAAACATCTATGGATCACCATCTATTCCTAGAACCCTACACAATCCATGGCACAAGAATTTTATATAGAAATTGAGGTTTTTGAACTCATAAGGGGCCTTCATGCTGGCAAGGAGAGGGGCTACATATTTACCCTGTTTAGGTATATGTCTACTAATCTGACTCTTCACAGACCCCACATTACTTGTATATTTTTGTCTCTCTTTCTTCAGGTCAATTTCAGTAGAAAAGGAAGAGAAGAAATAAAAATCTTTCATAAAAACCCCTATCTAAGGTTACCAAGGTAGACCAATCTTCCTTTCTGATTATTTTTGAAACAGGGTCATACAATCTAGCCAACTTAATGATAAGATCAACATCAAGAAAAACATCTGGTACAATTAACTTAGCCATCCCCAAAGCCCAAGCATTGAAAATTGGTATAGCTTTATGTCTATTATTGTAAAAATAATTAAAGATTGTGTAACCTAAGCCAGAAGGAGTGATAGGGTCTTTACACTTGTCCATCATATCCTCAAAATCCGTATCAATATATTTCTTGTTCTGGTTGGACCCAGGAAGCAATTTGATGAACTCATCTAAGTAATTGGGCTTCCCCTTCTCTTCACCACACTGTTCTTTAGCCTATCCACTAGTTGACACTAAGCTTTCTTCTGGTTGACTCATCTTTGAAATATGAATATCTCATCTCTGCAACTTCTTTTCACTTCTCACTTACTCCTTTTGCGCCAAAAATCACAACTATCTCTAGAAAACTTTGAGCATAGAAAGCAACGGAGTCCTGTCTATATAGCATCAAGAATTGAATGCGTATTATTTCCAAAATATTTACAAATCATGCCTCAATCACTTCTGCATAAAATTCTACATATTACCAACTTCGAATCAAGGCTAGCCATGGCATGGATGTTGACAGGTTGATTTAAAAACTTGAGAATAAAGCACAAAAGCAATGATCATGTCTTTTATCTTTAAAACCGTTAATTACTGATAAAAACCTCGGCTAATTCTGATTGGATGGATTTTTACTTTTTTCCAACTTAGCAGAGTACTTTTCCACTTAGCAATGGCTATCATCATTCTTTATTAATGAACACCTAACCAAACTTGATTCAGAGATCCAACAAACAAAAGCTCTTGTGATCTCTAAAAGAAATGCTAATCCTGGGTTAAGCTTGGAGATTCAGTGACAAAGCCATTCACATGATCTTGGAATGATTTACTAACTCATGGTCCCTTTTGGAGATTTTGTGACCATCGTTGATCCCAAAGATGATCAACGGTCCTTAGATTAAGTTTTGAAACTCATGACAACCCTATCGCTATTCAAAGAATAAGCGACCGAAGACATTCTCCAGTTCTCACAATTTGAAAATCAACCATGGTTTAATTCAGAGAATGAGTGACCAAAGACTTCACCCATTCTCACAATCTTTTACTTAACTCAGCAACCATCTAGAGATCTAGCAAACAAAGCCTTTCATGAACCCATGCACTTGAAACCTTTACCATAGTCAAATCTGGAGAATCAGCGACAACACCTATCTCTTGATCTCTGAATACCATACTTAACTCATGATTTTTCACAAGACTCAGTGAACATGATAATCTCATAATCTCTAAATGAAATATCTAACCCTGGGTTTATTACGAGATTGGATGACCAAAGGCTTCGCCAATTTGTCGAATGCTTTCCTTAACTTGAGTTTTATTTAGAGATTAAACACTGGTTATAGATCTTGGGAGTAATCAAAGGTTTTCATTGAGTCACTGGGACTTTTAAACCTTTATCGTTTAATCACGAGATTTAGAAAACATTGCATTCGCTGAATCTCCCAAAATTTGAAACATTAATCATTTTATTCTGAGATCAAGTGACTAAGGGAAATATACCTTTGTCATTTCTTTGTTTGTCAAATCACTGAATAACTTATGGCTTTACTAACTGATTAAGAGATTGCTTGAATTCCTTATTCATTGGGTTGCCAAATGATTTTAAACTTCACCATATTTCCCTAAGATCCAGCGACCAAAGAAAATTTCACCCTTTTGCTAAATTACTTTATCGGAGCCACCAAACTTAGTGAATAGGAGAAGAAGACTCAGTCACTAAATCGCTAGATAAATTGTCATAGGCCCCATTCATTATGAGATTAAGTCACTACCATTGATCCCAAAGATGATCAACAGTCCTTGCTAAGTTGCCAAAAAACTGAGAGCTTGACTGCCCAATCCAGCGATTAAGAGACAATCGCTGCGCCCAGTCGCTGAATGTTAAGAGAAAACTACCAAAAATTGAGAGATTAGGAGACCATGCAATCACTGAATCACTAGATAAAAGACTAACCATGGAAAAAACTAGGAGATTCAGCAACAAAGGAAAAAATTTAACAAGGGTTCACACCGTCACTAGTTCACTGAATAAAAGGGGAACCTAGAAGACTATTCTGTGATTCGGCGAACATTGAAGGAAATAAAGGTCACATGCAAATTGGGAAATCTTAAGTGGCCAAAAAAGATAACATAGAAATATAAGAAACTAGGGCACACTCAAGACAATTCGAAGGATTAACCCTACCAAGGGAAAAAAGACCTAAGGCAAGGGTTTACAAGCATAAGCATGGCAGATTTTGAGAAATTAAACCCTAAACTAGACAAAGACACTTGTAGAGACATAAAATAATGACCTGAAGAAAAATTCTCAGAAAACTAAAAATATACCCAACAAAAGTCATATAGTTTTTTGGATTCAATGCACATTATCAGAAGATTAGATTTTTGTTAAGTATAGAAGACTGGACAATTAATAGAGCACCAGTAGATCAGAGCATCAGTGCATGTGTGTATGACCTAGTTAAGCTATGTGCCCTTGAATTTAAGCTTGTATGTATGTATTCATGCTAATTCTAAGAGCACATGATCAGATGAGGCCATATGTCAAAGATAAGATAGTTGAAGAGGTACAGCCAATGAATGCCAGAACAGAATATAATATGCAGCCAACTGTTGGTAATTTGATTAGCGATGATAATATTGTTTTGTAAAGGCTATGTGCCTATTGTATTTAGGTTATAGACATGTAATTATGTTTGTATGTAAACATGCTTGAGCCAATTCAATTGGAAGCGTTGTATGTAATCGGTTATAGGCTGACCTAGTTAATTATTTTGATAAGCGCATATAAATATGAGATGTGCCCTTTGTAATAAGTATGGAATTTGATATAGAGTTGAGATAAGTAGAGCAGAAGTGTGTGAAGATTTGTTAAGATGTATTAGAGCTTTGCAAGAGGTCAAAGAAGAAGCACATCAGAGGAACTAATCATACAAGTAGTGTCAAAACACTAATTCATCTAGTAGATATAGTGTGTATCTGAGATCAGAAGGTTGTAGCCTTCACCACTTGAGAAATGAGCTCTAGGATATTGTGTCCCTACCCCTAATAGGGTTATTGTAAAAAACTCCTAATGGGGTTTGACCCTTGACAAGGTCACTTTACTAAAATAAATGTAAAGACAACTCCTAACAGGGTTAAGGATCTTCTAAAAAGGATCACAATACACTAGTATAGAATATTAGTGGGTGTCAATTCCCATCATGGATTTTACCTATTTGGGTTTCCCCGTAACCATATTGGTGTTATGTGTTGAGTTCATTTATCTTTTTTATGTTAATGTTCATTTCAGTACTTAAGCATTTAAGTTAAGTTTCAACAGTAAAGTAAAAAGATAAAATATAGTGAACATTGATTCACCCCCCCCCCCTCTTAGTATTCCCATTCCTAACATTAAATGCATTACCAAGTCACAACATATAAAGACAAATTTGTAGACACTTAATATGTTTGGTATTCTATGACATATTTCATATTGTGTTTGTGTTGCCATCAATACCAAAGGGGTAGATTGATAGACTAAAACTGATTGACTACTATGAAGATGATCACTAAGCTACAAAGGTATATGTGAGACATTAAATTAGTTATTATATTGTCATTGATGTCAACTAGTTTTGACTATACTTATCATGATAGTTGCAAACATTTTAAGAAGGTAATAATGGTGAAGGAATGAGATATTAACATGAAGATGAGATTTATGAGAAAGATATGGATATGGTATTCATTGGGTAACTTATTGATTAGTCTATGACATTATGTTAGTGATTTGATTATATTACATGGTTATGTTAAGAATTGAAGATCAAGAATGTACAATTTTATATGGTTGGTAAATGAAGAACTTAGTATAGACCAAGTTGAAAAAGTGTACACCAAACAAGTGCAATCTATACCAAGTACAATATTAACTAAGTTAGAATTCACCAACACATCACGGTATTGACCGAGTGAAAGAAATAATATGGAACATGTGATTTTCGACTAAAGATGATGAGCTAGACAAATATGGATGATTCTAAGATTAAAGATAATTTTTTATATGAATATATATGAGTGAAAAAATTCAAGGAAGATTGGATGATGAAGAATTAAACATGTTTAAGGCACGATGGAGATTAAGAGGCAAAATCTATGGCTAAGAAGAAAATGGTTTATCATGTTTATTTAAAGAGACAAGAGATTCATAATGAAATACACATGAGAAGAAGATTGCATTCATGCAGAGATGGTCAGACAACTTAAAGTGAGAACCGAGAAATTCTACAAACTACACCGAGTGTCAGAGAAATGAATTAACCAAGCAGAACAAAGTTGGAGGATAGAAAATAAATTGAAGATATTATGATGGCCAAAGGTATTTTGAGCTTATCATAGATTTGAAAATATAAAAAGGAAGTTGTATTTGAATCAGATCATTTAATGTTGCATTCAAACCATTTCTACAAATACATCTCTTAACCGAGAAGGACTTAACCGTCTTTATTTATTTTATTATGATATTCAATGAATGTTGATTATTTTCTTGTTGACCCCAAGTGAATGTATGGTTGGTGGAGGAGCACCCAATTATTTTCTTTGTTTTTAAGTCATCATTTTCATTTTTTTTATTTCCCTAAGGTCATGTTGACCAAGGTGTGTTTTCCAATAGGGATTTGAGGTCCATTTAGGTCCTATGTTCTAGGTATTGACACTACAGTGTGACTTTCTCTTGCCTAGTTAAGTGTGAATGGATGATGTCATTATGATGTCACAAGGCTTAGGGTAAGTGAAAAATCATATTTGAGTACAATAGGGAGCTTATAACTCCATAGGACCTCACCAAGGTCTATGGTAAGCAAAAACTATAAAAAGTAGCAAAATTGTTGTAAAAGTTGCATAGCAACTTTTGCAACTTTTAAAAGTTGCTCGGACCAAAGTTGTCCAAATGACCTAATCAGCTTGGGAGTTGCCTAAAGCCTACCTAAGACCATCCTTGTTCTATTTAAGGTAACCTTGGACCAAATCCCAAGGTTGGACATTCTATTTTACAAAGATTTCTTTCTATAGGTGTGCACATTGTGTAAAAGTTTGTTCAGTTTGATAGACAATGAATATAAGAGTCATGTTTTGAGTTGCAAGATGGAATGTGATTAATGGAGGATGTAGAGTATTATTTTTAATTTTAGTGTTTCCCATTAGTTTAGTGTTTCTTTTTCATTTCATTTTTTTTTCTTAAATCTTTTGTCACTCCCTATTCACTAGTTCATACCAGGAGGGTGTTAGAAATGGGGATCTAACTCACTATCCCATTGTTAATTCTATATGGCCTTTTGGGGATAGTGAGTAGACTCAATGTATTTAATATTTATAGAAGGAGGGGCCCTAGAAATATTTCCAAGAAATTTTATATTTATGCCCTAGGCGAGCCTATGGTGAGCCCGGCTAGGAAAGACTGAGCCAAAAAGAAGTATAACTTGCAGAGATGTATATGGAAATGAAAACCAATGATTGGAGGTCATAGATAAAGTAATTGAAAAATATTTTATGAAGGGATAAGGTTAAACCAATCCATTTGGCCACCAAACACTTGAGAACGAGCCATGCAATTAGTAAAAGCCTAAAACCCACCCAAAAGCACTCATTTTTTGTTAGGGGGTTGTACGGCCAGAGAAAACCCTAAAACCTCCAAAATATTTGAGAGGTTAGGATTTGATCCAAGCATAAATTATCAACTTGTAGTGCTCTTTGGAATCAAATAGGAGAAAATCCCTATTTTCTCAAAATAGGAGGCCTAATTGGGGCTCTTCCTTGTAGCCCTAGTTTGGGAAGGAACTACAAGATCGGTAAGACAAAATGGGGAAGAAAGACCTCCAAGACATAAATTTGAACCAAATTTGACATATTCCAACACTTCCTCATCTCTGCAAGAGTCAATATTAGTTTGGAGGTGGTGAGCCCTTACCATAGCCTTGAGGGTTAGTATGAGCATGAAGGAATAAAGCACCAAGAATCTTGTTTTGTCTTGGTAGATATCACTTGGTTATTGGGTTGGATTAGTAGACTAGGGGATTAAACCTATAGAGTGGTTCTAAAGTTCAATTTGTGTTATTTGAGAGCACCTAAGGGTCACTAGGTGGACCTAGGCAAGGGCTAGTGAAGAGCTCTCCCAACCTCCCTATCAAATTGGTATCAGAGCCCCAAAAGATTTGGGAAGAAGTGCATGTCAAAGTGTGATTCTAGTGGATATTATAGGATGGTGACAAATGTAGAGTTGGCCAAGAAGATATAAGACCAAGAGGAAGAAAAAAATAGTTAAGGGAAAGGATAGAACTACTAGCCAAGAAGTTGGAAGTAGTAGAAAATAGGAAATAAGAAGTAAATGATAGAATAGATGAGAAGGAAAGGAAGGCTATATTGGTGGAGGATGAAGTTCCTGAACTAGATCCATTGGTAGAGTAAGAACCCTTCCTTAAATCTTTGAATGCCTTAAGTGGCAAGGCATTAGAAGGAGTACCACTCTTTAGTGGAAAAATGGAACCTGATTCAATCATTGATTGGATTGAGGGCATGGAGAATCACTTTGAATGTGATGGAATCAATGAGGCTCAAAAGGTGAGTGTAGCCAAGTTAAGACTTAGAGGCTCTACCCTCACATGGTGGAAGTTTATTCAAACAGAGAGGGGGAAATAATTCAAAAACCCCATACCTATACATAAGAATTCCAAAAACTATGTTTAAGGTCTAAAGTTGTAGAAGAAGAGAACATCAAAGTGGCCATGTATTTCAATGGTCTAAAATAGTTAATCCAAGAGGAGATGAGTCTACTAAATCCAAAGACAATACATCAGTACTTTCAATTGGCACTCAAGATAGAAGGGAAAGGTAAGAGAAGGCAAGATTACAATTTAAGGAATAGAGGCAGTTGAAGAGATAAAAGGGGTCATAGAGGTGGTCAGCAAGGTAGATGGATTGATCAAAGACCTCAAGGAAATTCCAAGCTTGTCAAAAAAAGTAGTGAAACAAGCTCTAGAGGAAACTTTGGAAAAGGTAGAGGCAACCAAGGAGGCTCTAGTAGAGGGAGAGGTGCCGGAAGAAGCAACTCCTATTTTTCTAGCATAAAATGTTATAACTATGGGCAGATGGGACATCTAGCCTATAGGTGTCCACAAAAGTCATCTTCCTCAAATATAGAAAAGAGAGTAGCCTATACTCATGAAGAGACTTCAAGTGTCAAGTCACAAGAGGTTAGCCATATAGATTCAGAGATGGGAGAGAACCTCATGTTCATGAGGGTCCTCATTAGGCAACTAGAAAAAGATGAACCAAAGCAAAGAAGAGCTCTCTTTAGAGTGAGATGTAAAATTATGGAAAAAGTATGCAAAGTAATTGTGGATTCTAGATGCATAGATAATACTATTATAGAAGATGCATTCAAGAAGCTCAACCTTACTAAGGTACCTCATAAAAACTCTTACAAAGTAACATGGTTGAATAAAGGGAAAAGTGTCCTAGTAAATGAACAAACATGGGTTGAATTTTCTATTGGGGGGTATAAGGATAGATTGTTATGTGTTGTACTACCCATGGATACATGTCATCTTTTGTTAGGTGGACTGTGGAAATATGAAAGAGAAGCCATGTATGATGGGAAAGGGAACACTGTCACCTTTAAGAAGGATGGAAGAACCTTCAAAATCTAATCTTTGATAGATGATGAAGTGGAGAAGTCCAAAAATCCTAGTGTGTTGTTGATTAGTGGGAAAGATTTTTTATATGCAATCTAAGAAGGGGAAAATGAAGGATATGTTATAGTGGTTAAGCCTAAAGAAGGGGAGAAGCCTAATCAAGCACCCATACCAATAGAGATTCAAGAGTTTCTTGGCAAGTACAAGACATTGTGAGTGATGGGACACTAGAAACTTTACCACCTAAGAGGTCAATAATTCATCAAATTGACTTCATAATAGGGGCCTCATTTCCAAATAAGGCAGCCTAAACACTTGCACCAGAGAAGAATCAAGAAGTGGCAAGGTAGGTGCAAGAGTTTCTTGATCAAGGGCTCATAAAGAAGAGCATTATTCCATGTGCAGTATCAGTGGTCCTAGCATCCAAGAAGGGGGGTAAATGGAGGCTTTGTACTAATTCAAGAGCCATTAATAGGATTAAAATTTGGTATAGGTTCCCTATACCTAGGATAGAGGACCTAATGGATTGTCTAGGAGGATCCCAGTACTTCACCAAGCTAGATCTTAAAAGTGGGTTCCATCATATCATAATAAAGGATGGGGATGAGTGGAAGACAACCTTCAAAACCACTGGAGGGTTATATGAGTGTCTTGTGATGCCATTTGTGCTTACTAATGCCCCTATCACATTCATGAGATCGATGAATGAAGTGCTAAAAGACTATACAAGAAGGTTTATGGTGGTATATCTTGATTATATACTCATCTTTAGCACAAGAAAGGAGGAACACCTAACACATTTGGAGGTTGTGCTCAAGAGACTCCATGAATAACAATTAGCTATTACCTTGGAGAAATGTGAGTTCCTCAAACAAGAACTAGTCTACTTGGGTTTTGTAGTATCCAAGGGTCAATTGAAAATAGATCCAAGTAAGGTGGAAGCCATTCTAAACTAGCCTACACCAACTACAGGGAAAAAAGTGAGAATCTTTCATGGTCTTGCTCAGTTTTATAGGAAATTCATAAGGAGTTTCAGTGGCATATGTGCACCAATCCTAGACATCATAAAGGATAGAGTGAAGACCAAATTAAAATGGACACAAGAAGCCAACTAAGCATTTTAGAAGTTTAAACAACAAGTAGAAACACAACCCATTCTCCTACTGCCTAAATTTGATAAGTTTTTCACCTTGTAATGTGATGCAAGTGGCATAGTAGTTGGAGTGTTAAGTCAATAAGGTAGGCCCATAGCCTTCTTTAGTGAGAAGCTCAATGAGGCTAAGAAGAAATACTCAGCCTATGACTTGGAGCTATATGCTCTAGTGCAATCACTTAGGAAGTGGAGGCATTACCTCCTTCCTAAGGAGTTTGTGGTGTTCCCAGACAATCAGGCCTTAAGTTACATCAAAACCCAAGAGAAGCTAAGTAATAGACACCTCAAGTGGATGGAATGTCTACAGGCCTTCACCTTCACCATCAAGAATGAGAGGGGTAGTTGAACAAGGTGACAAAAGCATTGAGTAGGAGATTATTAACGGTCAAGGAAGTTAAACTCCAAAACATTAGGATTGATAACTTCAAGGATCTTTATAAGGATGATGAATAATTCTCAGAGGCTTATAAGGTATGCTCTAATTTTCAAAATCATTTCCACAGTCATTTTGTTGACTATACCTTGCAAAGTGGGTTATTGTTCAAAGGGAATCAATTGCATGTTCCCAAGGAATTAATGAGACAGAATCTCATTCAGTAAAAACATAATGGTATTATTAGTGGCCATTTTGGCATCAAAAATACAATTGGGTTAGTACAAAGGTTCTATTATTGGCCTAAGATACCTAGGGATGTAAGGAGATATGTGGAGAAATGTGTCATATGCATGAAAGACAAAGGAGGAGCCAACAATGCTTGACTATACCACCCCCTACTTGTATTGGTGAAAAAGATGTATTCTCATCAACATGTAATGTAGTAATATGCATGTGCTTTGAATGTGTAGGGGAATATAGGATCTACTTCCTAATCCAAATTTCCAAAGGAGAAATCCAAATTGATTAATCACAAGGAAGTGATCAATGCACAAAGGAATCAATCTATGGAGAATATAAAGAAAGGAGAAAACCTTATAATCCTTTATCAAAAATGTGCATTTGAAAACTTAATTGAATTGAAGATAAATACTAACCTCAAAATAGGGTAAATCTGGAAAAGACTATTTTCTAATGTCTATGTTCAGTTTTGGGAGATTTTGCAACCTTATTTGGCCTAGAAATGTAGAGACAGAGAAAACCCAGAAACTTTTTTTCTTTCAGAGAAAGGTTGACCTTGACCTCAAGATCAGGGTACAATCTTACCCAAGGGTACAATATTGACCCCCACTAAAATTTTTCCTTAACATGAAACGACTCCGACGGAAATTATGTTTGCGTATCTAGGAAGTTCACCAAAAAGGGTATCCAGATCTGCACTAATATTCATCGTCCTGCACCTACAAGAAAAAGGGTTTTGTTGTTTGGATGAGGGGTTTTCCTTGGTCAAACCCCAGTTTGGAATCAACCTTGAAATGTAATTGAAATTGTAATATATAAACAAAGTAAATAGAACTATTCACCTTGCTTATGTTGAAATCCTTGTGGAGGATTCGAATCCTTCAATCCACAAGTATGGATGCTCCAAATGAATATAGAATTATATGTAGGATGTCTCAAATCAATTTCATTAGATCTTCAACACCAATCTTGAATGGATCTTGGAATAGGAAGAAGCTTGGATGAATGTGGATGGAGAAATCTTCAACAAGAGGGCTCCAAAGAGATTGAATCCTTCAATGTCTATCAATGGATCTCCTTGATGAATTGGATCATGAATGCTTGAAGAGGAATGAATGCTTGAATTCTTCCTTTATCCTTCTTGCTTGCTTGATATCTTGATTTCACTTGAGAGCTTGATCATGAAGTGTGGATTGCTATGAAGTTGCTTGGTGAAAATGAGAGGAGGAAGGCTTCCTTTTATAGTGATATAGGAAAAAAACTTCTAGAGGGGCCAACATAGGGGAATTAAATTCCAATTAGGCCTTAACCCTTAGAAATGGACCTAGATTAAATACAATGTAAGATTTTACCATTTTGAAATCTGAAACTATCGACCCAGAAGTGGGAAATAAAACTTTCTGAAGCCCGACATCCTGAAACCTCTGGAATTTGAAATTTGGACCCAAGGTCAGGGTCAAGGTTGAATTTGACCTAGGTTAGAGTTAAGGTTGACTTTGACCTAGGTCAGAGTTGAGGTTGACCTTAACCAAGAAGGTTGACCTTGACCCTAAGGTCACAGATCTTAGTTTCTCAGGACCAGGTGCTAGAAATAGGCTGGAAATAGGTGGAGAGAGAAGTAGAATAGGGGGAAAAAGCTAGATCAATTCACAGACCCATTCAAGGTACTTGACATGACCCCAAACCACTTACTCAGAGGGCTAAACCTTTCCTAAATGGAAGTGCTTCCATTTTTTAACAATACATTTAGCTCCCACTTTAGCAAGAGTATGGACTCGACACAAACTCTTGGTAAAGGAGATCATAATGAAAAGATAATATTATTGAAATCAAAGGGACAAACGAAACCTCAAGCCCCCAAGGACTCAAGTCTTTGTCAACTCCAAGATTACAATAAGAGAGACATCTCTAGAAAAAGATAAAGAGAGAGTGTGTGTGATTACCTCGCCCAATGAGAACTTATGTCCCATTGTAAACCGCACAAGGAAACAACACAACTGGAAAGATGGAATTGAACTGCCTAGTGAATGTGGCTACTCACTAGTGAACCCATCAAGGATTCACCCTCAAGAATATTCTATTCCACAGGAGTAAAACCAAAAGAAAAAGAGATCCAATCTTAAGGACACCTTTGACCTTAAGGGATCAAAATTTTGAAACTGGAGGGATCAACAGATCCTAAATAAAAATCCATGCTTTAAGGATTAGTCCCTAATCCAAAAAGGGAGAGAAGTATCTAGAAAAATAATATATGTATATCGAAAGTGTGTGTGTACAATAGGTGAGAAGAGTGTATGCCCCCACATTAAAGTCATTGCTAACAGTTTAACAGGAGCAATGGCTTGAATGGAAACATAAACAACTCCACTTATTATATTTCTACTACGAGATGCCCCCAAACAAAGACAAATCAAGAGAAATACCACATAAACATATAGAGAAAACATAAGGGATCTACCTGTCGTGAGGTCAGTATGATCAGAAGATAATATATATGATATTATTGCAAATGAATTGACATCATTCCACAAAGAAAGTAGAACTACAATCACAATGGAGGAAAGAATGCATAAGAGATATAAAGAAGAGTCTTTTCGGGCCACAACCAGGAGACAAAAAACATTCGGTGCTACCAAGTCACAGATCCAAGCAGACTATACAAGGAAACACTTACGAACAATAGCATAGGTACTGTAATACCCCAAAAATGGGCTATATGTTCATTAACCTCCTACATCTTCAATTCGAACGAAATCGACATCAAAGTCCTAACCTAAGGCACATCTAAACATCATCGAATCATAATTGATTATCTTAAATTTTGCATCGGGGAATATTCCTAGTAATATTCTTAATTATCTTAATTATCTTTAATTTAATGATTATTTGGCAATAAATCACATTTATCCTAAAGTTTGATTAATTGAATATTTTCATATTTAATTAATTAGATTTAATATTTGCCACTTAATTGTGTAATTAAATTTAATTATATCTATTATTAATTGTATTATTTAATTTTGACAATAAATCTAATATCATATGAATAATTGATTAAATTCTTATTTAATTAATTAAAGCAAGTTGTCATTATTTAATAATATAGTTTTTAATAAAATTTTGATTAAATAATTGATTAACCCATAAATCAATTGTTTTATTTTTAAAAGCAGTTAAGTTGGAAATAAATCACTTTATTATTCATAAATAAAACATGCACAATCATAAAAGCAAACAACTATCAATTATCAATTAAAGCTAAACTCTATTTTGAGTTAAAACTTAGCTTTTGCATGTTTTTGTGAGTTAATTATCTTTTATTTAAAAATAACTCAAAAATCAAGTTGAGTTATTTGAGTGATTTATGGTTTTTTTCCATGCACCTCCAAAGCTCTGGATTTCTATAAATTAAAGGCTCAGCTCTTCACAAATCATCTCATATTTTGCACAATCACACTGGAGAATTGGAATTGAAGAATCAAAGCTCTTGCGA
Source organism: Chamaecyparis obtusa (assembly GCA_027943335.1). NCBI lineage: Eukaryota > Viridiplantae > Streptophyta > Pinopsida > Cupressales > Cupressaceae > Chamaecyparis > Chamaecyparis obtusa. The sequence continues at coordinate 454,301 of BSBK01005111.1, forward strand.
ATCAACATCTTTGTGAGATCAATCTTATTTTTGCATTCATATTACATATCATTGTTAGATTAGCATAGCATATCATTTTCATATTAGCATAGATTCATATCAAGTTTTTATCATTCTTATTGCATAGAAAAATCCAAAAAATATAGATTAATTGCATTCAATTTCATATCCATCTTTTGCATTCAAATCATTCATTTAGGTGTCGTCTAGGTCACTGATCTCGATTACAATCTGAGAACATTAATCTCGCAGCTATTAGAAGGCAGTAAATCGCTTGGTTAGATAGCTTTCAATTTTGCACAATTTTGATTATCACTAACCTCTAATATTTTACTGAGTGTTGTGTCTACAGATTAGGTATAATTTTCACACACACATTTCTGGCGCCCACCGTGGGGCAACCCACCTTTGCATGCTGGTTTTGATTTTTTTGGGAGCTAAAACCTCAAAGTTTCAAAGATTTAATTTTATCTCCCAAACAGCTTGGAATTTTGGTCTGAAATTTTTTTTTCAAGTTGGTGACATGTCATGGAAGCTACAGTAAAAAATTTAGAATTTTCTGAGATGTTTTAAATTTTTAATAATTTTTTCTTTAAATTTCAGAAAAAATTAATATCTGACGCAAATCAGCATATTTTTAGAAAAATTTTATATTTTCGGAAAGCTCTTTAAATTCTACAGGGGGTCCATTCTTTGTATTTTAAATTTGGACATGATATCATAGCTCAAATAGTCAATTTACAAAAACTGGTCTGTTTTGATAAAATGGGTCTCTAGGGCACAAATGAAGAGATTTTTCTAAAATTTTTGCATTTTTGGAAAGCTCTCTGTTTTTTAGTAGGGGTCTCTATTCTGAATTTCTATTTTTGTGGCCAAAATCATATCAAAAAAATTAGATCTTGTTGACTAGGTCAAATGCAAAAAAAAAAAATAAAGTTTTGTGATGGGTATGCACTTATTTTTTTTACATGGTTCAATGAATGATATGAGTTGTCATTTGGGTTGATTGCTGGTTATTATTACTAATAATAATTTATTTTTAGAGCTAACCCTATGGTTTTCATAAGTTGCATATATTTTGCATATCTTGTTTGCTTGTTTGCTTGTTGGAGAGTTCGTCACTTGCTTGCATGGAAAAGCTCAACAAAAATTGCTAAAAATCAAGTAAAATATACTAAGCGCATTGCAAGGATCCCAGGTATTCTCCTTCATCTAATAATATTTTGATTTGGGACTTAAAATAAATCTCTTATGTGTCAAGCTTGTGTGCATCTTTTCATGCTTTTGATCTATTTCTACACACTTGCATAATTGATACTAGGTTGTGAACCCTTAAGGATTCATTAAGTAGTCTTAGAATACTTGTGATTGATCTTGATTGCTATCTTGGGTTATTGGACTCGCTAATTCGTCGGCCCCTCATTTCCGCCCAGTGGTTGCAATCTCAGCGCCATAAAGGGGAGGGGTCAACAGGACAGAAGCGTTAAATGTTCCACTTGGCAACCCTTTTGTGCTTTTAGGAACTCCCTTATTTTCTAAGTTGTGGACTCATTTTTAGCTTGTGTGAGGTGTTAAGTGTTCCACCTTGTGGACTCATCTCATATTCGCTTTAAACGTTAAGTGTTCTTCTTTCTACTTTTTGGATGCTTTTGGTAGATTTGCTTTCGGAACATACATATGTGCTCACATAGTAATTAGGCCCTATGAACACTATTTGTGATTCTTGAGAGATTGGATTCCTAGCAAAATCCTTCTTGACGATAGAATCCTTGTAGGTAGGGAGGATACTTAGTGCATTTCACATTCAACTTCGTTAGTGAGTCTTCTCTTATTGATCGACACATTCTCTCTCCGGAGAGGTTGATAGATCACGTGGGGTTGATATCACGAGCTTTGGTGAATCAAAATTGGTTAGTGCGTCTTCTCTTATTGATTGATACATTCTCTCCCCGGAGAGGTTGATAGATCACGTGGAGTTGATATCACAGACCTTGGTGGAACAAAACTTTGTCTTAGCGTGTCGAATTAATCTGCTTGCTTTGTTTAGGTTAAAAGTGAAGAGGTGTCAAAACCTTGAATCTGGAGCCAAGTCCCCTTGTGGTATACTATTGTGAGTCATCTTTAGAGAGGTTTAACCGTAGCGGACAATCCCTTCACAGGGCAAACTGCATTGACGGAACCTCAAGCGGTAATAGCCATTTTCGCCATGGTAGTGACAGCCGCTATATAAATGTCCTTGTGGAAGAAATCTCCACGGGTATGGTTCATTGTTGGGTTATCAGATCTCCCTAGCAGCTCTTGAAGATTAAGTTCTCGGACTGTGTCAAAACCCTGGTGCGCCGGGATTGGAGTTCACCCCTTTGAATCATAAAAGTTGCAGAGTCAAACCATTACTAAAAACCCTAGAGAGGCCAATTTTTCACTTTCAGGTATATGTGCGTTATTGCAAAACTTTTTCAGAACATACACAATTAGTACTCTCAGGGATTAGCACAATTTGGTCACTTGATTGTTCATGCGCAAGGTTGCTTTTTCCCTTGTTCATTGTTTTCAGACGTGCTTGGAATCACTTGCTTGCTATTCTGCGTGCTTATTTATCTACTTGGCTATTAAAAATGATCAAATCTGGTATAACCTTCAAAATCTGGACAATACAATTTGCAAACAATCCAAAACTGAAGACCTTACATTTTGCAAAAATTGATGTAAAATCTTTTCTGGAGTCAAAAGTCATTTCAGGAAGTCAAAAGTCGTACGAGTTTTGTCAAGTGTCATTTCAGTATTACCCAACTGTCGTATGAGTTTAGCAACTATCATTTCATAGACTACCCAGTGTCGTACGAGTCTGCAGAGTGTCGTTTGGAAAAATTTGAGAAAGTTGTCAGAAATTGTCAAATTGCAAGATATCCAATGTTTCCAGCCTAGTTCCAGAATCTGTCAAAAATATCATTGTGTCAAGAATGAATCAGTACACATGTGTCAAAGAATCAGTAAACAAGAGGAAGAAGCTCTGATCGCCACTATAATGAAACAGATACATGCTATGCAAGTCCAGCTTGACAAACTTGGGAAAGAAAAGGAACCTCTATACTCTTTTCCATTTGATAAAGACTTGTACATGTCACCATGCCCCCGGAAAAAAATTGAGCAATATGATACCTCTTCCACGGAGAGTGACACATCTAGCTTTGAAGATTATGATGACTATGACAACAGACAATGTAATGATACCTATGACACCTCTGTTCCTAAGAGTCCTCATCGTCCATTCTTGCTTACTACAAATGGGCCGTCACATTGGATAGATCGTGAGGGTGATCCATATGATTCTGATTATGAAAGAGACTTTGATGATTTCTATGCACAATACCTAGATGATCCATCTATCTCACTTGAGGAAGAGAAAGTTTACCATGCTGATTATAAACATGCATACTATAAGGCTCTCTCCTCTCAGAACTCTCCAGCTGAAAATAAAGATTACACTCTCAAGCAAGATCATGTTAATGTTGAATCTTTGTCTAGCGATGGTTCCCTTCCATCCCCTACTTCCTCCAATACCTATACATTTCCTAAAGCTTCTGAGTCTTTCACATCTTTCACAGAACCTTCATCTGACACAAGCCCTAATATTTTTCATGCGGTTCCCTATAGTTATCCTCCAAGACTACCTCTTAAAGAAACTCAAGCTAACCTTCACTTGGCTGCAAATACTTTCAATAATGATAAACCTAAAGAGCCTAAGCCTTCATATGCTATAATGCCTACTTCAGCTAGTCCTTCACCATCTCTTCCAAAATCATCCATACAATCCCAACATGCTTCCTTGTCCTTAGAAGTGGCTCCATGTCAAGAGGACTCTAAAAATGATAAAGAAAAGAACATAAGGAAAGATCAAGATCAAGAAGCCTCCATGTCATCCATTCCTTTTTCTGATGTCTCTTATCCGCCTCAGGATTCTTTTGATCCTGTACCCCCTTTTTCATGCATTCCACCATGTCTTAAGTCTTTACCTAAGCAAGATCAAGCTACTACTTACACTATTGAGCTTATTGATAATCAAAATAACCTTACTACACTTGCGCTTTCCAAAGATGATACTTCCATTAAGGTTGGTAAAAATGGTGTTGTTACTTCCAATGTTAAGCCTATTGAAAATCAAGAGACAAATTATGAGCTTATGCTATCCAAAGATCCTTGTCAAGATCAAAGTCTTCCATCTTCTTGTTCTACCATTCCATGTTCACTTCCACTTTCTACTCTTCCTAAGTCTTTGCAAGCTTTGAACAATCCTATCAAAAAAGGTGCTCATATTCAAGATGTCCTTGAAGATCCTAATGCTCACTCTAAAGATGTTGATATCCTTGGTTGTCATATAGATGCTGATGAACTTATTGATTATCCTTTTGCATCTTCCACTTCCATCCTTGGACCTCTTCCACCACTACAAAGATCTTCACGCCTTCCTTCCATCTTGGGTCCTTATGTCCCTTCACTTTCCCCTCCTAACTCTCCTAATTTTCCATCCATCTTGGGTCCTTACATACCTCCATCTCCCATCTTTCCTCAAGATCAACATAGATGCATACCCTTGAATCCTTTTCATCCACCCACCCATCTAAACCAGTCGTATCCTCCTCCTTCTTCCACAAGTCCCAAGTCCTTTGGAAGTAACTTGAATGTTCAATACAAGAAAAAGAAGCAATACAAGAATCCATCAAAAAAAGATCACCATGTCTCCTCTAATAGACATGGAAACATAAAGTCAAAAGAGATATCTAAGAAAAAAATTACAAGACAAGTATGGGTTCCAAAATTTATCATTGAAGATATTATCTCTAGATCATCAAAAGGAAATAAAAAGCCTATGGCTATATGGATTCCAAAGTCTCTCTTGAAAGAGTCTGGTGTTGAACAAAAAGTGAAATTGACATTCAAGCTTCCAAAGGCTTCCACTTCATCTCCCTCCAAAAATATTCTTTCATTCCATGTGCCTAAACCTCAACCTCTGCTATCCATTCGCCATATTCCTTCACGTATTCCTTCATTCACGTTTCCTCCACCCTCTCGCCACCCTTCAAGGTGTGTGTTTACGTTGAAATTGCCTTCCTTTCCACCTACCCTTTTACAATCCTTCCATGCATTATCCTTCTACCTTCTATCCTTTTTCCTCACTTGCCTATTCCTCCTATCTTCCAACCTCACTCGCTTTACATAAAACCTTATCCTCCATTTTTCTCTTTCATCTCCCTTTCCCTAACAGCATCTTTGAGCGTGTCATTTTGAATCCTTGGCATATCATGGTTTATCCTTTCAAGGAGCATTATCTAAAAAGCTTGCCTTCTTCCAAAAAAAAAAAGAAATAAGAAATAAAATAAATTGAAAATGTGCCCTGGTGAAAACCTGGAAACAGGCGCCTTGGTAGCAAAAGTAAAGAGAAATTTTTTTTCATCCTAAGGTGAAAAACACTCCCTTGTGGCACCTTGGATAAGTACCATGATGAAAACCTGGCAATCAGGCATCATGCGTAGTTCTTCTACATATTTCATCCATTTCATCTTCTCTCTTTGATCTTGACAATGTTGATCTATACACGAACATTTGGCTATTTTGTGAGTTGTCTGATGATGATCTTGCTTTCAATCCCTTCCTATTTAGCCTTCATATTTATTTTCCTTCATTCATTTTCACCTATCGCTATCCTTTTCCCCTTTGGTCTTGATCTAATTAAAAAAAAAAAGAAATAAAGAGTAAAACAAGGTGCTATGAAGCCTCTTGACATGTCTACTCCTTTAGATTGCATTCTTTCCTGCTCTTGCATTATGATTTTGTGCTTATCTTATGCTAGCCTTTCATTGCTTGTCCAAATGTGCTTTACATGACAATTTTTCCCTAGCTTGGGTATTCTTGAGGAGTTTTCCCTTGAGGATTTCTTCCCTTCATTATCCTTCATTCTCTTATCTTCCATCTCTTCCACCAGCTTGCTAATCCCTCTTGTTCTCCACCTTGCTAGACATTGGGACTGCACGATATGATCTTGCTTGGGAGTTTGCAAATGGAAAAAGATGCTATCAAGTATACCAAGTATTAGAATAATTATCAGAACAAGTATCACAACCAGTATCAAAACAAGTATCACAACCAATGTCAAAACAAGCATCAGAATCAGTATCAGAATAATTATCAGAATCAGTATCAGAATCAATATTAGAACCAGTATCAGAACAACTATCAGAATTAGTATCAGAACAAGTGTCAGAACAAGTATTAGAACATCTACTAGGGCTACACCTTTCGCTTTAGTTTATGGGTCTGAAGCGGTACTACCTATTGAGGTTGAAATCCCATCACTCAGGATCAGAATGCATGGACTTGTCACTGATGAAGACTACAGAGTGTCGAGGTTACAAGAACTTGAACTACTAGATGAGCGTAGACAAGCAGCGTATGATCATCTCAGAGTGTATCAGAAAAGAATGTCTAGAGGCTACAACAAGAAAGTCAGACATAGAGAATTTCAGGTTGGTGATCTAGTCTTGAGAGAAAATCCTAAAAATCAATCACATCGAGAACGCAAGGGGAAGTTCGAACCCAATTGGTTAGGTCCCTTTGTTATCACTGCTACTTTTGGCTCTGGTGCCTATCAACTCTCGATGACTAAAGGAGAACAGCTCCGAGAACCAATCAACGTTCTCCATCTGAAGAAATTCTACGCCTAAGGCATTCAGTGCTTGGTAAATGTCCTGAAAAAAATCTTAAAAATCAGAAAAAGTCCTGAAAAAATGAACATCTTGGTGAAAACCTAGCAATAGGCACCTTGATGATTCGCAAAAAATTCAAAAAAATATCAAAAGTACAAAAAAAATAAAAAAATATCAAAAGTACAAAAAAATTGAAAAAATAAAAAAATACAAAAAAAATGAGAATTTCCCCTTGAGGATTTCTTCCCTTCATTTTCCTTCATTCTCTTATCTTCCATCTCTTCCACCAGCTTGCTAATCCCTCTTGTTCTCCACCTTGCTAGACATTGGGACTGCACGATATGATCTTGCTTGGGAGTTTGCAAATGGAAAAAGATGCTATCAAGTATACCAAGTATCAGAACTAGCATCAGAACAAGTATCAGAACCAAGTATCAGAACAATTATCAGAATAATTATCAGAACAAGTATCAGAACTAGTATCAGAACCATTATCAGAACAAGCATCAGAACCAGTATCAGAACAATTATCAGAATCAGTATCAGAACCAATATCAGAACTAGTATCAGAACAAGTATCAGAATCAGTATCAAAACAAGTATCAAATCAAGTATCAGAACACCTACTGGGGCTATGCCTTTCGCTTTAGTTTATGGGTGTGAAGCGGTACTGCCTATTGAGGTTGAAATCCCATCACTCAGAATCAAAATGCATGGACTTGTCACTGATGAAGACTATAGAGTGTCGAGGTTACAAGAACTTGAACTACTAGATGAGCGCAGACAAGCAGCGTATGATCATCTCAGAGTGTATCAGAAAAGAATGTCTAGAGGCTACAACAAGAAAGTCAGACATAGAGAATTTCAGGTTGGCGATCTAGTGTTGAGAGAAAATCCTAAAAATCAATCACATCGAGAACGCAAGGGGAAGTTCGAACCCAACTGGCTGGGTCCCTTTGTAATCACTGCTACTTTTGGCTCTGGTGCCTATCAACTCTCAACAACTGAAGGAGAACAGCTCCGAGAACCAATCAACGTTCTCCATCTAAAGAAATTATATGCCTAAGGCATTCAGTGCTTGGTAAATGTCCTGAAAAAAATCTTAAAAATCGGAAAAAGTCCTGAAAAAATGAACATCTTGGTGAAAACCTAGCAATAGGCGCCTTGATGATTCACAAAAAAATCAAAAAATATCAAAAGTACAAAAAAAAAAAGAAAAAAAAAAGTGCCTTGGTGAAAACCTGGAAACAGGCACCTCGGTAGCAAAAATAGAATCTCTACCAAGATGGTGAAAACTCGGCAAACGGGCACCACTTGTTCCAAAATGCTCCATCTATCAGCACAATCTTGGTCTTTCCTAGCTTTCAGTCTTGCTTTAGTTTGTACATATCTCCCGGTTTGTTTCTGCATATCCTGGTTTCAATAAGTCAGTCTGTACACCAATCAGCTCAAGCGTCTGTATCCTATCAATGTTCAAACTTGGGGGCAATCAATGTCATATCCTATGGCCTCCAATGTATCTTAGACGTGTCATATCCACTCAAAGTCCTTGAAGCTTCCAGTTGAGTCAGTCAGTCAGTCTCGTCTCTAGAAAGGATTTTGCATCAACAACAATGCAATCAACATCAAACTGAAAACTGAAAACAATCTGTGCTTCATGCTTTTATCTCCTTGTATGCTTACTGATCCGCATTGAGATTTTTGCATATTGTGTCCCTTCGAGCTCTTTGATGATGTCTTTTATAGGATTTAGAGAGTGATGACTGGGGGCATAATCTTTTCTTTGTCTTCTGCTTGTATGTGAAAATCTAACAGCTTTGGAAATTCTGGATTGAAATGGTGTCCGACTGTAAGAGCCTCTATCTCGAATTGGATGGCCATGCGTACCTCGACCATTGATACCCAAAAAATTCAAGGAAGTTTGATCTAACTATTGTCTTTTTGAGTAAGTTCTTTCTCTTACTGTGGAATGCAATCTTGCCTAAGGATGTGAATGATAAAGGGTCACTACGGGTAATTCACATTGGATTTAGAATGATCTCTTAGCTGTTTGATGTGTTTTTAATGCAAGGTGTACTCAGGTCATCACAACGTTTATGTTTTGATGCTTGTACAAATTGCTATATCAAAATGGACATGATATTCAGGTCATCCTGGCGTTTGTGCCTTGGTGCTTATATCTAATCCAACATTCCGAAAACAAATCAATATTCATATGTCCATGGTTGTATAACCAGTGGGTGTTGTATTGATTCTTGCACATACAAATCAATATTCATATGTCTATGGTTTCATGGCTAGTGGGCATTGTATTGATTTATCTGGTTACCTAAAAGTTCAATGATGATAACAAATCGACACATGATCAGTGACTAGGTCCTAGGTCTTAGGTTGCATTTCATTTTGCATGTCTCATTTCATTTTGCATGTTGCATGATCTCACAATGATTAAACGAACTCCAAAGCTTAAACAATTCTTCATATCAATTCTTCAAATCTAACAAGAGCTGAATCTCACACGAAGGTTCCTCCAATGAAATAGCAAGTAGAATCCTTTTTCGGGATCAAAATTCAAATCTGAGATCATTCATATTATTAACTACTTGCATAATCAACCTTCAATCATCACAGAAATCCAGTATTTAACTTAACTGATTATCTTACATCACACTATCAAAATTTCAACTTGGTCAACCATGGTCAACTCATGGTCAAACCTAGTCAAATTCGGTCTCCAAGACCTCCAAACAATGCAGAATGCATTCTCGGACATGTATAACCACACTTCTCAAATCAATTAACATGCTTCTAAACTATAACGCTGAATTTTCTTGTCAGATTTCAATTTTAATCCTGAAGGGGGCATGGTATTGCACATCATTCAAAGTCTGTAAATCTTAAATTCTATCGATCAAATCTATCAATATCTTTCATCAGTGATCAAGACAACAATCACGTCTAGTCGCTGATTCATCAAAAGTCCTCATCGCTCGGGGCAAATCTATCATCACTTGGGGCATATCAGATTCATCGATCCATATCAATCTGGTATTCTCCTAATCTTGTAAACTGTATCAGTTTTTGCAACCATCAGATCATAGTGTTCTTTCCTTGGTTCTTCGGCAACTGAAGGGTTTGGATGTGATACTTGCTAGTTCTGCTAAGACAATCGAGTCTAGAACGGGTCACTCACTTCTTATCAATCCTAAGGTTCAGAATCAGGTGTTTTGACACTTTTTCGCAATCATAGGTTCATTTGCTGCTACAGTGAACATTATCTTTGGTCATTCAGGACCTCCTATCTCAATATCTTTCAATCGGTTTCTATCTTGAGATCGGTTTATCTTTTGAATCAGTTTCATATCTTTATCAAACACAGACTATCTTTGAACCACTGCACTTCACACAGTAATTCAAAGAGGGGCAAAATGTAATACCCCAAAAATGGGCTATATGTTCATTAACCTCCTACATCTTCAATTCGAACGAAATCGACATCAAAGTCCTAACCTAAGGCACATCTAAACATCATCGAATCATAATTGATTATCTTAAATTTTGCATCGACGAATATTCCTAGTAATATTCTTAATTATCTTAATTATCTTTAATTTAATGATTATTTGGCAATAAATCACATTTATCCTAAAGTTTGATTAATTGAATATTTTCATATTTAATTAATTAGATTTAATATTTGCCACTTAATTGTGTAATTAAATTTAATTATATCTATTATTAATTATATTATTTAATTTTGACAATAAATCTAATATCATATGAATAATTGATTAAATTCTTATTTAATTAATTAAAGCAAGTTGTCATTATTTAATAATATAGTTTTTAATAAAATTTTGATTAAATAATTGATTAACCCATAAATCAATTGTTTTATTTTTAAACGCAGTTAAGTTGGAAATAAATCACTTTATTATTCATAAATAAAACATGCACAATCATAAAAGAAAACAACTATCAATTATCAATTAAAGCTAAACTCTATTTTGAGTTAAAACTTAGCTTTTGCATATTTTTGTGAGTTAATTATCTTTTATTTAAAAATAACTCAAAAATCAAGTTGAGTTATTTGAGTGATTTATGGTTTTTTTCCATGCACCTCCAAAGCCCTGGATTTCTATAAATTAAAGGCTCAGCTCTTCACAAATCATCTCATATTTTGCACAATCACGCTGGAGAATTGGAATTGAAGAATCAAAGCTCTTGCGAATCGACATCTTTGTGAGATCAATCTTATTTTTGCATTCATATTACATATCATTGTTAGATTAGCATAGCATATCATTTTCATATTAGCATAGATTCATATCAAGTTTTTATCATTCTTATTGCATAGAAAAATCCAAAAAATATAGATTAATTGCATTCAATTTCATATCCATCTTTTGCATTCAAATCCTTCATTTAGGTGTCGTCTAGGTCACTGATCTCAATTACAATCTGAGAACATTAATCTCGCACCTATTAGAAGGCAGTAAATCGCTTGGTTAGATAGCTTTCAATTTTGCACGATTTTGATTATCACTAACCTCTAATGTTTTACTGAGTGTTGTGTCTACAGATCAGGTATAATTTTCACACACACAGGTACAACATAACATGAAACAACATATAGAAGAATAGAGATACATAAAGAGGATTTGTACAATAGGCTCGATTCCTTTATCACCTTGCACCAATAAAGCAACAAGGGTCGTATAAAAGAATCTAACAATATTTAGCAAACACATTACGGGAGAAGCATAATACAATAGGAAAACACACAAAAAAGATACCATAAAGGACAAGCCAATCAAGTGCACCACCTACTCTCCCCATCTCATTCTATATCATTTAGGTAAGGTGGGTAACTCACAAGAGGGACTATACCCAACATAGTAGGAATGATAGCTAGTTCCAAACAAAGATCCTCTTGAGAATCATAATGTTTGATACTAGGTGTAAGTGTCAATTGTGATAAAAGAATATTAGGTAAGTCAATGTCAATGTCAATAGTCTCATATTCATGATTAACATCATTAGTATCATCAATAGTATCCTCATCTAGATTAATCAAAATAGGATCTAAGATACAAATAGAATCATCATAATCTTGCATTTTAACATCACTATTAGCAGTCACTTCTTCTAACACATCATGCATAGGCTTGTCAAAAGAAGGTAAAGAACTTTGAAGAATATAAGTATGAGCCTTCTCTTGGGCATGACACTTCTTACAATGTTCATTAGTAGATCTATTACATTTTTTTTTACTTGAAATATGTTGAGAACTAGGAGGAACAACTACCATATCCTTCATAGGTTATATAGGAGGATTAGTAGGATTCTTAGCAAACTGACAAGCAACACTAGGAGCTTGATTAATAGAAATTTAAACCATAGATAAAGGAGGTATGGAAGGTGTAGGAAAAATACCACAATTAAGATCCATTGGTGGTATGCTTAACTCAAGAATCTTACGATGCTTATAGACTTAGTATGACCAAAAAAGATTATCAGGTCGAGAAGGACATGAATTAGGTAATGAAGGCCAAAAGAAGTCAAGGGTAGCACAATCCCTAGGCATAGAAGGTTGATATAAAATATGATTAATCATCTTCACTTCTTCATCATGAATGAATTTAAGACACTTATGGATAGGCAAAGCAACAACATGCATGGAATTCAACCAAGGTAAGCCAAGCTTAACTTGAAATTGATCAAAAGTAGGAACAACAACAAAGGTAGTGTTCACAATTTTACCACAAAGTTCCACTGGAAAGTTAATAGAACCAAATGATGGATGAAGAAAACCATTACAAGTTTGAATCCACACATCAGATGTATGATAAGAATCACATTGCAAGTTTTTCATAAAAATATTTTCTTTGGTAATAACATTGACTAAGGATGTAGGATCAACAAGACAACCGTGTGTAGGTATCTAAGAAATCCTAGCATAAATGTAAAGGGGACCATAAGGAGCTTTAATAGTCTCATAATCATCAAAGGTAATCAAGAGTTCCTGAGGTCTTTTATTCTTAGGTTGTTTTTGAGATTTTGGTTGAGATTTCAGTTTAGGCTGCGATTGTAGTTTAGGTTGAGGTGGAACTTAGGGTTGAGCTTGAAGCTAAAGTGGAGATACAAATTGATCAACATGCTCCACATGGTTAATAGTGTGATTAAGATCATCCATCTTTGAATCATAAACAATGGCCATAGAAGATGGCTGAGCAATGGTATTAGTATCATGTGTAGGTAAAGGATTTGTATAGATTTGAAGGTTTTGATTAGGAGGAGAGATAGATTTTCTCCCACTACCATCAAGATTATCAACAGATAAGGCACTAGAATCAATTAAGTCTTGAACCTTATGCTTTAAAGAATAACACTTCTCAATATCATGACCATTCTGATGATAATATTGACAAAAAACTTTAGGATCAAAGGATTTGGATGCTATAGTAGCAAGTAAAAGAGGTCAAATAGGAGGTAAAGTAATCATATTAGCACACAAAAACCTATTCATAATAGAATGTAAAGATTCAGAGAGAGGATTAAATGTACGATTTAATCAAAAAGAAGTGGATGCAAAAGTGGCATTGTGAGATGCAACAACAACTTGATCAGCATCTACATTCACTTGTTTGTTTATCTTGACATAGTTGTTGAATTTTTGAAATTTCTTTGGATTAGGAGAAGCATCACTCTTATCAACTAGAACAAGAGCCATTGGAGTTTTGCTCTCAAATTGACTCACTTGTAATTGATAATGATGAAGCACTGCACAAAGTTGTTAAAAAGAGGTAAATTTAGTAAGCAGAATCTTATCTCTAATATCCTTTTACAGATTTGAAATAAACATACGTTGAATATCCATATCAGGAACAAGATAAGAAATTTGAGCATGCAAATGCTTAAATCTACCAATAAATTTAGTTAATTTTTCCTTATTGTTTTGTTTACAATGCATCAAATCAGTCAAAGACACTTGCAGACCAATGTTATTTTGAAATTGTTGAATAAAAGCATTAGCAAGTTTTGGAAAAGAGTCAATAGAATAAGGAGGCAAGGAACAATACCATTGTAAGGCCTTGTCATGAAAAGTTCTAGCAAACAACTTGGCTAAAATCCTATGGTCATGAGCATAATCACTACAAAGTATTTGAAATGTTTTAACATGATGAATAGGGTCTCCCTTACTATTTTAATTCTCAAAATGAGGTATATCAGCTTGCTGAGGAATGAGAGTAGGAATGATGTCTAGGGACAAAGGACTTTCCATATCACATGTAGGAATGCTAAACTTGTTTTGAGTCAAGGATGCAAGTTGTTATTGTAAAGATGACACATTTTGAGCCAAACTGATGATTGTTGAATCATTAGAGGAAATAGGAGGCATAGAAACATTATAAACACTAGGTAAAGTGTATGAAGCAGCAGGAATGGAAGACACAACTGGAGGAACACTTGGAACAATAGTTGGAAGAGGATTGGAATAAGTAAAAGGAACATTATTATAAGAAGGTTGTGATGTAGGAAGGCATATAGGAGGAACACTCATAGGAATAGAGGGAACCATCGTAGTCACCAAAGGAGGAGTATATGTAGGAATACTAGATAAAGGAATAGAAGAAGGTTTTATTCTAGTAACAGGAGGAGTAAATCCTAAATCTTGAGCTTCTTGAGCTAAAGGTTTAACATTTGAATGCACAAGATGAGTAATACCATGCAAGAGATTAACACCTTGATCACTATCATGAAGGAATTTCTTAAGATCCTCTATATTAGCTTGAATAGAATCTTGATTATGGTTTTCTTGGATAAGAAAATTACCCATTTTATCAAGTTCGATTGAAAATTTTTGGACTTGTTCGGGAGGAACTCTTAAAGCATCATCCTCATCATGAGATGAGTGAGAAGATTTTTGCTCCATAATAGGATTGGAAACATGAATAATCAAATTATCATTTGGGATCCTAAGGAAAGGAGAGGAAGACTCAAGATCAAAGGCACCCATAAGTCTATGACTTTGTCTAACCAGAATATTATAAGTAGGACTAGATGTAGTAAAGCTTGTATACCAATGCAATGCAAATGAACTAAACTAAGAAAACACAAAGCATGAACAAATGAATTTTTTTGTATTTTTATTTTATATGAGATGAAAACACATAAAATAAATCTAATACATGCAAGATCTAACACCATAAAAGAAAAATTTTAACCATAAATCTGATAAGGCATCTAATTCTACAAAAGAGAGGGGGTAAGCTTGTTGGGTTCACCAAAAGTGTATTGGTGAAAAAGATGTATTCTCACCAACATGTAATGTAGTAATATGCATGTGCTTTGAATGTGTAGAGGAATATAGGATCTACTTCCTAATCCAAATTCTCAAAGGAGAGATCCAAATTGATTAATCACAAGGAAGTGATCAATGCACAAAGGAATCAATCTATGGAGAATATGAAGAAAGGAGAAAAGCTTATAGCCCATTATAGAAAATGTGCATTTGAAAACCTAATTGAATTGAAGAGAAATACTAACCTCAAAATAGGGTAAATCTAGAAAAGACTATTTTCTAATGTCTTTGTTTAGTTTCAGGAGATTTTGCAACTTGATCCGGCCTAGAAATGTAGAGATAGAGAAAACCTAGAAACCTTTTGTCTTTCAAAGCAAGGTCAACCTTGACCTCAAGATCAGGGTACAATCTTACCCCAGGGTACAATCTTGACCCCCACTAAAAGTCATCTTTGAACATAAATAGCTTTGATGGAAATTTTGTTCGCGAATCTGGAAAGTTTGCCGAAAAGGGTATCCATATTTGCAAGAAAAAGGGTTTTGTTTTTTGGATGAGGGGTTTTCCTTGGTCAAACCCTAGTTTGGAATCAATCTTTAAATGTAATTGAAATTGCAAAATATAAACAAATTAAATAGAACTATTCATCTTAATTCATTGAAATCCTTGTGGAGGATTCAAATCCTTGAATCTGTGTGTGTGAAAATTGTACCTGATCTGTAGACACAACACTTAGTAAAACATTAGAGCTTAGTGATAATCAAAATCATGCAAAATTAAAATCTAATATAACCAAGTGATTTACTACCTTCTAATAGGTGCGAGATTGATGTTCTCAGATTGTAATTGAGATTAGTGACCTAGACGACACCTAAACGAAGGATTTGAATGCAATTAATCTATATTTTTGAATTTTCTATGCAATAAGAATGATAAAAACTGATATGAATCTATGCTAGATGAAATTGATATGCTATGAATGCTATTGAAAATTGATATGCAATGAATGCTAAATGATCTAACAATGAAGATTCTAACAATGATATGAAAACTATGAAATTCTATGCTAAGATATAAAAACTATGCAATTGAAATTGATCTCACAAAGATGTCAATTCGCAAGTTGATTTCCTCAGCCTCCAATTCTCCAGCGTGATTGTGCAAAATATGAGATGCTTGGAAGCAAATTTGAGAGATCATTGAGAGATGAATTATGAAGAGATGAGCCTTGTTTTTATAGAAATCCAAGGCTTTGGAGGTGCATGAAAAAAAGCCATAAATCACTCAAATAACTTGGGTTGATTTTTGAGTTATTTTTAAATAAAGGATAATTAACTCACAAAAACATGCAAAAGCTAAGTTTTAACTCAAAATAGAGTTTAGCTTTAATTGATAATTGATAGTTGTCTGCTTTTATGATTGTGCATGTTTTATTTATGAATTAATTTAATAATAAAGTGATTTATTTTCAACTTAACTGCTTTTTAAAAATAAAACAATTGATTTATGGGTTAATCAATTATTTAATCAAACTTTTATTAAAAACTATATTATTAAATAATGACAACTTGCTTTAATTAATTAAATAAGAATTTAATCAATTATTCATATGATATTAGATTTATTGTCAAAATTAAATAATATAATTAATAATAGATAGAATTAAATTTAATTACACAATTAAGTGGCAAGATATTAAATCTAATTAATTAAATATAAAAATATTCAATTAATCAAGCTTTAGGATAAATGTGATTTATTGCCAAATAATTATAAAATTAAAGATAATTATGATGATTAGGAATATTACTAGGAATATTCCCCGATGCAGAATTTTAAGATAATCAATTAGGATTCGATGATGTTTAGATGTGCCTTAGATTAGGACTTTGATGTCGATTTCATTCGAATTAAAGATGTAGGAGATTAATGAACTTATAGCCCATTTTTGGGGTATTACATTTTGCCCCTCTTTGAATTACTGTGTGAAGCGCAGTGGTTCAAAGAAAGTCTGTGTTTGATAGAGATATGAAACTAATGTTTGAAATTGATAATTGATATGAGACAGAAGCTGATTGATATTGATTTGATATGGAGATAGTAGGTCCTGAATGACCAAAGATAATGTTCACTATAGCAGCAAATGAACCTATGATTGCGAAAGAGTGTCAAAACACCTGATTCCAAACCTTAGGATTGCAAAGAAGTGAGTGACCCGTTCTAGACTTGATTATCTTAGCAGAACTAGCAGGTATCACATGCAAACCCTTCAGTCGTTGAAGAACCAAGGAAAGAACACTATGATCTGATGGTTGCAAAAACTGATACAGTTTACAAGATTAGGAGAATACCAGATTGATATGGATCTTGATGAATCTGATATGCCCCAAGTGATGATAGATTTGCGCCGAGCGATGAGGACTTTTGATGAATCAGTAACTAGACGTGATTGTTGTCTTGATTACTAAGGGAGATATGATTGCCATAAAGATATGATTTCAAATTTGATTACAGACTTTGAATGATATGCAATACCATACCCCCTTCGGGATTAAAATTAAAATCTGACAAGAAAAGTCAGCGTTGAGAGTTTAGAAGCATGTTAATTGATTTGAGAAGTGGTTAAACACATTTGGTGAATGCATTCTGCATCATTTGGAGGTCCTGGAGACCGAATTTGACTAGGTTTGACCATGAGTTGACCATGGTTGACCAAGTTGAAATTTTGATAGTTTGATGAAAGCTAATCAGTTAACTTGAATACTAGATTTCTGTGATGATTGAAGGTTGATTATGCAAGTAGTTAATAATATGAATGATCTCAGATTTGAATTTTGATCCTGAAAAAGGATTCTACCTACTGCTTCATTGGAGGAACCTTCATGTGAGATTCAGCTCTTGTTAGATTTGAAGAATTGATATGAAGAATCGTTTAAGCTTTGAAGTTCATTTAGCCATTGTGAGATCATGAAAACATGCAAAATGCAAAGAGACATGCAAAATGAAATGCAACCTAAGACCTAGGACCTAGTCACTGATCATATGTCGATTTGTTATCATCATTGAACTTTTAGGTAACTGGATAAATCAATACAATGCCCACTAGCCATGAAACCATAGACATATGAATATCAATTTGTATGTGCAAGAATCAATACAACACCCACTGGTTATACAACCATGGACATATGAATATTGATTTGTTTTCAGAATGTTGGATCAGATATAAGCACCAAGGCACAAACGCCAGGATGACCTGAATATCATGTCCATTTTGATATAGCAATTTGTACAAGCATCAAAACATAAATGTCGTGATGACTTGAGTACACCTTGCATTGCAAACACATCAAACAGTCAAGAGATCATTCTAAATCCAATGTGAATTACCCGTAGTGACCCTTTATCATTCACATCCTTAGGCAAGATTGTGTTCCACAGTAGGAGAAAGAACTTACTCAAAAAGACAATAGTTAGATCAAACTTCCTTGAATTGTCTGGGTATCAATGGTCGAGGTACGCATGGCCATCCAATTTGAGATAGAGGCTCTTATAGTCGGACACCATTTCAATCCAGAATTTCCAAAGTTGTTAGATTTTCACATACAAGCAGAAGATAAAGAAAAGATTATGCCCCCAGTCATCACTCTCTAAATCCTATAAAGGACATCATCAAAGAGCTTGAAGGGACACAATATGCAAAAATCTCAATGCGAATCAGTAAGCATACAAGGAGATAAAAACATGTAAAAAGCATAGATTGTTTTCAGTTGAGTTTTGATGTTTGTTTGCATTGTTGTAGATGCAAAATCCTTTCTGGAGACAAGATTGACTGACTAACTCACATGAAGCTTCAAAGGACTTTGACTAGATATGAGACGTCTAAGATATACTGAAGACCATAGGATATGACATTGATTGCCGCCAAGTGTTAAACATTGATAGGATACAGACGCTTGAGTTGGTTGGTGTACAGATCGACTTATTGAAAACTAAAAATGTTGAAACAAACTGGGAGATATGTACAAACTAAAGCAAGACTGAAAGCTGGGAAAGACCAAGATTGTGCTAATAGATGGAGCGTTTTGAACAAGTGGTGCTTGTTTGCCAAGTTTTCACCATCTTGGCAGAGATTTTATTTTTGCTACCAAGGTGCTTGTTTCTAGGTTTTCACCAAGGCACTTTTTCTTTTTCTCATTTTTTTTGTATTTTTCATTTTTCAATTTTTTGAATTTTTGATATTTTTAAAGATTTTTTTGTGAATCATCAAGGTGCCTATTGCTAGGTTTTCACCAAGACGTTCATTTCTTCAGGACTCTTTCTGATTTTTAAATTTTTTTCAAGACATTTGCCAAGCACTGAATGCCTTAGGCATAGAATTTCTTCAGATGGAGAATGTTGATTGGTTCTCAGAGCTGTTCTCCTTCAGTCGTTGAGAGTTGATAGGCACCAGAGCCAAAAGTAGTAGTGATTACAAAGGGACCCAGCTAGTTGGGTTCAAACTTCCCCTTGCGTTCTCGATGTGATTGATTTTTAGGAGTTTCTCTCAAGACTAGATCACCAACCTGAAATTCTCTGTGTCTGACTTTCTTGTTGTAGCCTCTAGACATTCTCTTCTGATATACTTTGAGATGATCATACACTACTTGTCTGTGCTCATCTAGTAATTCAGGTTCTTGTAACCTAGACACTCTGTAGTCTTCATCAGTGACAAGTCCATGCATTCTAATTTTGAGTGATAGGATTTCAACCTCAATAGGTAGTACCGCTTCAAACCCATAAACTAAAGCGAAAGGTGTAGCCCCTGTAGGCATTCTGATACTAGTTCTATATGCCCAGAGAGCTGGATTGATCATGAGATGCTAGTCTCTTCCTATTTTATTCACTATTCTGTGCAAGATCTTCAGGAGATTTTTGTTTGAAGCCTCAGCTTGTCCATTCCCTTGAGGATAGTAAATAGAAGACCAATGTTGTGTAATCTTGAATTTAGCACATAAGTCATCTAGATCCTTGTTTTTGAATTGTCCCCCGTTATCTGTGATTATAGAGTGAGGGATCCCATATCTGCAAATGATGTAGTTCAGGATGAACATAGAGATCTGTTTCCCCGTTGCTTGTGTTAGAGGAACTGCTTCTACCCATTTTGTAAAATAATCTATGGCTGTGATTATATGGGTATGTCCATTAGAAGAATGTGGATGGATAGCACCTATGAGATCAAATTCCCATTGTTGAAAAGGCCATTGTGTAGTAAAGGGAATCAGATCTCTCCCTGGAGCATGAATCAAGTTGCCATGTACTTGACACTGTTGACAGTTTTTAGCAAATTTAGTAGCCTCTTTTTCCATTTTAGGCCAATAGTACCCAGCCCTAATAAGTTTTCGAGCTAACGTTAAACCATTCAAGTGTGACCCACATATACCCTCATGGACTTCCTCTAATGCATGTTGAGACTCTTCCCATTCTAAACATCTAAGCAGTGTACCATCTAGACCTCATTTGTATAGATCATTACCAATGATGACATATCGGGATGTGGATCGGATAAGGTTTCATTTCTCAAAATGGTTAAAGGACTCAGGGATGATTTGGTCGTGGAGATAGGAGAATAGATTTTTGTAGCAAGATGAGTCATAACCTACAATAGTGCATATCATGTGGGTTTTAGGGGAGTCATATGTAGGATAAGATAGGGCTTCCACCAGGAACTCGTAGCATAGCTCATGTTCAGGTTGTTGTAAGAGAGTAGATAGTGTCGCCATTGCATCAGCAGCCTTATTCTCTGTTTTGGGTATTTGCTCAAATGTGATAGAGATGAAGTATTTCTTTAAATCATCTACCATTCTCTTGTAAGGAATGAGCTTTTCATCTTTGGTTTGGTACACATCATTGACTTGGTGGATAACCAGTTGTGAGTCTCCATGGATGTGCATCTCTATAACTCTCCACTGTATTGCCATTTTCATACCATTGAGAAGTGCCTCATATTCAGTAATATTGTTTGTGCAAGGAAACTTTAGTCTGAATGCTTTGGGTATCAAGTATCCTTGAGGAGTGATGAACAATATGCCTGCTCCAGATCCATTTTGTGTGTAGGAGCCATCAAAGAATAACTGGCATTCTCTAGAAGAGAAGTGCATGATAGAGGAATTGGGAAATTCCATTTTCATGGGTGTATCATCAAACAGTGGTGCTTCAGCTAATTGATCAGTAATGACCTGTCCTTTGATAGATTTTATTTCAACATATTCAATGTCAAATTCGCTCAAGAGCATGACCCATTTAGCTAGTCTACCTGTGAGGGAAGCTTTGCTTAGTAGGTACTTCAGTGGATCAATCTTAGCTACCAAATGAGTGGTATGAGCTAACATGTAATGTCTCAGTTTCTATGATGCAAAGATCACAGTGAGACAAGCTTTCTCAATCATAGAATAGTTCTTTTCATACGCCACCAATGTTCTGCTTATATAGTAGATGGCTCTTTCCTTTTTGTTCTCATCATGCTGTGCTAGAAATGCCCCCAGTGATGTATCTATTGCGGAGACATATAATATTAATGGCTTCCCATGAATAGGAGGCATTAAGATAGGAGGATTCGAAAGATAATTCTTGATATGATCAAAATTCTTTGCACAGTCTTCATTCCATGCAAAGGTCATACCTTTATGTAATGTCTTTGTGAAAGGTTGTGATATGTCAGCTAACTGTGATATGAATCTTCTGATGGACTGTACTCTCCCTTGCAAAGTTTGCATTTGACTGATATTCTTGGGAGGTTGCATCTCTATGATAGCTTTCACCTTAGCTAGATCAACCTCAATGCCTTTCTTTGAAACTATGTATCCTAAGAGCTTTCCAGAAGTGACACCAAAAGCACACTTCTTAGGATTTGGTTGGAGACTAAACTGTTCCATTCTATCTAGGATCATGCTCAAGTCTATTAGATGTTCAGTTCTAATCATGGATTTTTCCAAGGTATCATCCACGTAATCCTCCATTATTTTATGCATCATATCATAAAAAAAAAAAGTCATTTCTCTTTGATATGTAGCTCCAGCATTTTTGAGTCCGAATGGCATAACATTCCAACAGAAGGTTCCCCACGCACATGTGAAAGCTATTTTCTCTTGATCTTCTGGAGCAATTTTGATTTGGTTGTATCCAGAAAAACCATCCATAAGGGAATACACTTCATAGCCCGCAGTCATGTCCACTATCATATCAATGTTAGGTAGTGGAAAGTCATCCTTAGGACATGCTTTGTTCACATCTCTAAAGTCTGTGCACACTCTGATTGAACCATCTAGTTTTGAAATAGGTACAATGTTAGAGATCCACTCAGCATAGTCTATGACATGGATTAATCCAGCGTTGAGGAGTTTTTCTAGTTCTGCTTTGACTAAGAGTGCCACATGAGGATGCATCTTTCTCAATTTTTGTTTGATTGGTTTTACTCCAGGAGCAATGGATAGATGGTGCATAATGAGATTGGGATCCAATCCTAGCATATCTAAATATTTCCATGCAAAATTGATCTTTTTTTCTGATAAGAATGTAGTGAATTTTTGTTTCTCTTCTTCTGATAGAGATTGTGCTACATGTACCAATTGTGGTTCCTCTATTGTACCCAAATTGATGGATTGAGTGGGCTCAATCAGAACTGGAGATCTATCCTGTAAATGACTCAGAAGGACATCAAATATCTCATCCTTAGGTGCCTCAGAGAGGTTTTCACCTTTAGATACATCTTTTCTTTTTACTTTTGTAGGATCTGAGACTACCACAAAGTGGTTTTCACCCTCAGAACTCTTTTTATTTTTATTTTTATTTTTTTGACTAAGATATTTGATGTCTGACTCGGTCATGCTGATGCTCGGTTCACTGATGGAAGTCCTCATAGGCTCGACTGCATTGAGGTAACAAGCAAGGGCATAGTCACTGGAAAAGGTGTAAACACCATGGCTTGGGTTTGTGGAAGTTTGGTCGATAAGATCAGGGCGTTGGATAGTCAAAGTGGGAAAGGCTTGGGATATGGTGTTCACAAACATGGATATGTCATCATTGGTCCTAACCTGATGCTCAAGTTCAAAGGTGATATTACAGCTCAAAATGTTCAATTTGTGAATAGGCTCAACATCATCATGGGAGTCCTCTTCAGCTATAGGTGGATCAGACACGTTAAGTTCATTATTTTGCTCTAGACCTATGTTGGGTTGAGATACATATTGGTGAATAACATCAATATATTTCTCTATGATAAGTTCATCTTCTTCTGGAATGGCACCCCATTCATAGTCATTTGACTCAGCTTCTGATTCAGGATCTCTAGGAAATCTTATAAAATGTGTGAAATCAGGATGAATACCCCAAGAAGGATTACCCTCAGTCTCTGACTTGAATTCATATTCATGGGAATCAGTGTCAGAATAACTACCCCCTTGTTCTTGATCAGTTTGATCACCTTCGAGATTGGCTGGTTCTTGTGGTACAACCATCTCTTGCGCTACAGTAGGTTCTTGTGTTTCTACTACATTAATTCTTTTGATAGGATCATCTGTATCATCAAGAAGATCTTTGATCTCTTTAGGCAATTTTTCATAGGGGATAAGCTCAGAGCTATCTGAATCATCATCAGAGGGTTCTATTTCTTCTTTCTTAAGAAGGGGTTCTCCTGGTGCAATTTGTTCTATGACATGAGAACAACCACCTTTGAGATGATAGGGTTTCTTCTTAAACCCTAAGCCACCAGTATCTTTGTTGGCTCTACCAATATGTGAAATGGGTGTCACAAGACCCTTTCTGCTGATTCCTAGAGGTCCTTGACCAGAATATCCCATCTTGGCTATCAATTTGTTTCCTAGACCATATGAATTAGAACGGATTGTAGGTGCTATAGATTCACTAGGTTGACCAATTTTAGATTCAGAATCCTCTTTATATAGCCATGCCAGCACAGCTTCATCCTCTTCAAATTCTTGTTTGGATACTTGCTCCGCCACAAAATTTCTTTTGTATGCTTCCATAGGTTCCTTAGGTTCTGATTTAGACTGCTTCAAGGATTGTCCATATGACTTAGGTGAGATTGGGAGAGATGTCAAAGACAAGACTGGCTCTATAGTGTATTCTCCCATCCCATCTTCTTTGATATTGATCTCTTTAGCAATGTCATCCATCTTAGATGTGGAAGCAACATTTAGCTGCTTGATGGAAGATTCTCTATTATTGGGAACAAGCTTATCGGCACTTTCCTTCAATGTATTGCAAGTTGTACTCAGATCTATTGGGATAGTAACCTCCACTCCTTCATAGGGAAATTTCAAGCATTGATGGTATGTAGAAGGAATAGCTTGCATTTCATGTATCCAGGGTCTCCCTAGAAGGATATTGTAAGCCAATGGTAGATCAAGCACCTGACATGTGGTATCTTTGATGACCGGACCCACTCGGATGGGTAAGACAATGGTGCCTTTAGAAGCTCTTTCTTGTTCATCATAGGCTTTTATGGTGATCTTCTTTTGAGGATCAATAGCCATCTCTGAGAATCCCAACTGTGTGATTAAGCTGTAAGAACAAATGTTGAGGCCTGTGCCCTCATTTATCAACACACGTTTGACTCGACGGTTCTGGATCAAGACTTCTATGTGCAAGGGCTGATTATGTGGGTGACTTAGGGAGTTGTCATCTTCCTCTGAAAAGGAGATATATTGTGGAGACATTAGATGACCAACCATAGTCTGGAACCTGTCTAGATCTAGATCATCAGGAACATTAGAGCCGAGCAAAGCTTTGTCTAGGATATCTCTGTGAGTTGGAGATATTCGAAGTAACTCAAACATAGAGATTTTGCCATTGGTATGCTAGAGTTGTTGGATGATGTTGTAAGATGTAGGTCTTGTATCATTTGGATTGGAAGATTTCGAGGCAACCTTCTGTTTAGAAGCAGATGTGAGATTGAAAGGTATCTTAGGGACATTAGATGAACTTGGTGTTTGTCCGTTCAGATGAGCCTGAGCTTGTGATCTGGTAACCGCATTAGCTGAGGAATGATTTTTGTCTCTTCGTACAATCGTGATGACATTGCAGCTCTCAGAGAGATATGGTTCAACCATATTGATGACAGCATTGTTTCTAGGGTAGGCATAGTTGACTTTTGCCCCCATGTTAGGCTGAGAAGTGGCAACTCCCTTGCCATGTTGTGGAAACGGTTCTATAAATGCTATGTGATCATTATTGCTGGTAGGATTATCAATCGTGATGTCCCCTTGATCTATCAAGTCTTGAATAGTATGCTTCAAGTGGAAGCATCCATTTGTTTTGTGGCCTTTAGTCCAATGGAAAGCACAAAATTCATTATCTTTCCACCAATATGGTTTTGGATCCGGATCAGGGTTTTGAATTGGTGGTAAAGAGATCATGTTATCAACTATTAGAGTTCTCAGGGCAGATTCCAAAGATTCTCCCAGGGGAGTAAACTTTCATTTATTATCCCATCATTTGAATGGCTTCTTTGGAGATGGTTCAGTAGATTTTTGCTTTGAAGCTTCAATGGCTTTGGTGGCAAGGGTGAGATTGTAGGTTGGTACCTTTGATGGGGTGTGGATAGTGTCAACAACACCATCAGAGATGATACCTTTGTTTCTATTCCAGCTCTTGTTTTTATCTTTTGAGCTAGATCCAAATTTAGACTTGTCCTTTTGAAGTGTGATTTCTCCTTTCTTGACAAGTACTTTCTCAATCTTGATTGCATTATCCACCATTTTATCAAAAGATACATGATCTTGCATTTGTAATGGATAATTGAGCTCTAGAACAAGGTTATTGATAAAGATTTCAAGTTTCTCCATTTCGGGAATTGGTCTAGTATATAGAGAAAACTTCTTTCTCCACCTCTTCAGGAAAGTTAGGAATAATTCCCCTGGATATTGCTTGAGGTTATAGATATCGATCATGGTGACCAGATGTTGAATATTGTAGGAATATTGTTGATAAAACAATGTAATCAATTCCTCAAAATTTTTGATCGTAGAAGGTAATCTTGAAAACCATTGAATGGATGCTCCTCCCAAGGATCTAGGAAAAAGATGCATTAGATAAGTCGGTTCATGCATGAATTCCATGGATTGTGTACAGAACTCTCTGACATGATCTTGAGGATTAGAGTGTCCATCATATTTGTCATACTTTGGTATCTCCACTCTTTTTGGGAATGGTGGCATATACAAGTTTTTATCAAACGGGAAAGGACATAGGGCCTCCATGGAGAACTCCTTGGGTTCCTTCTCCTTCTTAAGATTGTTAAATTTGACTTGTATAGCATGCATCTATTTTGTCATAGCTGTGAGTGGAGTTTCTTCCTCATGTGTGATTATATCATCAACGTTAAAGTTGGGAGGAAGCTTAGCCCCTTCCTGGGCTAATTGTAAAAAGTATGCCTCTCTATCCACTTTCAAGAAATGCCTCATCATTCTTTGGAATTCATCATCATTCTGACATCGATGGATTTCAGAGGGGGTAGGTTCTTGGTCAGAATTATGTTGAGAATGGTGTCCTTAGGACCCTCCTCCTAGAGAAC
The DNA here is from genome assembly GCA_027943335.1 of Chamaecyparis obtusa. Lineage (NCBI taxonomy): Eukaryota > Viridiplantae > Streptophyta > Pinopsida > Cupressales > Cupressaceae > Chamaecyparis > Chamaecyparis obtusa. The sequence goes on from BSBK01005111.1 coordinate 480,876, forward strand.
CGTGGTTTGTCCCTGCTTGAGACATGATAGGAGTTTTTGGGCTCCCTGGAACAGATTGAGGAGGAGTTTGTTGATTACCTCTATGAGTTGATAAAGGAGGTATGTAACTAGTTTTCAATCGAAAGTTACCGAGACCGTCATCTTCGTAGATACCTAACTTGATGAGTTGTTCAAGAGTTGGACCTGGGGTATTGGTCAAAAGTAAGTTCTGAGATGTTTCTTCTAATTTCTTGTGTGAAGAAGCTCTGGTCTCCACCATTAACTTTGAATGAAATAGAAGAAAAGGATGAAGACAACTGAAGAACAATTTGATTCGAGAAAATCAGATGACACAACCTTGTCAAGATTATGATAGTTTTGAAGATCTGATGAGATGTGGGTGAAGGAAACTATGCCCTGGATGTATGGGATAGATCGCCCAAAAGATAGCGGACACGAGTTCTCAACAATTAGTCTATTTTTGAAGATTGATTGAAGATTGATAGTTATGACAAGGTTTTGACACGAGATAAAAAGGACTCAAATTGATCAAATAGAAGACTAGATTGGATTCAAAAGATCAAACTCAGAAAATGGTAGAATGCTCAATAGCTATTGCTCTGTTCCTGACACAATGATATTTTTGACAGATTCTGGAACTAGGCTGGAAACATTGGATATCTTGCAATTTGACAATTTCTGACAACTTTTTCAATTTTTTCCAAATGACATTCTACAGACTCATACAACACTACGTAGTCTTTAAAATGACAGTTGCTAAACTCGTACGACAGTTGGGTAGCAATGAAACGATAGTTGTCAATATCATACAATAGTTGCTAACAGGGTTTTGACTTTCTTGAATTTGCTGGTTTGAAAACTCGTACGACACTGGGTTCTCAATCGTACAACAGATGGGCAATACTGAAATGACACTTGACAAAACTCGTACGACTTTTGACTTTTTGAAATGACTTTTGACTCCAGAAAGAATTTATGTCAATTTTTGCAAAATTTAAGGTCTTCAGTTCTGGATTGTTTGCAAATTGTACTGTCCAGATTTTGAAGGTTATACCAGATTTGATCATTTTTAATAGCTAAGTAGATAAACAAGCACGCAGAATAGCAAGCAAGTGATTCCAAGCACGTCTGAAAATAATGAACAAGGGCAAAAGCAACCTTGCGCATGAACAATCAAGTGACCAAATTGTGCTAATCCCTGAGAGTACTAATTGTGTGTGTTCTGAAAAGTTTTGCAATAACACACATATACCTGAAAGTGAAAAATTGGCCTCTCTAGGGTTTTTAGTAATGGTTTGACTCTGTAACTTTTATGATTCAAAGGGGTGAACTCCAATCCCGGCGCACCAGGGTTTTGACATAGTCTGAGAACTTAATCTTCAAGAGCTGCTAGGGAGATCTGACAACCCAACAATGAACCATACCCATGGAGATTTCTTCCACAAGGACATTTATATAGCAGCTATCACTACCATGGTGAAAATGGCTATTACTGCTTGAGGTTCCATCAACACAGTTTGCCCTATGAAGGGATTGTCTGCTACAGTTAACCCTCTCTAAAGGTGACTCACAGATTTATACCACAAGGGGACTTAGCTCTAGATCCAAGGTTTTTGACACCTTTTCACTTTTAACCCAAACAAAGCAAGCAGATTAATCCGACACGCTAAGACAAAGTTTTGTTCCACCAAGGTCTGTGATATCAACTCCACGTGATCTATCAACCTCTCCGGGGAGAGAATGTATCAATCAATAAGAGAAGACGCACTAACCAATTTTGATTCACCAAAGCTCATGATATCAACCCCACGTGATCTATCAACCTCTCCGAGGAGAGAATGTGTCGATCAATAAGAGAAGACGCACTAACCAAGTTGAATGTGAAACACACTAAGTATCCTCCCTACCTACAAGGATTCTATCATCAAGAAAGATTTCTCTAGGAATCCAATCTCTCAAGAATCACAAATAGTGTTCATAGGGCCTAATTACTATGTGAGCACAGATATATTCCCGAAAATAAATCTACCAAAAGTACCCAAAAAGCAGAAAGAGGAACACTTAATGCTTAAAGTGAATATGAGCTGAGTCCACAAGGTGCAACACTTAACACCTCACACAAGCTGAAAATGAGTCCCCAACTTAGAAAACAAGTGAGTTCCTAAAAGCACAAAAGGGTTGCCAAGTGGAACACTTAATGCTTCTATCCTGTTGACCCCTCCCCTTTATGGCACTAAGATTGCAACCACGGGGCAAAAATGAGGGGCCGACAGATTAGCAAGTCCAATAACCCAAGATAGCAATCAAGATCAATCACAAGTATTCTAAGACTACTTAATGAATCCTTAAGGGATCACAACCTAGTATCAAATTATGCAAATTTGTAGAAATAGATCAAAAGCATGAAAAGATGCACACAAGCTTGACACATAAGAGATTTATTTTAAGTCCCAAATCGAAATGTTATTAGATGAAGGAGAATACCTAGGATCCTTGCAACGTGCTTAGCAGATTTTACCTGATTTTTAGCAATTTTTGTTGAGCTTTTCCATGCAAGCAAGTGACAAACTCCCCAACAAGTAAACAAGCAAACAAGATATGCAAAATATATTCAACTTATGAAAACCCTAGGGTTAGATCTAAAAATCAATTGTTAGGAGCAATAATAACTAGAAATTAATCCAAGTGACAACTCATATCATGCATTGAATCATATGAAAAATAAGTGTATACCCATCACAAAATTTTAATTTTTTTGCACTGCATTTGACCTAGTCAACAAGATCTAATTTTTTTGATATGATTTTGGCAACAAAAATAGAAATTTAGAATAAAGACCCCTACTAAAAAATAGAGAGCTTTCCAAAAAAGCAAAAATTTTAGAAAAATCTCTTCATTTGTGCCCTAGAGACCCATTTTATCAAAACAGACCAGTTTTTGCAAATTGACTATTTGAGCTATTAAATTGCATCCAAATTTAAAACACAAATAATAGACCCTCTATATAATTTGAAGATTTTCTGAAAATGTAAAAATTTCAAAAAAATATGCTGATTTGCATCAGATATTAAATTTTTATGAAAAATTAAAAAAAAATTATTAAAAATTCAAAATAATTCAAAAAATTTTGAATGTTTTTTCAAAGCTTCCCTGATATGTCTCCAACCTGTAAACAAAATTTTAGACCAAAACTCCAAGTCGTTTGGGAGATAAAATTAAATCTTTGAAACTTTAGGGTTTTAGCTCCAAGAATCAAAATCAGAATGCAAAGGTGGGTTGCCCCACGGTGGGCGCCAGAAATGTGTGTGTAAAAATTGTACCTAATCTGTAGACACAACACTCAGTAAAATATTAGAGGTTAGTGATAATCAAAATCATGCAAAATTGAAATCTAATATAACCAAGCGATTTACTGCCTTCTAATAGGTGCGAGATTGATGTTCTCATATTGTAATCGAGATCAGTGACCTAGACAACACCTAAACGAAGGATTTGAATGTAATTGATCTAGATATGAATTGAATGCAATTAATCTATATTTTTGAATTTTCTATGCAATAAGAATGATAAAAACTGATATGAATCTATGCTAGATGAAATTGATATGCTATGAATGCTATTGAAAATTGATATGCAATGAATGCTAAATGATCTAACAATGAAGATTCTAACAATGATATGAAAACTATGAAATTCTATGCTAAGATATAAAAACTATGCAATTGAAATTGATCTCACAAAGATGTCGATTCACAAATTGATTTCCTCAGCCTCCAATTCTCCAGCGTGATTGTACAAAATATGAGATGCTTGGATACAAATTTGAGAGATCATTGAGAGATGAGTTATGAAGAGATGAGCCTTGTTTTTATAGAAATCCAAGGCTTTGGAGGTGCATGAAAAAAAACCATAAATCACTCAAATAACTCAGGTTGATTTTTGAGTTATTTTTAAATAAAGGATAATTAACTCACAAAAACATGCAAAAGCTAAGTTTTAACTCAAAATAGAGTTTAGCTTTAATTGATAATTGATAGTTGTCTGTTTTTATGATTGTGTATGTTTTATTTATGAATTAATTTAATAATAAAGTGATTTATTTTCAACTTAACTGCTTTTTAAAAATAAAATAATTGATTTATGGGTTAATCAATTATTTAATCAAACTTTTATTAAAAACTATATTATTAAATAATGACAACTTGCTTTAATTAATTAAATAAGAATTTAATCAATTATTCATATGATATTAGATTTATTGTCAAAATTAAATAATACAATTAATAATAGATAGAATTAAATTTAATTACACAATTAAGTGGCAAGATATTAAATCTAATTAATTAAATATAAAAATATTCAATTAATCAAGCTTTAGGATAAATGTGATTTATTGCCAAATAATTATAAAATTAAAGATAATTATGATGATTAGGAATATTACTAGGAATATTCCCTGATGCAGAATTTTAAGATAATCAATTAGGATTCGATGATGTTTAGATGTGCCTTAGATTAGGACTTTGATGTCAATTTCGTTCGAATTGAAGATGTAGGAGATTAATGAACTTATAGCCCATTTTTGGGGTATTACAGAATCCACAAGTATGGATGCTCCAAATGAATGTAGAATTATATGTAGGATGTCTCAAATCAATTTCATTAGATCTTCAACACCAATCTTGAATGGATCTTGGAATAGGAAGAAGCTTGGATGAATGTGGATGGAGAAATCTTCAACAAGAGGGCTCCAAAGAGATTGAATCCTTCAATGGCTATCAATGGATCTCCTTGATGAATTAGATCATGAATTCTTGAAGAGGAATGAATTCTTGAATTATTTCCTTCTCCTTAATTCTCGCTTGATATATTGATTGCACTTGAGAGCTTGATCATGAAAGTGGGTTGTTATGAAGTTGCTTGGTGAAAATGAGAGGAGGAAGGCTTCCTTTTATAGTGATCTAAGGCACAAACTTCTAGAGGGGCCAACATAGGGGAATTAAATTCCAATTAGGCCTTAACCCTTAGAAATGGACCTAGATTAAATACAATTTAAGATTTTACCATTCCAAAATCTGAAACAGCCGACCCGGAAGCAGGAAATAAAACTTTCTGAAGCCCGACATCCTGAAACCTCTGGAATTTGAAATTTGGACCCAAGGTGAGGATCAAGGTTGACTTGACCTAGGTCAGAGTCAAGGTTGACCTTGACCCTGAGGTCACAGATCTCAGTTTCTCAGGATCAGGTGCCAAAAATAGGCTAAAAATAGGTGGAGAGAGAAGTAGAATAGGGGGAAAAGCCACATCCATTCACAGACCCATTCAAGGTGCTTGACATGACCCTAGACCACTTACTCGGAGAGCTAAACCTATCCTAAATGGAAGTGCTTCCATTTTTTGATGATACACTACCCATTCCAAATAGGTCATGGGAATGCATCAGTATGGACTTCATAATAAGGCTTCCTAGAACCAAAACAAGGTTGGATAGTATCTATGTGGTGGTAGACCAATTTAGTAAGATGATTCATTTCATCCCCTACAAGACAACACATGATGCCAGCCACATTGCTCATCTTTTCTTCAAGGAGGTAGTGAGAATCCATGGACTTCCCCTTAGCATTGTGTCAGATAGAGATGTAAAGTTCATGGATCATTTTTGGAAGACCCTATGGAACAGATTGGGAACTAATCTATCTTTTGGTTCAGCTTACCATCCCCAAAAGGATGGCCAAACTAAAGTGAGAAATGGACCTAGATTAAATACAATTTAAGATTTTACTATTCTGAAATCTGAAACAACAAATCCAGAAGCAGGAAATAAAACTTTCCGAAGCCCGACATCCTGAAACCTCTAGAATTTGAAATTTGGACCCAGGGTGAGGGTCAAGGTTGACTTGACCTAGGTCAGAGTCAAGGTCAACTTTGACCTAGGTCAGAGTCAAGGTTGACCTTGACCCAGAAGGTCAACCTTGACCCAGAAGGTCAACCTTGACCTTGAGGTCACAGATCTCAGTTTCTCAGGACCAGGTGCCAAAATAGGCTAGAAATAGGTGGAGAGAGAAGTAGAACAGGGGAAAAAGATAGATCCATTCACAGACCCATTCAAGGTGCTTGACATGACCCCAAACCACTTACTCAGAGGGCTAAACCTGTCCTAAATGGAAGTGCTTCCATTTTTTGATGATACACTACCCATTCCAAATAGGTCATGTGAATGCATCAGTATGGACTTCATAATAGGGCTTCCTAGAACCAAAATAGGGTTGGATAGTATCTATGCGGTGGTAGACTAATTTAGTAAGATGATTCATTTCATCCCTTGTAGACAACACATGATTCCAGCCACATTGCTCATCTTTTCTTCAAGGAGGTGGTGAAAATCCATGGACTTCCCCTTAGCATTGTGTTAGATAGAGATGCAAAGTTCATGAGTCATTTTTGGAAGACCCTATGGAACAGATTGGGAACTAATCTATCTTTTGGTTCATCTTACCATCCCCAAATGGATGGCCAAACTAAAGTGATCAACATAGTACTAGGTAACTTTCTAAGGTGCCTAACTAAGGAGTATGGTCAGACATGGGATTTAGTCCTCCCTCAAGTAGAATATGTTTACAATGATAGTGTGAACCGAACCACTGGAAAAATTCCTTTTGAGGTAGTATATGGGATGCACCCTAGAGGATTAAATGAACTCAGAGACTTAGGAGCCATGGATTATAGAAGGGGAAATGCAAAGTACTTCTCCTAAACCATGAAAGAGGTCTGAGAACAAGTCAAAAGGACCCTAACAGAAGAAAATCAAAAGTTGAAGATAAAAGTGGATGAAAAGAGGAGGGATGTACAATTTTTAGTAGGTGACTATGTCATGGTGATGCAAGGGAGGATGGGGAGAGGGGCTTGTTGGTGCCCAAAAATGATGGATTCACTTTTGGCCAACTGACAGGTTCACACTGATACCTCTACAATTCTATCTTAATCTAGCCAAGGTTGGTAGGCCTAATTTCACTTTGAACTATTTAATTCTCTATGTCATATAATTGTGTACATAACAAACAAAGTTCCTCCAAAGGTGGTGAATGATCCTTTGAGGAAAGAAACTAATCTCCTAAAAATCTCTATTCTATAATACTTGACTAAATGGATTATACTAAATAATTAAAAGTAATGCTTTTGAAATAATGATTTAATGAGCTATAAACTACAAATGTATGAACCAAATGACAATTTTCAAATAATAGTTAGATCAGTGACTTCTAAATACTGGGGCTATAGAGTCATAAAAGTTTCAATCCTACGTACAATTAGAGATAATTTTAAGGTAACTCACTCCTGTAAAGAGAGACCATCATCCTACAGGCTTCAGTTGAAACAAAAATTTAAATAACTTATACAATTAGTCCTATGGATTTTAACCCAACTTAAGAGCGTGAAAGGAACAATAACAAGTTCTAAGACCATGCAACTGTTATTCAAATTGTATAAATTAAATTAAACAAATGAATCAATGAAAGAACACAGTAGGATACCCTGGTGCACAAAGTAATCTAAAAGACTAATTGAAAACATATAACTTATAACCACAAATAAAAAGAAGAGCACTTATCTTTATTAAAGTTGAAAAAATAGTACATTAGAGTTCATATTGCAGTTGTGATCAAATTCTATTCTATGAATATCTTCATTGTATTGTCTCCCTATTTGCATTTTACATTATGTATATATACATGTTTGAGTGGCTTTCACACCTCTTTAGGGTGAAAAGACACACCCTTATTACAAATTATTTTGGAAAAATAATAAACTAACTAAAAAATAACTACCTATATTTCGGATTTGGGTCTGGTTGAAAAACCAAAACACCTTATCGAAAAGCTAAGATTTCTATTGGTAATAGGAAATTTGATTTTCCGAACTGGGTCTTTTTGAGATTTTTAAAATTTGACAATCTTCATCCTCTCTTGGCATCATCTTTGCAGCAGGTCAAAATTCTAGCATTTTCTGAAGGCTTTGATCATAGAATTTTGATTGTTCTTGTGACAGAGCTTCCTTCCATAATATCTCAACTTTTTAATTGAAAATTAATGTAATATTTTATCCCATTTCATGTACTCCATCATTAATTATTTTGCATGGAAATTAAGAGGTCATTTTTTAGGGTTTTATCACTATATAGGACTCAAAATTTTGCCCAAAATTTAGAGCTCCAACAAGGCCAAAGGCTAACCCTAACCAGATCCACCTTGCAAAGATAACACATGAAAGAAACAACGCACAACAATGAGAGAGAGAATGTAGATACTTTCAGATATTACTTCAATTTGATTCATACATGTCGAGCTATAAGGCCTTCCCAGTTTAGGCTAGATATTATAATAAAGTACAGAAGTCCTCCAACATGCGAGGATTTACCAACAATCTCTAATTTTCTATCTTCTATCTTCTATCCAAAAACTGACTTCCAAACTCTAACCAAACAATTATATTAATACAAGAGGCTACCGAATCAAGTTGGCCTTTAGATCCACCATCAACAGAAGGAATGACCAGGATCTAGGTCCACACACTTCCCAATGATAGATACCAACATTAAATCCACAACCTAGATTAAATGCACAAGTTGGCCTCAACATAAATACAAAATAAACAACTTGGTAAGCAAGGAAACTGAGTACCATACAAGCATCACTGAGCACCAGGGAAATTCATCAAGCACCAAAGACATAACTGACCAACACTGGTAAACAAAGGAAACTAAGCAACACCAAACCAACTCAGTCAAAGAAGGAACCAAGAAACACAGAAAACTTCAAACATCTTTTTGGTGACACGGGATTGTCAAGGACCTGAGATGCTCCTGCATCAGACACCTGGGGTTATTTGAAATGATTCTCTAAATCATGAAACAAGTATGATCCAAGCTACATCCAACTCAAATTGTGAAATCCATTCACTATCTTCAATCGGTCTATTCTTCCACTTTACCAGATATTCCATATATTGTTTTCCTCTTGTACTTCTACCAATTCTTTACTCCGAAATCTACTCAACTTCTTCTATCTATTTCTTAGGATAATCCATCGGTACTGTCATGTCTTCATCAAGTTCATGATACTCATACAAATCAGCAATGTTGAATATAGGTGATATATCCATGTCATCAGGTAACTCAATCTCATATGCATTTCCACTGTCAAATTTCCTCAGTATCTTGCAAGGGCCAAACTTCTCTATTTTTTAGCTTCCCATATGTTCCAATAGTAAATTGGCCTTTCTTCAAATGAACCATTACTTCATCACCGATTGCAAAAGTCTTATGTCTTATTGATCTATTAGCTCTATCTTTGTATTTCTGATTACTTACTTCCAACTTATGTTTCACATCTTCATGCAATGTCTTCATGTACTCAACAAACTTCACTCCTTCCACACTTCTCTTTCTTTCATCAGCAAAATTCCCTCAAATTAGATATACCTCTCAGTTGTATGCCATTTACAATCTCAAACGGTGTTTTTCCAGTACTCCTATTCACTAAATTATAGTATGCAAACTATGCTTATGCCAACACAGAATCCCAATTACTTAGTGTGTCTCCAACTAAAGATCTCAAAAGATTTCCCAAACTTCTATTCACAACTTATGTATGTCCATCGGTTTGTGGGTGAAATGTATAACTATATTTCAACTCGGTATCAAACTTTGTCCAAAGGGTCTTCCAAAAGTATCCAACAAATTTACTGTCTCGGTCAGAGATAATACTCCTCGGTAATCCATGCAATCTGACAATTTCCTTAAAGAAAATATCTGCTATATGTACTGCATCCGATGTCTTTCTACAAGGTATAAAATGTGCCATTTTAGAAAATATATCCACAACAACAAATATAGAATCATTACCTCTTACTATCTTCGGTAAGCCAAGAACAAAATCCATACTGATGTCAATCCAAGGTTTCTCAAGAATAGAAATCATTGTATACAATCTAGTATTCTGACTTACTCCTTTTGCAACTTGACAAATTCCATAGCTTTTCACAAATTTTTGAACATCTTTATACAATTGTGGCCAAAATTATTTCTCCTTAAGCAAATTCAATGTCTTATAACCACCAAAATGTCCAGCCAAACCACTACTATGTTTCTCATTTATCAAATTAGTTCTCATTGCTCCTCTCAATATACACAACTGAATACCCTTAAACAACATAACTTCTTGAATAAAATATTATTCCCATTTAGTACTCGGTTGATCTTGAATAGGTTCTTTTCACTTTCTCCACTGCTCAGAAAAATTAGGATCAAATGAATAAGAATCTCTCAGGTCATCAAAGCCAAGAACTTAAATTTTCATCTCAGTCATCAAAGATCTCCTTCTACTCAATGCATCAGCAACTCGGTTAGTGACTCCACTCTTATGCTTTATCCCAAATGTATAACTCTACAAATACTCAACCCATTTCATATGTCACTTATTCAACTTATTCTAACTACCCAAATACTGTAAGGCCTTATGATCGGTATACAACACAAATTCACTTAATATCAAATAATGTCTCCATTTCTTCAGTGCTTGAACAATAGCATAGAATATTTCCTTTTTGCATCATTCAACTTTTCACTAAAGAAAGCAAGATGTTTACCTTCTTGACTCAATACAGCTCCTATTGCACTACCACTTGCATCACATTCCACTTGAAATACCTTATTGAAATCAAGCAATGCCAAAATAGGCAATTCAACAACATTCTACTTTCGAGTCTCAAAACTTTTATCGGCTCCATGTGTCCACTTGAATTCTCTTTTATCTCCTCTCATAGTCTTAGTCATAGCATTACATATTGAACTGAAATTACTAATGAACTTGTGGTAAAAACTTTCCAAACCATGAAATGATCTTACCTCACTAGCATTCCCAGGTGTAGGCCAATTCAAAATATCTTCAACCTTTTCAGGATCCATTTTAAAACCATGAGCTAAAATCACAAATCCCAAATACACAATCTCCTCTTTCATGAATGAACACTTTTTCAAATTTATCACCAACTTTTCTTCTTTCAATATCTGCAATACTTGTTTAACATGCAACAAATGTTCTTCTCTAGTCTTACTAGATATTAGAATATCATCAAGATATGCAATCACAAACTTACCAAAGAATTTCTTCAAAAATTCATTCATTAATCTGATAAAAGTACTCAGTGCATTAGTTAAACCAAAAGGCATAACCGAGCACTCATACAAACCTTGTTTTATCCTGAAAGCAGTCTTCCATTCATCACCTTCTCTGATTTTGATCTGATGATATCCACTTTTCAAATCAATTTTGGTAAAATACTTTACTCCAGTCAAACTGTCCATTATGTCATCCATTCTCGGTATAGGAAACCTATATTTCACTGTTATCTTTTTAATTTCTCTGGAATCAGTATACATTCTCCATTCATCTTAGGTGCCAATATAGTAGGTACTACACAAGGACTAAAACTTTCTCTGATCAAACCTTTCTACAACAATTCTTGAATCTGTCGATTCAATTCTTGATTCTCAATAGGTGTCAACCAATGTGGTTCCTTATTCGGTAAACTAGCTCCATGTATTAGATCCATGCAATGATCAATGCTTATCTTCAGTGGCAAACCATCAAGTACATTATTAGAAATTATTTCACTATACTTGGTGAGTAACTTGTCAATCTCCTTAGGGACACTACCCTCTATTTTCTTACTCGATTTGTTAGGAATCACAACAAAACATACATGATTCTTCTTCAAATCCTTAACAAACTTTCTTTCTTCCTTCCATCAAGAAAACTTTCACAGATGTGCAAACATTACTAATAGGTTCTTCAATCAAAGGTAACAAGAGTTATCTTCTCCCATCAGCCCAAATAGTATATTTATGCAATCTTCCATCATATATAGCATGTCTATCATATTGACAAGGTCTACCCAAAAAAATATGACAATAATCAATAGGCATGATATCACATAACACCTTATAAGAGTACTTTCCAATTTTTAAATTCACATAACATTGTTTACTTACCAAGAGTGTATGCTCATCTTTGATCCATGAAATATGATAGGGCTTTAGATATTCCAACCTTTTCAACTGCAACTTTGTGACCATTTCCTCAAATTCCATATTCTTCGAGCTACCACTGTCAATGATTACCTTCCAAACTTCATTAGAAACTCTACATCTAGTCTTGAACAAACTTTTCCTTACCGGATCTTCCTTATTACTTTCACTCCAAAGTGCTCTCCTTATAACTGTCAAGTTATTTTCCTTCTCAGGTTCATTCGGTGACTCTTATTGCACTAAAGCATTTCTACTGTTACCGACCTTCTTACTTGCATGTGTACCCTCAAATGATCTATGTCCTTCTCCACAATTATAACAAGTTCCTCAAAAACCACCTCTATTATACCTACCTCTAGATGAACTTTCACCTTTCCACTCAATCTTGCCTTTATCCAGAGTTTTATTTTCAAGTTCAGATCTATTATTTTTACCATAAGATCTACCTCTTCCTCTAGGGAATCTACCACCTCTACCTCTTTATCTTTTCTCATGTCTCTTGTTCAATTTCTCCTTAGCTTTCAATGCAAATTGATAAGCCTCTTCAATGTTCTCCAATTTGACCAAACTGATTTCTTCTTGGATGGAAACTCTCAAACCATTCAGGTATCTAGAAATTCTTTCCACATCATCTTCATCATGTCCATATCTAATATCTAATCTATAGAATTCCTTAGTATATTCTTTTACTGAGCTATCTTTTTGCCTTAAACTTTGCATTCACCTAACTAGGTTAATCTGATAATCACAAGGTAAGAACTTCCATTTCAATTTATTCACCATTTTATTCCATACCTTGATTTTGTCTTTTCCTTTCCTCTTTGTATTGAACTACAGATGTTCCCACCACAAGGATGCATGACTCTTCAACTTTTTACTTGTAATTTTCACCTTCTTTTTCTCAAGTACATTTTCATATTCAAAATACTTTTCCATCTCAATGATCCAATCCACCAATTCATCAAAATCCAATTTTCCACTATACTCAGGAGGATTAAAGTGTGGGGTAGACTTCAAATTTTTCAAAACCTTCAACAATCTTTCTTCACCTTGATCCATTACTGGTGCAGGACATCACCTTGTTCTTCCTTGATTTCATCATCACTAACAACTTCAAGATGTCTTCCTCTTCTCTAGGATATTTCAACAGCTTCTAATCTGGCAATAAGTTGCCTCAACATGTCTGCCAATCCTGGATCTGCATCTTGCCTCACATGAACCATCTTGAAACCCTCTACAATTGCAGGCCAGATCACAATCTTCTACCCCACAATAGTTCAACTAGGGTTTGACAAGAAGGAACCCTCAAACCTAGATTCACAAACCTAGACCTAGATCTCAGCTTGGATCTAATACCATATGATGCAAGGGAGGATGGGGAGAGGGGCCAAAGGTACATCCTAATAAAATCCACCTTGCAGAGATCACACACGGAATCAATAACACATAACAATGAGAGAGAGAATGCAGATACTTTCATATATTACTTCAATTTGATTCATACATGTCGGGCTATAAGGCCTTCCCAGTTTAGGCTAGACTTTACAATCAAGTAGAGAAGTCCTCCAACATGTGAGGATCTACCAACAATCTCTAATTTTCTATCTTCTATCTTCTATCCAAAAACTAACTTCCAAACTCTAACCAAACAACTAAATTTATACAAGAGGATACTGAATCAAGTCGGCCTTTAGATCCACCATCAATGGAAGAAAGGACCAGATCTAGGTCCACATGCTTCCCAATGATAGATACCAACATTAAATCCATGACCCAAATTAAATGCACAAGCTGACCTCAACAAAATCCAAAATAAACAACTTGGTAAGCAAGGAAACCAAGCGCCAGACAAGCATCACCGAGCGCTAGGGAAATTCACCGAGCACCAAAGAGATAACCAAAAAACATTGGTAAACAAAGGAAACCAAGCAACACCAAACCAACTTGGTCAAACAAGGAACTAAGCAACATAGAAAACTTCAAACATCTTTTTGGTGACACAGGATTGCCAAGGACCCGAGATGCTCCTACATCACATGGTACACCTAAACAAAGCCAAATTACAAAAGGGAGTTCATACCAAATTATAGATGAAGAGGGTAGGACCATGTAAAATTATGGCTAAGTATGGAGCCAATGCCTACAAATTGGATCTTCCCCAAGATTTATCCATTTCACTAGTCTTCGACATGATTTAGTCAAATATAATGGGCCATTGACTGAGGTCAATCAGAACACTCAGGAGATACTGTTGGATATCAATACAGTTATTATAACTCCAAATCCCAAGCCTCAAGTAGAGAGGATACTAGAATCCAAAGTGAAGAAGTAGACCAGACACAGGCTCTACATGGAGAATCTAATACAATGGAAGGGTCACCTAGAATCTAAAGCAACATGGGTGGAAGAAAGTCACTTCAAACAATTTGGCATTGACCCTTCTATCTTATCCCCTATAATACCTTGATTTCTTTTGTGTAGAGGGCGAGCATGGTTTAGGAGCACCGAAGTATTTTCTTTGTTTGTAATCCATTCTTGGCATGTGTTTGATTTCCCTAAGGTCATATTGACCAAGGTGTGTGTTCCAATAGGGATTTGAGGTCCATTTAGGTCCTATGTTCTAGGTATCGAGACTAAAGTGTGACTATCTCTTGCTTGGTTAAGTGTCGATGGATGATGTCATTATAATTTCACAAGGCTTAGGGTAAGTGGAAAATCATATTTGAGTCCAAAAGGGAGCTTATAACTCCATAGGACCTCACCAAGGTCTATGGTAAGCAATGTTTTAAAAAGTTGCAAAATTGTTGTAAAATTTGCTCGAACCAAAGTTGTCCAAATGACCTAATCAGCTTAGGAGTGCCCTAAAGCCTACCTAAGACCATCTGCATGCTATTTAAGGTAACCTTGGACCAAATCCCAAGGTTGGACATTCTATTGTATGGAGATTTCTTTCTATTGATGTGCACAGTGTGTAAAAATTTGTTCAATTCAATAAACAGTGAATACAAGAGTCATGTTTTGAGTTGCAAGATGGAATGTGATTAATGGAGGATGTAGAGTAGTATTTTTACTTTTGGTTTTTTCCATTATTTTATTTTATCTTTTTCATTTCATTATCTTTTCTTAAATCTTTTGTCTCTCCCTATTCACTAGTTCATACCAGGAGGGTGTTAGAAATGGGGATCTAACTCACTATCCCACCATTCATTTTGTATAGACTTTTGGGGATAGTGAGTAGACTCCATGTATGTAATATGTACAAAAGTAGGGTCCCTAGAAATCTTTCCAAGAAATTTTATAGTCATGCCCTAGGTGAGCCTATGGTGAGCCCAGTTAGGAGAGACTGAGCCAAAAAGAAGTATAACTTGAAGAGATGTATATGGAAATGCAAACTAGTGATTGGAGGTCATAGATAAGGTAATTAAAAAATAATTTATGAAGGGAGAAGGTGAAACCAATCCATTTAATCACCAAACACTTGAGAACAATCCATGCAATCATTAAAAGCCTAAAACCCTCCCAAAAAGCACTCATTTTTGGTTAGGGGGTTGTACGGCCAGAGGAAACCCTAAAACCTCCAAAATATTTGAGAGATTAGGCATTGATCCAAGAATACATCATCAAATTATAGGTTTCTTTGGAAGAAAATAGGAGAAAAGCCCTATTTTCTCAAAATAGGAGGCCTAATTGGGGCTCTTCCTTGTAGCCCTAGTTTGGGAAGGAACTATGAGATCGGTAAGACAAAATGGGGAAGAAAGAGCTCCAAGACATCAATTTGAACAAAATTTGACATATTCTAACACTTCCTCATCTTTTCAAGAGTCAATTTTAGTTTGGAGGTGGTGAGCCCTTACTATAGCCTTGAGGGTCAATATGAGCATTAAGGAAGCAAGCACCAAGAATCTTGTTTTGTCTTGGTAATTGTCACTTGGTAGTTGGGTTGGATTAGTAGACCAAGGGATTGAACCTATAGAGGGGTCCTTAAGGTCAATTAGTGTTAGTTGAGAACACCTAAGGGTCACTAGGTGGACCTAGGCAAGGGCTAGTGAAGAGCTCTCCCAACCTCCCTATCAATGGTCATAGAGAAATGTTAGTGATAAATCCTCTAACAAGGTCACACCTTATAGTGTGTTTTGTAACCTTTAGCAAGGTTGGCTCTTTATTGAGCTCACTTCATAAGAGTGAAATTATTTCAGGTACTGGAGTCCCAGGTGATTTTTCCCCTAACCCCTAATAGGGTTTCCATGTTAAAAATCAAGTGTTATATTTTTATGGATGTGATGATTTTTTATTTTACTTTACACATTACAATTACTGGTTTGATCGGTATATAGTAGTTAATTATACTAGTAATCAATTAATGAATAGAAAGGCATAGACAAGTTTTTACCGAGCTATTTAAAGTTTATGTTGGATTTGTTTTATACATCTGAGTATTTGGGACTATAGGATAATTGTACTTAACTGATTCACCCCCCCCCCTCTCATTTATCTAACATATTTTAGTGTGTTTGCATAAAATAATGCTACAAAAAGATGTATACAGTGCTAAAAAAAGAGTGAAAGGCTATTGAAACAAAAGAATAGCCAAAGAAGAGTCATCCCCTATAGGGAAGAGATCTCAGGACTTGAAACATCCAAGATATCCATCAGAGTGAAGAAATGCAAAAAATTGAATAAAATATACCTAGATAAGATCCTAGAAAAATTACCCATAGCATTGGAAAGATCGCAGAACAAGCTTTCCAACAATAGCTCATTTTTCAAAAATGGAGTCCAAATGCACTAGATATGGATCCTAGAGTGCAAAAAATAACTTATGGCTTTGACAGGAAAAAACCATAAAAAATGAGAACTAATAAATTCAAACCTCTAGATCTGGATAGATCTCGAAAATATTTTTTCAATGATATCTCATTTTCCTGATTTCGACACCATATGCTCAAGTTATGAGCAAAAAACCAATGGGTGCTCTGAAGGGCCCAAAAATGGTACAGAAGGTGATGATGCAGTGATGGCATTAGCATTTGCAAGCTTAAATTTGATGGCAAAATGGATGTCACTACAAAAAGCCAATAGGCCCCTAGGGCCAAAAAATCTAGGCTCATGGTCATCTGGGTGACCAGGGGGCTACGAACTGGGGGCTGCAAAACTAAGTAGTTGGCTCTACATATGACCATTGAATGGCATAGTTAGGGGCTGATCTCTAGCGGTTAACACTCACTATCGGTCCCATTGGAGGTTACCACAATTGTCACCACAGCCTGCTTGACGATAACACCCACAGTGACCGCGGTGTCATCACGGCCTATCGGCGATGACTGCAACATAACTATGGCCCACTTGGCAGTGACCGTGGCTGCCAATAATGGTTCTTGGGTGGCACCCAAGTGGTCCCCACTCTTTGCAATATTTTTATTGTGCACGCTACCTCGGTATGCATGCTAGGGTCGTACAGCCCTAGTACACAAAAAAAAATCCTTTCCCTACAATGTTGTTCAAATCAGATGAATTTTATATCAAAATAGGGGTTCTTAGATGTTGTAAGCTTAATGGTGACGTCCATTTGAGCCCAAAGAACTCCAAAAAATAGTGACCACCTCGGGATGTGTACTAGGGTCAAACAACCCTAGTGCAAAATAATTTGCCACATAATGCAACCATGTCCAAATTACAAAAATTTTATATGGAAATAGGGGTTCTAAGGCACTTTGAATGTAACAGTGAGGTTTGTTTGAGCCCAAAGTGACCATGAAAAGAGGTCACCCAGATCCGACAGAAAATCCTCTGAAAATGTAGATCTAATGAACAAGGTCAAATCTCTCAAGAAGAGGATAGGGGCATGAAGATCTGAAGCTTTGATACCATGTTGAAGTTTATCAAAAAACAACCCACAACTCCCAAGAACACCTGCATGCAAACACCTGTCATAGAAAGAAGAGAGAAGTAAAGAGCTATGGAAGTCTGAACGCATTGATCCATGAGAGAGGAGGAATCATTGATGTGCAAAAAAAAAAGTTGTAATTCAATAATGAATAATTGTTATGTTTACAAGAGAGATCAATCCTTATAAAAGGATATTAAAACCTTAAAAGGAAACCTAGGTTGCATAATAATAATTAATAAAAGGATTAATTATTATATGCCTAAAGTTTAGCTTAAGTAGAAAGAGATAATAAGTGACTTAATAATTAAATCAATATGATTTAATTAATAAGAAAACAACTTATTACTCTAACAAAAAAACTCAATGAAAATGATAGGTGAGCTTGATGATGAGGAGGGATCGGGGAAACTGTAGTGACAAGGATTGTCTTCAATCCAATGTTATCTATGGACCATAATAAAGGGATCGATTCCTTGCACTCATCTAAAACACAATTAGTCCCAATCTCCTTTAATTAAGATAAAATCGATAAAAAATGAAATGATATCTGGAAACATTCAAGATGTGAAGGATGCGAAACCAGATTCTTACTTCAAATCATCAACCTGATTTAAAATACAATGGGAATTTGATTCTTTGAGACTAAGAAAATCGATGAAACAATGAAAAGGTAGATTCCATAAAGATTCTTTGACATGAACTCTTCTTAAGAACCAAAATTGTGTTTGCCAAATCAATCCACTTACTATGACATGCATAAATTAGAGGGTTGATGATTGACTTAAATAAATATTGGATTCTTGTTAGAATTTTGAGGGTGGTATTATTACTTTTGTGTGGTAAACATCTTGAAGTGAGAATAAGAATTTGCATACAACCTAAGTATAATGGGGTAAGGAAATTTTGTATGGCTCATTATTGAGCATAATATTGATTTGGAGTGATGATTATGTGAATATGATTAAAACAAGACTTGACAAATTAATGCATTAATTATTAAATTACATCATTTAGGAAAATAAATTGGATAATTCCAAGTTTGTTAGTTGTTGTATTTTAATGGGAATTGGAAATTGATCATTAATGAATATGCATGAGTACAAATAGAATGGTATTCTCATCTAGACTTATTATGCTATATTTTTAATAATAATATGACCCCAAGGATATTGAAAATTGATTCATTTTTGTAGATGTGGTGTATTGTGAAGAAATCAAATATGAAAAGAGATAAAATTGTTTTGCTTGAAGATGATTTATAAAATGCAAGCAGGATTGGTGTCAGTGTAAGGGTACCAAATCAAGGGCCATCTATGCATGTCATACAACATGAAGTTGACATTTTCTCATCACATCATTACTTTAACTTGAGCAAAGCTAGTTTTAGATTTCTTGGAATATAGAGCAAGCACCTATAGAAGACCAATAGAAGAATGAAATATTTCAAAGAATAAATAATCCAATGTTCTTTATTATAAAATAAATAACACTTTTGAGCTAAATTAAATATAATATTGTAAAGTTAAAGACACAAATTCTTGTGTACATACTACCCTTCTATCTTATTCTCTTGAGACACCTTGGGAAGCATGTCATTTTTGTCAAATCTTACATGGTATCAAATATTTTAGAGTGCCATTAGTTTACCATTAAAGAGATTTTTGAATCAGTTTTAGTGTGGATTTTTAGTGTTGGCCAAATTAGAGCTTGATGGGTGTTATGTGAGACCATCATTGCATCCAAAAGGTTTTTTCAATTAAAATTGCCTTTTATTTTGTCTAAATAAAACACTAGAGGCCAAATCTATAATTGGTTGAAGCTTGCATGTGGATACAAGATCTGAGAGAGATCTGTAATTTTTAAGCATTTTGGGCTCAATTGGACCCTGCCATTATGATTAGAAGGCCTAAATCAGCTAAAATCACTTGTTCATTCACCCAAATTAGACATCGTCATCTAAAGCCCTTAGAAAAAAATTCCCCTCCTTGGTTGTACGAATGCCATTGTTGTGCAGTTGGACAATACAAATGATTTTTAATTTTTTTTAAATTTTAAATTTTAAAAAATGAATTTATTAAGGGTGATTTTTTTTGTTTCATTTAAAAATCAAAAGAAAAAAAAACCGCAGGCACTATGAATTCATTGCAACACCTTCTCCTTGAAGTTATTTCTTTATCTTGATGCTTACTATATTTGTAACAAATAAATGAATAATTTCTTAGTGCTTTCTTTCAATTAAGTGGATTGGGAATGAAAGAAATTATGAAGAAATTTACCCTAACCTCTCTTTGTTTACAATCAAGTGAAATGAGAACATATTTAAAATAAGTTCCTTGAACCCATGTTAGTTAATCCATCTAATAGGTATAGTATATATCTACTCTATACCTTCTCTTCCTCATTGTTTATGCATGTTATAAAGGAATGGACAAGGAGGGGCGTTGATGGCCTAAAAGAAATACACAACACATGTTAAGTGTTTCTACTTAACCTCTCCTGAAAGAGGTAAAAGATGGTGAAATCTAATATAGATCACGACGGTGTTAGATAAATTAATAGTTTGATAAGGCTTTTTTAATTAAGGGGTATGTTGGTTGAAAAAAAAATTGAGGTGTTAGTTTCTAATATACTTCTAAACTAACCAGATTTGAAAAGAAAGTATAAAACATACGTTAGCGATGCATGACAAACAAATGCTTGATATTAACTTATACAAGTGAAACTACAAAAGCCAGTGAGCATTTAACACATTAATATAAAAATTAATAATTTACCATACTAATGAAGCCAAATATAGAGATGATTTTTTCAATTGCAAACACACATTTATATTAACATTAATTGCCATAAACATGCACACATTAACATTACATAAATATGATTCAATATTCACTTATGATTCCTTGGCTTTTAGAAAAACAAACTGGATAAGAGAAATATCAAACATTCACAAGACATATATATCAAGATTGTAAGCTTCACGTGCATAAGCTTTCATTAATCCTTAAAAGTGTATACCAGCATAAACTCACTGATATCAATTTACAAATCTCTCAAAATGTATCTCAAAATTAACTATCGATGTAAAGAAAATGTTTCAAAAATAGTAAATACTATGGACCCCAAAGCTTTCTTCAATTATCAAACCCTAATAATGAGTTTAGAATTTACATTTATCGAGGTTGAACCTCAACATTATAGATAAATCTTGCCTAAAGTCAAATCCTTAGGGCATTTAACCAACCTACAAGTTGCCACCCCTAAACTACCTACTAATTTAGCAATTAAATATGATGTGGAAATCACATCATGAAGGATAATAGAATCCTATGTCATGAAGAAGGAAAAAATTGTTGTTCCTGACAAGACATGTTATTAGTACTTGTCGTAGGCAATACTACTGCATTCACTTGTGACAATTAATCAATTGATTTCCACCAATCATAACAAACTAGCTTTTGTTTTTTTGTTTTTTATAAAGTTAACACACATAATTTAAAATTTAATAAATTATAAAATAAGATTATTTACAATTTCATTGGTTGATAGAATTTTGTGTTCTTGGTGTGCTTTTCATGGCTTTGCTATTTTAAGGACAAGATTTGGATGGTTTTTTATCTGCAACATTTTAGTAATAACTATTATGATCTGTAATCTTTTTTCCCTCTATAGTGATTGACATGCTCAAATAGACCCACTCAGTTGTATGCGTTTATTTGTTAGTTTCTATATTTTTCAACCATTATCTAATGGAGGTGTTATCTAGTCAATCTAGTGGTTTAAATTGAAGGATAAAATTTGTTACTTTATCGAACACTATCAATCCTTAGTGGCCCCAATAGTTTTGGCATTCATGATTTGACAAACAAAAATGATTCATGGAAGTTATCTATTCATCATTTGGCAAGCATGGATTCAATGATCATTGTTTTCTAACACCATCAATGAAATTCACAACGGCAAGACCAAGAATCTAAGATATTATATTTATTAATTACATAGACTATCTCGGGTGAACTCCAATTGACATAGTGAAAGATAATTCATCCAAAGATCCTCTACTTTTTTATGCTATGAGTTATTTATTAGCAAATAATAATCACATTGGCTCATTAGTTAGAATATTATTTCTATGGTAATTTCATTCAAGGCTTATCAATCAATTGCTGAGATTTTCTCACTTTCTATCTTAAAACTTATAAAAGTCTCAATTTTTAACTAGAACTCAACTCAATATAGCTTATATTGTCACAGATTGCAACTTTCTGTCTAAATGTAGTGGTTGTTCAAGCTCTTGATGGCTCCAGAGAGAAGAAAGGAATTTACCAACATCTGAGATATCAATATGGAATGGAAGACCATATCAGTAAGTGCTACATCCAACGATGACTCCTCTCTGAGTATCAACAAATTTAGTATATGATTCACTACCTTCTCAATCACAATTGTTAGGGTGAAATTCAAAATTTGGAGCTGAGGGAGTCTAGTGTTGCTAGTTTCCATTTGTATGAACTGATTTCCATTATATCTTCTTTTGCTGACTATGATCTTTGATTTTTGTTGTGTGATGACAATTTGACTTGGGCAACGGCTAAATCTATTGACTGTGCATGTATAACATGAATAGTGCTTCCTCAATTTTAAATCACCCAAAGTCAATGGTTTAGCGATCTGTCTTCAATGGCGTCACTTGATCCCAATATTTGTTTCTTGCATTTTTATGATTTTGATAAAATATTTCATAGAAAAATAGTAAGAATGTAATACAATGTATATTATTATACTCGAGGTTATTAAAATGCATAAAATATCTGAGTACTTGGTATGATTCATGTTCTAGGATTAGATTTGGGTCTAAAATTCACTTGAATTAATATTGATTCTTAATTGTCATATATAAATGGAATAAGTGTCTTCTTTTGACATAATTATTTGGAAAAAAAAAATGTAGGAGATTAGTTTAATTTTATGATTTATTGGGGAAAAGAATTTCTTTTCAATATGTATTTTCAATTTTTTGAGACTTTTGTGATGTAGGAGCATCTCGGGTCCTTGGCAATCCATTGTCACCAAAAACATATTTGAGTTTGTTTGTGTTGCTCGGTTCCTGCTTTGACCAAGTTGGTTCGGTGTTGCTCAATTTCCTTTGTTTATCAGTGTTAATCAGTTATCTCTTTGTTGATTGGTGAATTTCCTTTGCGCTCGGTGATGCTTGTTTGGAGCTCGGTTGGCTTTGCTTACCAATGGGTTTCTTATGAGTTTCTATTGAGGCCGACTTGTGCATTGATTATGGGTCACAAATTTAATGCTGGTATCCATCATTGGGAAGCATGTGGTCCCAAATCTGACCATTCCTTCCATTGATTTTGGATCTAAAGGTTGACTCAGTTCGGTAGCCTCTTGTATAAATGTAATTGTTTGGTTAGAATTTAAAGAAGAAGTTGGAGGAGTCAATTTTTAGAGAAGATAGAAGATAGAAGATTAGAGATTATCTACAGTTCCTTGCATGTTTGAGGACTTCTGTAATTCATTGTAATATCTAGCTAAAACTAAGAAGGCCTTACAGTCTGGCATGTATGAATCAATTTGAGTTAATATATGAATGATCCTGCATTTTCTCTCTCCCACTATGTTGTTGTTGCTTCTATGTGTTGTTGAGCAAGGTGTTTCAGGTTAGGGTGTGTCATTTCTTCACCTCTCCCACCCCTCTCTTGCATCAGGTGGTATCAGAGTGAGGTTAGATCTAGATCTAGGTTTACGAATATAGATTTGAAGGTTCCTTCTTGTGAAGCCCTAGTTGAATTGTTGTGGGGTAGCAGATTGCGATCTGACCTGCAGTTGTAGAGGGTTTTCAAGATGGTTCATCAGAGGTGAGATGTGGATCCAAGATTGGCAGACATGTTGAGACAAATTGTTGCTAGATTGGAAGTTTTTGAGATAGCCCAGAGAAGAGGAAGACATCTTGAAGATGTTAGAGTTGATGAAGTTAGGTAGAATAGGGTGATGTAGAACCTGCACCTGTGATGGATCAGGGTGAGGATAGATTCTTGAAGGCTTTGACAAGTCTAAAATCTACACCACACTTTAATCCTCCTGAGTATGATGGAAAGTTGGATTCTGATGAATTGGTGGATTCGATCACAGAGATGAAAAAGTATTTTGAGTATGAAAATGTACCCAAAGACAAGAAAGTGAAAATTGCAAGCACAAAGTTGAAAAGTCATGCATCCTTATGGTGGGAACGTCTGCAGTTGGATAGAAAGAGGAAAGGGAAAGACGAAATCAAGGTAAGGAGTAAAATGGTGAATAAACTGAAAGGAAAGTTCTTACCTTGTGATTATCATATTAACCTAGTTAGGCGAATGCAAAGTTTGTGGTAGAAAGATAGCTTGGTAAAGGAGTATACTGAGGAATTCTATAGATTAAATATCAGATCTGGACATGATGAAGATGATGTGGAAATAATTGCTAGATACCTAAATGGTTTGAGAGTTTCCATCCAAGAAGAAATTAGTTTGGTCAAATTGGATAACATTGAAGAGGCTTATCAATTTTCATTGAAAGTTGAGGAGAAATTGAATAAGAGACATGAGAAAAGACAAAGAGATAGAGGTGGTAGATTCCCTAGAGGAAGAGGTAGATCTTATGGTGAACATAGTAGATCTGAACCAAAAAAGAAAACTTCAGATAAAGGCAAGACTGAGTGGAAAGGTGAAAGTTCATCTAGAGGCAAAGGCAGTAACTACCGAGGTGGTTATAATAGAGGAAGTTTTTGAGGAACTTGTTACAATTATGGAGGACATAGATCATTTGAGTGTACACATGCAAGTAAGAAGGCTGGTAACAATCGGAATGCTTTGGTGCAAGAAGAGTCACCGAATGAACCTAAGAAGGAAAATAACTTGATGGTAAGAAGAGCACTATGGAATGAAGGTAAAAAGGAAGATTCGATAAGAAAAAGCTTGTTCAAGACTAGATGTAGAGTTTCTAACAAAGTTTGGAAGGTAATCATCGACAGTGGTAGCTCAAAGAATCTGGCATCCAAGGAGATGGTCACAAAGTTGCAGTTGGAAAGGTTGAAACATCTGAAGCCCTATCAGATTTCATGAATCAAAGATGAGCATACACTCCTGGTAAGTGAATAATGTTATGTGAATTTGAAGATTGGAAAGTACTATGATAATGTGTTATGTGATATCATGCCTATGGATTGTTGTCATATTTTTTTGGGTAGACCTTGGCAATATGATAGACACGCTATATATGATGAGAGATTGCATAAATATACTATTTTGGCTGATGGGAAAAGATAGATCTTGTTACCTTTGATGGAATAACCTGTTAGTAATGTTCCCACATCTGTGAAAGTTTTCTCGATGGAAGGAAGAAAGTTTTTTAAGGATTTAAAGAGAAATGATGTATGTTTTGTTGTGATTTTTAACAAATCGAGTAAGAAAATAGAGGATAATGTCCCTGAGGAGATTGATAAGTTACTCACCGAGTATAGTAAAATCATTTCTAATAATGTACCTAATGGTTTTCCACTGAAAAGAAGCATTGATCATTGCATGGATCTAATCCTTGGAGCTATTTTACCGAACAAGGCACCTCACCGGTTGACACCTGTCGAGAATTGGGAATTGAACCAATAGATTCAAGAATTGGTTGAGAAAGGTTTGATCAGAGAAATTTTGAGTCCTTATGTAGTACCTATGGTATTAGCACCTAAGAAGAATGGAGAATGGAAAATTTGTACTGATTCCAGAGCAATCAACAAGATAACAGTGAAGTATAGGTTTCCTATACCAAGAATGGATGATATATTGGATAGTTTGACTAGAGCAAAGTATTTTACCAAGATTGATTTGAAAAGTGGGTATCATCAAATCAGAATTAGAGAAGGTGATGAATGGAAGACTACTTTCAAGACAAAAGAAGGTTTGTATGAGTGGTTGGTTATGCCTTTTGGTTTAACTAATGCACCAAGTACTTTTATGAGGTTGATGAATGAAGTTTTGAAGAAATTCTTGGGTAAGTTTGTAATTGTATATCTTGATGATATTCTAATATTCAGTAAGACTAGAGAAGAACATTTGTTGCATGTAAGACAAGTTTTATAGAGATTGAAAGAAGAAAAGTTGCTGATAAATCTGAAAAAGTGTTCATTCATGAAAGAGGAGATTGTGTATTTGGGATTTGTGATTTCAGCTCATGGTTTGAAAATGGATCCTAAAAAGTTTGAAGCTATTTTGAATTGGCCTACACTTGTGAATGCAAGCGAGGTAAGATCATTTCATGGTTTGACAAGTTTTTACCAAAAGTTCATTAGAAATTTTAGTTCAATTTGTGATGCTATGACTAAGACTATGAGAGGAGACAAAAGAGAATTCAAGTGGACACATGGAGCTAATAAAAGTTTTGAGACTCTAAAGAAAAAGGTTGCTGAATTTCCTATTTTGGCATTGCCTGATTTCAATAAGGTATTTCAAGTGGAATGTGATGCAAGTGGAAGTGTAATTGGAGCTGTGTTGAGTCAAGAAGGTAAACCTATTTCTTTCTTTAGTGAAAATTTGAATGATGTAAAAAGGAAATATTCTATGTATGATCAAGAATTCTATGCTATTGTTCAAGCACTAAAAAAATGGAGACATTATTTAACACCGAGTGAATTTGTGTTGTATACCGATCATAAGGCTTTATAGTATTTGGGTAGTCAGAATAAGTTGAATCAGAGACATATGAAATGGGTTGAATATTTGCAGAGTTATACATTTGTGATAAAGCATAAGAGTGGAGTCACTAACTGAGTTGTTGATGTATTGAGTAGAAGGAGGTCTTTGATGACCGAGATGAAAATTTGAATTCTAGGCTTTGATGACATAAGAGATTCTTATGAATTTGATCTTGATTTTTCTGAGAAGTGGAGAAAGTGCAGAGCACCTATTCAAGATCAAAAAAGTACTAAATGGGATGAATATTTTATGCAAGTAGGTATGTTGTTTAAAGGTATTTAGTTGTGTATACCAAGAGGACCTATGAGAACTAATTTGATAAAAGAGAAACATAGTGGTGGTTTGGCTGGACATTTTGGTGTTGATAAGACATTGAGTTTGCTTAAGGAGAAATACTTTTGGTCACAGTTGTATAAAGATGTTCAAAAATTTGTGAAAAGTTGTGGAGTTTGTCAAGTTGCAAAAGGAGTTAGTCAGAATACTGGATTGTATACACTGATTGTTGTACTTGAGAAACCTTGGATTGACATCAGTATGGATTTTTTTCTTGGCTTACCGAAGACAGTAAGAGGTAATGATTCTATATTTGTGGTTGTGGATAGATTTTCTAAAATGGCACATTTTATACCTTGTAGAAAGACATCAAATGTAGTACATGCAGCAGATCTTTTCTTTAAGGAAATTGTCAAATTGTATGGATTATCAAGGAGTATTAACTCTGATGGAGATAGTAAATTTATTGGATACTTTTGGAATAATCTTTGGAGAAAGTTGGGTACCGAGTTGAAATATAGTTCTACATTTCACCCACAAACTGATGGATAGAAAGAAGTTGTGAATAGAAGCTTGGGTAATCTTTTGAGATTTTTAGTTGGAGACACACCAGGTAATTGGGATTCTATGTTGGCACAAGAAGAGTTTGCATACAATAATTCAATGAATAGGATTACTGGAAAAACACCTTTTGAGATTGTCAATGGCATATAGCCAAGAGGTATATCTGATTTGAGAGACATTGATGATGAAAGAAAGAGAAGTGTTGAAGGAGTAAAATTTGCTGAGTACATGAAGACATTGCATGAAGATGTGAAGCTGAAACTGTAAAAGAGTAATAAGAAATACAAAGACAGAGCTGATAGATCAAGAAGACATAAGACTTTTGATGTTGGTGATGAAGTGATGGTTCATTTGAGAAAAGGTAGATTTCCTGTTGGAACATATGGGAAGCTGAACATAAAGAAGTTTGGACCTTGCAAGATTTTGAGGAAATTTGATAGTGGAAATGCATATGAAGTTGAGTTACCTGAGGATATGGATATTTCACCTATATTCAACATTATTGATTTGTATGAATTTCATGAATCTGAAGAAGACATGGTAGTACCGATGGATTATCCTAAGAAACAAAATGAAGAAGTTGAGCACATTTTGAAATAGAGAATTGGTAGAAGTACAAGAGGAAAATAGTATATGGAATATCTGGTAAAGTGGAAGAACAGACCGATTGAAGATAGTTCATGGATTTCACAATCTGAGTTTGATTCATCTCGGATCATACCTACTAAGTTATTTGAAGAATCATTTTCAAATAACCCTAGGTTGTCTGATATAGGAGCATCTCGGGTCCTTGGCAATCCTATGTCACCAAAAACATATTTAGTTTGTTTGTGTTGCTTGGTTCCTTCTTTGACTAAGTTGGTTCGGTGTTACTTGGTTTCCTTTATTCACCAGTGGTAGTCAGTTATCTCTTTGGTGTTTGGTGAATTTCCCTAGCACTCGGTTGGCTTTTCTTACTGACGGGTTTCTTTTGAGTTTCTATTGAGGCCGACTTGTGCAGTGATTATGGGTCACGGATTTAATATTGGTATCCATCATTTGGAAGTGTGTAGTCCTAGATTTGACCATTCCTTTCATTGATTATGGATTTGAAGGCCGACTCAGTTTGGTAACCTCTTGTATAAATATAGTTGTTTGGTTAGAGTTTAAAGAAGAAGTTAGAGGAGTCAGTTTTTAGAGAAGATAGAAGATAGAAGATTAGATATTATCTTCAGATCCTCGCATGTTTGAGGACTTATATAATTCATTGTAATATCTAGCTGAAACTGGGAAGGCCTTACAGCCTGGCATGTATGAATCAATTTGAGTTAATATATGAATGATCCTGCATTTTCTCTCTCCCACTGTGTTGTTGTTTCTTTTGTGTGTTGTTGAGCAAGGTGGTTCAAGTTAGGGTGTGTCATTTCTTGGCCCCTCCTACTTCTCTCTTGCATCATTTTGTAAGAGGGATATGCTACTTTAATTATTATTATTTTGATAATATATATTGATAGAAAACTTGTCAATATATATAAGATACATTTGGCTATTGTGTCAATAATGTTAGCTAGATTGGAAATAATTTATTGTTTAAGGGTGGGGTGTTAAGATGGAGGAGAGAGGTGGTGCCATTCATAACATTTTTTTATTATGTCATTGACTTATTATTTAATTTTAAAATCTAATTGGTTTAAATGTTACCGTATTATACAAATATCTAATATCAAACCGCAAAAAAAATCCATGGATTTCATGCACATCAAAATTAGAATATTTCCTCACTCTCATGACTTTAAAATAATTGCATGCATATTCAATAAAATAAGTTAGTTCACAAATTCAAATCCTTTTTTTCATTTATTAAGTAAATGATGTAATTAATTTTATTTTTAATAATTATTTTTAAAATATGAGATAATACATGATATTAGATTAATAATTTATATGAAGTATTTAAATATATTTTGGTTAATCATGGCGCCTAGGGTAGAGTCATCTTCACAAATTATAGATGGGCAGGTTTTTTGGTCAAGTGAATCATCAAGGGCAGAGATGGTATTTCACATTGCAGCTAAGCAAGGTTTTTTGTTGGGTGAATCATCCAGGGCAGAGCACAAACTAGAGTTTTCAAAGGGGCATACCGATCATGTTCCAACATAGACAGTACATGATGATGTGCCTTCCTTAGTACAAAACAAATCAGTCAATTATAACCCTAAAACTTCTATGGTATGGGCAGACACCCCTTTCAATGAACAGGATTGTGAATTCACTCAAAAATTTGGGCATGTACTTCCTCAATGGGTTCTTAAGGGAGGTTGTTGGAGGGATCTTTCACAATCAAAGCCACCTACTTCTCCATATTTTTGTAGATTCTCTTACATTTGCAATTCATCAGCACCTCCTTCCCTTCAGCATTTTCGGTCTTTAACACCCATCTTTGAGGGCATTCTAGGGACACCACCTGGTCGGCATCAATAGATTCATGATATGTGGCCAATTATTCTAGGGCCTCCACTTGGACGGTGTTGTGCAAAATGTGTTATGTGGCCATCTGATAGAAAGCTATTACCTCCTCTCAAAAATCAACCCCCAAAGTGTTTTCAGCCCCCATTTGATATTTATGAGGGTTCTCCATTTTCTTCACCTTCGTCTCCTCTCCATCAAGATTATTTTCAACATGACCTAGGCAATGGCTTTTCTAATATATGGTCTTCCTATGTTTCTTGGTTGAACAAAACTCATGTGCTTGATCCTAAGTTTCTCTCTTATCCTAATTATATTCTTATGATGGATCCTTTGTCACAAGATATCTTCAATCTAAATTCTCATCATTCGCAATGGCCTTCTTACATATCACGATCTGGTATGTCTTCTAAGGTACACTTGATCTTTCCTAAGCATATGATCTAGGACTCCATTTCTTTACTTCAAGAAACAACATTAATTAGTAAGCTCCATTCTAAATTTCCTTTTTCATTATTATTATCTTGGGCTAAAGAACATTGGTCGGGTCTAAAAGAGCTATTTTTATATGACAAGCATTCTTTGTATTTCATAGCTATTTTTTATTCACAAGCATAGAAGAATCTTGTTCATAGATTTAATGGTTGGTTTTGCATAGGGGTGCCTATGTTCACTTTTGCTTGGTCTCTGAATTTTGATGTTTCATTTGTGATTCCCAATTTTTTGCCTTCTTGGATCCTTTTTCTTGGATTAGCCCTTGAATATCATGATCTAAAACTAGTTAAAATTATGGGTAATCAGTTAGCTATTTTTCTCAAACATGATTTGGTTCCCTATCACCTTTGATATCTACCAATTAGGGTCTGTATTATGGTTAATCAATCTAAACCTCTTCCTTCTTTCAAAATTTATTCAATTTATGGTGTCTAGGATCAGTCTGTTGTGATTCAAGACTCTTCAGCCATTGCATCTCATTCTAGCAATACTAGGCATTTTTCTTATCAATGTTTGGGTCATTCACATTCAAATTCCTTTGTGTGTTCTAATTTTGCTACTGATTATCATCTTTGTCCCTATTTCAAATCTTCTATCAATATCTCACCTCCTTCTCCTTCTACTCTTCTTTTAGTCAAGCCTTTGTTTCCTTTGATCTATGCACGTGCTAGTTCTCCCAATATTGGTAACCTGGGTTTGTATTTGTCATTGTTCCCTGAGAGAAAATCTTCTTGTGTGTCATTCTTTAGTACCATCATTTCTATTATTAAGGATTTTTTCCTTAATCATATTTTCTCCTCATCTTTCTTTAAGTTGTCTGATCCTTTCTTACCTTCTTTTGTCTTTTCTATTTCTAACGGTCTATCTCTTAACCTTGATGTTTCTTCTGTGTTGATCAAGACTATTGGTTTGCCCTTGTTGTCCCCTCCTTTTCTAACTCATGTGCCTAAGCCCCTTCCAGTTCTTCCTATAGTTTTCAATATAGTAGATGATAAACTTATTTGTAGGCTCATGTTTGATTGTCAACCCTTTGTGCATGTTAGATCCTTTTCTTCTAAGGTTTTGAAGTAGAGATTTAGTTGTTGGCATCTAATATTTTAATTACTATAGCTTCAACTCTAGTTGATGAAATTTGTCAAGAGGAATTTTTTGATTTCCCTTTTCCTTCAGCCTCACCTCCTTTGGTTCCCTCTCCTTCTTCCCCTGTTTCGGTCTCTCCTCTTCCTAAGCATTCTTCTCCTCCTCCTATTCCATCCATTGAGCCCTCTTCTCCTTCCTTTTCTTCCCCATTGTTGTCAAGTTCTAAACTTGCAAAGGGTACTTCTAGTCTAGTAGCTAGTTCTTTTGACTTCTCCCAAACCTTGTCCTTGGCTCAATCCCCTTCTTTGGCTTCTCTTGGTTCCAAGATGCCAAAGAAAAGAGGTAGGAGACCCATTTCTTCTAAGATTCAAGATGAAATCAAAGTTGGCATTCAATCCATGATTAAAGATAAGTTTTTTTCCCAAGTGAATACAAGGAGAGCCTTGAACTCTTCTCAATTGCCATGAAGATCATATCATGGAATGTCAGGGGCCTTAATGCCCCTGACAAGAGAGGGAGGATCAAGGATTTCATGGACTCCTCCCAAGAAGATATTTTCATTTTTCAAGAAACCAAGTTGTTTGTTGAAACTTTCAATAAAAAATTTCATTCTTGGAAGAAATGGGAGTCGATTCTAGTTCCTTCCTCTAGAGCTTCGGGAGGACTTGTCTCCATTTGGAATCCTAATTATGTCAAAGGTGAACTAATTTCTTCTGATGTTTTCTAGAAGCTGATAAATTTTTTTTGGTTTGATCTTGTATTTTTTCTTATTAATGTCTATGCTCCCATTTTACCTCATGATAAGTTTATTCTTTGGGAATCGCTTTCCTCTCTTATTCAACAATACCATGATTTCTATGTCATTTTTGGGGTTGAATTTAATGTTGTTACTTCACTAGATGAAAAATATGGTGGCAATCCAATAGCTCCATGTGTTATTGATGATTTTCTCACCTTCATTCAAGATAATTCTCTCTCAGATATTATTCCTAGTAATGGTTCATTTACTTGGACTAATCGTAGGTCTGATTGTCAATTTTCTATCTAATTATATAGGTTCCTTATTTCTCATGAGTTGCATTTATTTAATATTTCTATTTCTTCTGATATTCTTTCAGTCTCAGAGTCTAACCATTTTCCTATCTCTCTTTCTTTGATTCAATCAGAGAAACTAGTCTCTTTTCGCTCTTCTTTTAAGTTTGAGAAGGTGCGGTTCACTCACCCACATTTTATTTTCCTTCTTAGCCAATGGTGGATTAGTGCCCCTTTCTATAAGGGTACACAAATGTTTCAGCTATATAAAAAACTATAGTTTTTCAGAACAAATATTGTCACCTGGAACAAGGATGTCTTTAAAAAAATATTTCATGAGAAAGATCAGATTGAGAAAGAACTTATTGCTATTAATGAGAATATTATTAAATTTGGTCTCGAACCTTCTTCTCATGAGTTACAATCAGACTTGAAAACCTATTGGAAGACTTTATGTACAAGGAAAGATATTTATTGGAGACAAAAGTCTAGGGAATTATGGCTTAAAGAGGGGGATATGAATTTTGAATTCTTTCAAGCTTCTGCTAAAATTAAACATGTTTCTTCTTCTATCTTCTCCATAAAGGCTTCTAAAATTGGTACTCTTCTTTCTATTGAAGAGCATATTAGGGTGGAGGAAGTGTCTTTTTTTAAAGACTTGCTTTCCCCATCCATGGAATCACAATTTGATGAGGATAGTATTGATGAGTTGCTTCATTCTATTCCTTCTTTGGTTTCACCTTCTGATAACGATTTCCTTATGAAATTTTCTATTGAGGAACTCCATTCAATAGTTTTCTCTATGGCTTTGAATAAGTCTCTAGGTCCAGATGGCTTTACCACATTATTCTTCCAAAAGTGTTGGGATGTTATACATATTGACCTTCTATTGGCCTTTGTGGAGTCTCATAGGGAAGGTTATATTTTGAAAATTTTCAACACCACATAGCTTGCACTTATTCTTAAAAAAAGAGATCATGTCACTTTTGTGGACTTTCATCCTATCTCTCTTTTCAATTATGTTTGTAAAATATTTACGAAGGCTATCTATCTTAGGTTAAAACCTGTTATTTCTAGGATTGTTTCTCCCCAATAGGGAGGTTTTGTTCCTGGTAGAGAAACTTTTGATGGGTCTCTTGTTGCCCTTAAAGTCTTGCATTCTATTGAGTCTCACCATATTCCTTCCTTTATAATTAAATTAGATATGATTAAGGCCTACGATAAGGTGCGGTGGTCCTTCCTTATTAAAGTTCTTCTTAAATTTGGGTTTTCCCCTCATTGGTGTAAATAGATCAAGAAATGTATTTCCAAGGCATCTTTTTCTATGCTTATTAATGGTGCTCCATCTGACATCTTTTGTTCCACCCATGGGTTGAGGAAAGCTGATCCTTTATCCCATTTTCTCTTCATTATTATGGTTGAAGTTTTTAGTAGATCCATTATTTCCCAACATCAGTCCAATAATTGGGTTGGTATAGTTATTCCAAATACTCAAATTTTGGTTACACATAATTTTTTTGCAGATGATACCTTTCTTTTTGGTAGTTCTTCTTTACTAGAGGCAAAATGTGTCAAGTGCATCCTAGACACTTATTCTTTTGGGTCGGTTCAAGTGATTAATCCTTCTAAATCTAAGATTTTTATGTTCCATACGCCTCAAATTATGCAAGATAAAATCCTTGATCATTTTTTTTTTTCATTAGTCTCTCCCTTCAACTTACCTAGGGGTTCCTTTCTTCTCAAGCCATGTTAGGTCCTCCTATTGGGATCATGTTATCTCGAGATTAAAAAGTAGAATTTTCATTCAGAAGGAAAGATGACTATCCTTGGCTAGTAGAATTCTTCTTGTCAAAACTATTATTTGTGCTATTCCCAACTATTCTATTTGTGTTCTTCAAGCTCCTAATTCAGTTATTGCACAAATTGAAAACATTATTTTTTCCTTTCTTTGGAAGGCCAATATGATGAGAGAGAAAAAATTACCACTTATTTCTTTACATTCTATGTCTCGTGATAAGCCCATGAGGGATGCTAGCCTTCCTAATATTGCCAATAGGAATATGGCATTTGAAGGAAAACTTGTTTGGTCCATGTAATCCAAACCTGATGCACTTTGGTGTCAAATCATGCAAGCTAAGTACCTTAACTCTTCTAACCCATCTAGGATTTTTACTATTTCAAATCCTCCTTCTGGCTCTTCTACTTGGAATTTCATGGTTGCCTCTAGAGATGTGCTCCTTAAATATTTATCTTGGCAGGTACACTATGGTGAAGATATCAATTTTTGGACTGATTTCTAGAATGGTTTTCCTCCTCTTTATGCTCACCCTTCCCTTTCTAGTTGTATGGATATTTTTTTTAAAGATTGGGGTGATAAGTTGACAAATTATATTGACTTTGTTGATATTTTTTCTCACAAAGTCTCTTGGAAAGACCCCTCTTCTCTTCTTCTTTATAGGTCTCAAATAATTGAATATACATTAGTCCTTCAAGAAAGAGTAGTTTTCTTGTCTAATTCTAAAGACACTATCATCTAGTGTCCAGCTAAAGATGGAAAATAAGGAAGGCTATAGAGATTTACAATCTATTGAGTCTCAGTAGTCTTCACAATGGGCTTTTTTCTTTTGTTGGAATAATTTTGTCCTTACTAAAGTAGGGGTTTTCTCTTGGCTTGCCCTTCAAAATAAGATTCTTACTAGTGATAGGTTGGAATGCCTCAATATTTCTTCATCCTTTTCTTGTGTCCTTTGTGGTATAGAGTTTGAAACTATTGACCATCTTCTCATACAGTGTGGTTTTGCATTCCAATGTTGGTCATTTGTGATGGCTAAACTATCTATTTTCTTCCCTTTGCCATTTTCATTATGGGATCTCTTTCAATCTTGGCCAGTTCTTTGTTCCAATTCACTTTTTTGTTGTATTTGGTTAATTGTCCCTTCTTTAGTAGTTTGGGCCATTTGGTGAGAACATAATAAACATATATTTCAAAAGTCCCCATCTGATATTCAACAGGTTCTTAATGATATTGAGAATTGGATCTCTGAGCTAGTTAATATTCGAGTTCAATCTCATTTTAATGTTGATTATGTTTTCTCATCTTGGGATTCCTGGTTGGTATCTAATTTGAAAGTAATTTCTCTGCTTGTATCTCCTATTTTTCCTATAGTTATAAAGTTTCATGTTGATAGGTCTTCTATCAAATGGTTGCCCCCATCTTTTCCTTTCATCAAACTCAATTTTGACGGATATTCTTGTGGTAATCTGGGTGACTCAAGATTTGGTATTTGTCTTTGTGATCATTTGGGGATGGTTATTGCTTACAAAGTTTCCCCTCTTCCCTCGAGTACTAATAATATGGCTGAGGCTATGACCCTTCTTAAAGACTTAAATTTGGCTAAATCTCTTATAATTAAAAATCTGCATATAGCAGGTGATTCAACTATCATTATTAATGCCTACATTTCAAAAAAAATTCATAATTGGCATCTTAAATATATCATGGATAATATTTTGACTTCTTTAAAATATTTTGAACAATTGGTCATTTCTCATACTCTTCGTGAAGGTAATGCATTGTCTAATTTCTTAGCTAATCTTGGTTGTGATAAACTTTTCGTTGATAATCTTGGTTGTGATAACCGAGTTGTTTGTTTTTAGTTTCCTGTTGAGGTTGAACTGTTCAGTAGCCTCTTGTATATATTGTAGGTTTTGGTTGTAGTTTAGGGAGTTAGTTTTGAGTAGAAGATAGTGTGTTTGAATGATAAACACCTTCATGAAATTAGGATTATTAACTAACAATTCAAAGCAAATACAATGCAAATTTAAACTAAGAAATGTATTTAACATCCATGACATCTCATGGTTCTCTAATTAGATGTGGTAAGTAGAGCTCTCAAATTTGTATTCCCTACTAGTGACACTTCTAAAATGAGAAATCTATGATACTAATATGCCTAATCTAGCTCACAAATCTTCATTATGCTATGATAAAATGCAAATGCAAATGATAAATGCTCTCAAATGCTCTTAATTGCTCATGAAATTGACTATAATAAGGATTCTTTACTCTTCAAATCTCTAATTGCTTATTATGCTCACAAAATGCCTCTTATTTATAGTAAATTCCCAAGGGTAGGGGGTAGAGTGAAGTAATCATGATTTAGCCTTGGTTGAGTCAAAAACTTTGCAATTTTTTTAAATGGGGGGACAATTTAAATGTTTGTCTCAAAGCTTTGGACAAAAGGACAAAATTAAGTGGATGAGATTCAAAGTTTGAAATGTGTGATTGAGATTCAATTATTTTGGGTGATCCATGTGCTTTGTGTTCTCAATTTTCATTGGTTCCTCAAATCTTTGTTGAAAGATATTAGGATTAATTAAATTCCATCAATTAATTAAATTAGCCATGTAAGGGAATAGGTTCACTTTGATTTTTGATTTAAAACTATACAATTAATTGATTAAAATCAATTATATAGTGTATTTCACCCCTTTAAGCTTGTATTTAATTATTTAATGTCATTATTTGATTTTTCCTTTGATTTTATTGATTTTGTCCAATTTTGATTTAGTAAATGTCCATTTAAATTTGATTTGATCCTTTTTCATGAGAATTAGTGCATTTTGATTATTTTGAGCCATTTTAATGATTTTAACCACTTGTCCATTTTTTAGTGTCTACAAATGCCCCTCTTTGAATTGATGTGTGAAGAACATTCATTCAAAGAAAATTTTGAAGTCCTGATTGCTTTTAGGTCTTGATTTACTGATACACCACTGATTTGATATGATAACCTGATATGAAATTGATTATTGCTTCATATGATATGCCTCTGATTTGATTTGATAAAATGATATGTGCCTCATTGATAAAAAAAATGATGCCCCAGATTCAATGATGTTTGATTTGATACTCTGATGCCCCCTTAGAAATGAAACATATTGATTGTTTGATTTGAAAAATTTGATTGATTTATTTATTGATTCAATATGTTTTTATTTCTGAAAAACATTGATGATATGTTGATTTCAACAAATGCCCCGTTTTGAATTATAGGTTGATATAGGTCAATAGGTCAAAATTTTACCTCCAAATTAGGTCAAATTAGCTTAAATAGGTTGAAAAACCCAAATTTACTATTCATTTTCACTTTTGACTATTGAGATTTTGCTCTGATCTGGCATTGATTATTCACGATGGTTGTCCCGATTCACGAGCACCGATTTGAGAGAGGTCATCGTTATCAAAGACCACTAGACTATGGACCTCCAGTGAGTCATTTCTAACCTTCCTTGTGCATTTATTACTTGTTTATAGCATTTATTTCATGTTATCATAGATTAAATTTTGCAAAATGTCACGTAGTAGATGTTAATTTGCCACTTAGAACCTTAAAACAATGCATCCACGCATTTTAACAATGCCTCTACATGTTAAACTACCGCTTAGAAACCTTTAAATGTCGCTTGATCATTTTTAACTACCGCGTAGAAGTAGGGTTTTCATGCCAAATGATAAATGTTTTCACGCGTATAAAACCCTAGGTTTTTTATGTCGCCTATGCCTTATTAAGTGTCACCTAGAGTTGTAAAATGTCGTGTGAAATGTTAAGTGATGCATATGATTGATAAAGTGCCTCTTATGATCTTTTCTACACCACGTAAGGTAAAATGCCACGTGGTAATAGACAAATGACACCTGCAAGATTTTGAAAAAATTTTAATGGGAATTTTGATTTTTTGATAAAAATTTGATGACTCTGACTGATTGATTGATTTTCCAAGATAGCTAGGTCTGTTGTAGTTTAAAAAAACAAGTGATTAGGATATGAGGATAGTGGTACCAATGAATATTTGATTTGTCAATCTGATAGGATAGAAAAATTGATAGGTAGGATTGATTGATCAGTGTGAAAACTAATAGATAGTTAACTGATAATTCACTCTCAAGACATAGAGAAATGAACAAATGGTACTAGGTTTTATAGCTTGATACTTTGATTATGATAGAACTAATTGACTTAAAATGGTTCACTGATATAGAAAACTGATATGATTCTCTTGATTTTTCCAAACAGGCACATTTTCGTAAACTTTACATACAGACCATTGCATTGTGGGTCATCAATCTAGGTCAGGCTTTGACCCTAGCAGAGTATCGTGTCATTGATTTGTGTGGCCTGAGTTTCCTTCTTGATATCCCATGGTTCCAACTGAACCATGGTCTTCTTACAGCTATGGCAAAGAGCTGGCACTCTGACCACAATACTTTCCATCTACCCTTTGGAGAGATGACGATCATACAAAAGGATGTGTATCGATTATTGTGCATTCCTTGTCGAGGAGAGATGGTGTACTATGACTCTATTTATGATAGTATAGTATGCAGACGGGTGTTCAGAGATAACACCATTGATGATGATATTATCACGTGGGCACAGTTCTCTTTATTTACCACTTTGCTAGCAGCTCTAGGTGCTCTAATTGGTAGATTATTGCTTCCCGACTGACAAGGTCATGGTTTCTCTATTGGGTGGGGCCGAATTTTAGAGGATTTTCTTATGCAGCCTTGTCGGTTCAATTAGGGTTCTTGCATCCTTGCATAATTGTACCATGATTTGCATGAGGTGTTGTACAGGTCAAGTTCATCTTTGTTAGTAGGTGCAGTGATCTTGTAGCTATGGGTGTGGGAGAATCTTCCCATCACTAGGCCTGTGTTAGATTGGATTTGTCGATGAGGTTTTCCTTATGCTTTTCTATATGGTGGCATGGTTGTCCAGCATCATCTAGGAAAACTTGAGTATTGGTGTCAGTTTATTAATGATCTTGACCAGGTCCATTGACAACCATATATAGGTTGTGAGAGATGGAGGGAGGATGATGACGAGCTCCCGTATATGTTTTCTCCTCGATGGATGATTGGTAGAGCTATGACTGTGATTGAGCAATTTTTCTTCGGTCAAGTTTCCAAGCAATATGGCAAGGTTCAGGATATGCCTCAAGGTATGGCACTATATGCTAGAATCCAGGTAGAGTGATCTATGTGGGGTGCTCAAATTGATTTTTAGTTTTCCTATGATCAGATTTCCAAGTTGGTGTACTATAGATGGGCTTTGCTTGTAGATGTTGCAGATTCTAATATGTCACATGAGTATCAAGACTGGTGGGCTCAGAATAGATTTCTTCAATTTACAGATCCAGCAGAGCCTATCCCTAGCCATCATGAGAGATCAGATGATGATGATGGAGGGGATGATGACAGGGATGGTGGCAGGAGTAGATGTCAGAGATGACAAGCTCAGAGAGGATAGAGAGCTCCTCAGGTCATGGGTTGAGGACAAGATGGGCCATGAGTGAGAGGTGGACATGTTAGGGACAGGGCTAGAGATGTTAGGTAGGTACAACAGGGACCTAGGTTTGTTCATCCTAGAGATGCATTGGTATAGGGATAGCAGAGATAGCAAAGGGCCTAAAGATAGGTACACATTGAGGCTACTAGATAGATTCTTGGAGGATAGGATCCTTTGGTTCAGTTACAGTGAGTTGCATTGGCACAGAAGGATCAAATTTTGGCACAATAGGTGCCTCCATAGTTTCCTTAGTCTCACGATATGGGTCATTCATCTCAGGCTGCTCCTAGTATTAACACTCTATCATGGCATGTTCAATCATTGTGGATAGATATATCCACTATTATTGGCAGATTAGACCAGGTGGCTATTATGATGTAGCAGTTTATGACCTTTGTGACTCAGAGGCCTAGTATGGCTAATACTAGTCAAACACCTCCTACTCAGGATAGACCAAGTGATGGGGGTCCAGATGGATCAGATGCTGGTGATGGATTGGGTGGTGCCATAGGATCATGATTATTGATTATGGATCTCCTCATGTTGATGACTTGTATCATGTCTCATGCGTATTGATTGAAACTTGATGTATCACTCTATTGATGAAATTGTATCTTGCTATACTAATTTGATGGATCATTTTGATATTTATGAACATTTATATGATGATGACTTCCTTGATTCTCTCAATGTGTACATGTGAGATTATCTTTATATGTGGCTATATGACATTTTATGATGCATTTACTTTGATTATGCTATGTGTTAGGGCTTTTTCTTGTAGGACATAAAATGATGCTTGAACTTGCACTCCTTGAGACTGATTCCCACAAGAGAAAGACCTAATTGTTGAGGATTGGATAATATCCTCCTTTTTTTTTGAGCTCCACAGACTCAGGTAGGTATTACCTTTTGATGATGACTATCTTTACAGTATTCTTATGAGTGGACACTAACCAGCTTCTAGTCTTCTTAATGCATAAACCTATAGAACACTTTGCATATGACTGTAATCACTTTAATGCAAACTTTAACTAGACAAAGTGTGACTGTAAGTGAAGCAATAGTTAGTGCTTTAAGGATTCTCATCCTTCTTCCTTTTAAGGAGGGACAACCTAATATGATTCTCTCTTTTTAGAATCAAGAAATATGAACTAAATGCCCTGGGCACAGTCCAATCTATCAAGTGCAATAAACATGAAAATAAAAGGTATTAATAGATAATGTGAATGTTTCAACTTCTTCTCTAAGATTGATGAAAGATACAACTGTGAGAAACAAATACCAAACCAATGCCTAATCCTAAGGGCAACTGAGCCACAATGCAAATCAACAAGTAAACCTTAAAAGAAATACAACAGTATGCCTTACACACCAACTACAAATCCAAATAGGATGCCTTACAAACTATTCTATTGACCAAATATTGTTATCATCAAAGATCCATACAAATATATTTACTTTCCAAGATGAAATATAAGCACTGTTAATTCTTTCCTTCAAAGAAAGCTCATAAAACAGTCAAGCAGGTTGCCTTACAACTTGGTATATTTCAAATGCCTAACATGAAAAACATACAAGAGTAAAATACATAAGCAAAGAGACAACAACAATATATGGTAGAAGTTTTAGTGTATTTGTATTAAAATCAACTTGCCACTTACATTCACAATTCCATTACTCAGAAGACTAGACACAAAGCTTGGTGATCTACTCCTAAGCAATCTGGTTCTATTTTCTATATCCTTTCAATCTCTACTCTTTTTTTACCCACCTTTACAAAAATGAGCCTTGAACTCTATATAGCCTTTTCGCAACCACCTTGGAATTCCCTCATTAATGGGAATGCAACAAGCTTCAGGTGGTTGGAAAACCTAACTCCTTTTTAAAACATAAAAATACAACAAAAATACAACCAACCCTTAGTTGGTGAAAGGACAAAACTTTCTTGGATTATGGTACAAATTTGGCTACTCAAAAACTGACACCTTCAACTGCAAACATTTATGATAGCTACTTGATTTCAATGAGACATGGTGACCACCATTTCAAGCTAACCTACACCATTCTTGAATGATAGCTTATCAATCTTGTATTCCTTGGATCAAGTGTCAAGTGTGTCAGATGTCCTTTTCAATCTTCATCCAAAATATCCAAATCAATTATGGTAGATCTAGCCTTTTTGGGCTTTGTATTTTCATCCCATGCAATTACCTATTCCTCTGACGGCCAATTAAAACCTTGGACAAGTTGTAGTTGGGCCTTTTGTCTCTCCCATCTGGCATCTGTAATTTCCTTAACATCTAACACAAAC
Organism: Chamaecyparis obtusa; assembly: GCA_027943335.1. Taxonomy (NCBI): domain Eukaryota; kingdom Viridiplantae; phylum Streptophyta; class Pinopsida; order Cupressales; family Cupressaceae; genus Chamaecyparis; species Chamaecyparis obtusa. The sequence goes on from BSBK01005111.1 coordinate 523,132, forward strand.
TTGGTGAGGTCCACTTTTTCCTTGATGGCTTCATCTAAGGCCTTATTGAAGCTCTCTAAATCAACATCATTATTCTCACCTAAAAATGCCTCTTTCCTAGGCAATAGAAGATCAGCATCCGATCTCTAATTATCAAGGCTCTTCATTGTCCCATCTGTACTCAAAATTGAGGGGATGAATCTGTTGGTATAGGAGCTGAGCATGGCTATCTTAGCCTCAATCAAATTTTCTTTACCCTTGAAAAGAGGTAAAATGGCTTTAATTCTATCAATCTCCTCACCAACTCCTACAACTGTCTCCAGTATGTCACTCCCCATAGATTGAGCAAAAATCAATCTCTCAAAAAGTGGTGCTCTGATAGACCATACTATATGAAACTCACTCAAAATCTGCACATAACTGTTGACCTCCTTTTGCAATTCTAGCAATTTGCTATAAGCATTATAAACTAGGTCAAATTTATCCTTGATTGTGTTCAATCTATGCTACAAAACACTTAATAGGGCTTGCAATACTGCTTCATTCTTTTCATCATTGATCTTTTTCAATTCAACTGCCACCTCCTCATCTGTCATTCCTTGTGCCTCTATTGCCACTGGCTGCTTAGGAGGTGCAAGGGCTACTATAGGGATATTTATAATTTGCAATTGCAGTTCCTCTGCCTGCTTCTCTAATGTTGTGACTTTTATAATCTACAAGTCCCTATCCTTTACTAGGGCACTGTAGTCCTCCAAGAGGTTGTCATATCTCTCTGACAACTGCTTAGTTTTGTCCTCATTTAATTTTGCAAATTGGGTCAAAACCTGAGAAATTTCTAGGTCCCATGTATTGTGGATTGACCACACTATTTTATCTCCCTCCATTTGTTCTTTTACATTCAAAATTTGTGGTTTCTTGTCTTTTGGATATAGACTCCACATGGCCAAGGCCTGACTTTTTGGGCTATATCCAAATCCTCTTATTATGTCCCCTACTTGGGTTTCAGAAGACAAAGTGGCATCTTCTTGTCTCTTTATTTGATCTATTATGAAGTCAATATACAAACTCCACCCCAGCACAATCAACATATTACTCTTTCTCACTAATTCCCTAGCCTTATCTGGAGTAAGATTTTCCTCCTTAGGGTCATATTCCTTCAATTGTTGCAATGCCTCATCTGGTACTTGACTTTCCTCAATTATTTGTACACTAGAAGCCACCTATTGCTACTTATTCCATAACAAGAAACTTTTGAATTCCTCAGAATTCACAAAATTGTCATCCTTCATAAATGCATCTTGCTCAATCAATCTTTCATCTTGGCCCAAGGCCAGAGGCAACTCCACATCTTCTGTTTCATACTTTTGTTGCCTTTTAGCCTCTCTGATTGCTTTCCTAATTTCATGGTGATGAAAGCTAGTCCCTGTGTAGAGGGCACTCACTCTATCTTTCTTCCTCCTCTTTGAAGGTTCACCAGTTAACAACTTTTTCTTTTTCTTTTGAGGCTCAGCAGTATCCTCAGAACTGGGCAATTCAAAAAGATCTACATTTCTTTCTCCTCCCCAAGCCCTTTGGCCATTGGTTGTTCCATAGTGGGTGGACTATATATGGGGTAGCCACCATCACTATCCTCATTGCATTTTGATTTTGAATGGGCCTTTTTGCCCTGATTAGCATCATCAATTTGATCCTTCATGGATTCAACAAGTGTGTCAAATTGAGCCATCATCTACTCAAGTCTTTGGAGGTAAGGCAAAGTGGGAAAGAAACCCCCAAATACCAATCCTTTTCCTTTAAACTCCTTCTCAATTCTGTGTAACCGATCCAATTGCCTAATTATTTTCTCCACCTCATCATCCTCAATGATATTTTTTATCACATCCTCCTCAGGATATTCTTCATGTAGCTTATTGAAAGGAATGGTAGGCATGTAGTATTTCCTTACAGCAGCCATGAAACCTTTTGTATCCACATACCTATGTGGTGCTGCAAACATCCTGTATTTCTCTAACCAATCATTTACTTTACTAAATGCTCCCTTTCCAATTGTAATATAATGCACCCTAAAGTGCCAAGGAGTGAGAGTCCCCTTTCTATGGGAAGCCAAGTGTTCTCTTTCTGTCAACATGAGTTGCCAGACAAACTCTAGAAATGAAACTCTTGGTGGTACATAGAATGGAAGTAGATGAGGAGGCTGAGGGCATCCATAAACCCTAATCATTGTATAGCTTGTCTCATAGTAAATATCTCCCCAATTGTGACCCTTGGTCCAATTATGAATAAATTGTTGGGGTCTCACCAGCTGCAAGACTTTGGTGGATAATCTTGTGCAATTTACACCCAAACTCTAGAGAATGGGGTACACAATCCAGTTCTCAAAGGCACTAAAATCTCACCTAGGGCACGAAGGGCTCCAGACTCCTAACTAGAACTGTACCAGGTTAGGCTATCCATTCCACATCATTTGTCATTTGAGATCATTCAAATTTATTCAACCATAATTGTGATACACAATTAGGTGCATCAGCAGGGAGTAATGCATGAACCTGGGTTGAGAACCAGAGGTGAAATTCTTCAAGGACAGCAAACCCTCATGCATCTTTTTTATGATATAACCAATAAATTCATACCCTTTGCTCACCATACGGCTCTGTGAATCCATTACTAACATCAAAATGTCAGATGTAATCCTCTCAGGACCCACATCAATTCCCAAAACCTGGTATATCCCATATGCAATGTATTTCATGTAAAACTTCAGGTCTTTGTAGGCATACAGAATCAATCCGGCCATAGGTGCAATATAGTTTTTATTCTCCTTTGGCATATGATTCTTAATCTCCCTGGAGACCAAAGCAGCCTCTCTGACATATCTATTTGCTAAAGCTTGCAAGTTGATTTTTGTGGCCATGGGAAACTGAATCCCGAAAGCATTCATGAAACAATTTCGGTCTAAGATTATCAAGGGTGAACCATCCTCTTTTCTAATGGTCTTTGAGAGAGGATCATATCTCTGAGATAGCATGAGGAGAAAGTCCACATCTAGAAAAATCTCTGGGACAATCAATTTGGCCAACCTCGAAGTCCAAGGGTTTGAAACCGGTATAACACTATCACGGTTCTTGTAGAAATATGTAAATAGGCACATGCCTGTGATTTTTGGAGTTTTAGCATCCCTACAGTAAGCTAAGTCATCGACAAAAATGTCATCACTGACCTTCTTGTTTTGAGAAGAACCAGGCAAGAGAGTGAGAAATTCATCTGAAAAACTTTCCTTTACCTTCTCTTTCGACCCCTAGCTGGTAGAAGTTCTGCTTGCTGTCACCTGACTCATCCTGACTGTAGCTCTAGAAATTCCTCTACAAATTTTTTGATCACACTATGAGTCCAGAAAGCATAGAAAACCTAGTGCTTTGTACTTCTTCAATAAGCTTCGTAAATCTCAAATGAACCGCCTCTAACTATTGTAACCTGCAGTATTGAATGTGCCACCACATCTGACATCTCTAGCCAACAAAAGGTCACTTCTTCCATTACTTCGGCATGCACAGGGTTTCAATTTACTAGTCGTAGTAGAGAAATTTTAAATTTGAACATTCCACGATCCGGCAACTGAAGAAAAAGACACATAGTCATTTTACAAATTTGGCACTTTGGAAAGGTATTCCGAGATCTGGCGACTAAAAAGAAATCTCATAGTCGTGGAATACTTTTGACTTTTCAAACTTCATTCTGAGATTAGGTGACCCAGCCATTTGGAGATCTAGTGACTAAAGAAAGTGATACATTAATCTATTATGTTATGAGAACTAGCAACTATAGTCAAAAACTATAGTCGCGGCAATATATTTGTCTTTGAAAACTTTCAGCAATCACCCGACTTGGAGATCTAGCGACAAACCAAAAATCTCATAATCTCTCAAAGCTTTGACTGTTTCACTTCTTTCTTGAGATCACCCGACCACCATCGATCTCATCCCTCAATTCATCCAGCAGTCCATATTAAGTCATGAGAAGATTTCATAACTAACCACCTGATCCCATGACCCCGAGAAAACCATGTCGCTAAATCGCTGAAAACTTATCACTTAACTGTCAGGAACCTAAGATCACACAACCACACAATTACTATATCATTGAATACAATCATAACCGCCAAGTCCTAACCACTTCATTAACCCTCACTTGACCTCGGGAAAATCTAGAGACTTGGCAACAAAGACTTCTCGCTAAATCTCACAATCTTTCACTTAACTGGGGTTAAATCCTGAGAACACATGATTGAAGCATTCTCCAAGTCGTGAGAACATTTCTTCACTCTAGGTTAAGACTGAAGATCAATTGCCATCCACATGATCAAAAATCATCAACAGTTCTTAATTGATCAAACAAACATTTGTCACTTAACCGTTGCATTCAGAGATCTGGTGACAACTGCATCACAAAATAACTAACCGCCAGAGAGATAGCAATCAACATCAGGAGATCATGTGACCAATAGAACTCAAAATCACTGAATGAAAAGATAAATCATCATATTATTATGAGATCTAGAGACAACCGCCAAGGAAGACCGTTGTTCCATCTCGAGATTCAGCGACCAAAGAGAAAACTCATGATCGTTGAATGAAAGGTCACTTAAATAAATCATTGTGAGATCTCCCAACCATATGAAAAACCAATTCAGAGATTTCACAACTATAGTCTCTTAGTGATAAATCAAATACAGTAGTCGCTAGATCTCAAGACTATCATTGCGAGATCTAGAGACTAAAGGTGAAATGCTAAGTCATTAAACACTAAGGAATATTCCTAGAGACTCATGAGAACGGGTGACAAAGGCTCTCGGGCATTCGCTAGACAAATGGGAATATTCCTAAACCTTAAGGAGACTCAATGACTAAGAGGAAAATAGAAGCACACATGCAAATTTTGAGACTTAAGTCATCCAATAAAGCAATAGAGAATTAGAACGCTGATGACTTAAACTAGGGTTTTCATGATTTTTCAAAGGCAATTAGACCTAGCAAACCCTAAAGACTACAATTTTTTCAAGATCATCCATAAATTTAGGGAAAAAAACAAAAAATGAGATTTCTAACCAACACTATGGATGCAATGTATCTCATGTATGATATAGATAGATGGATGCAATGATTTATGCTATTTTGATATGCTTTTTTTATTTTCAATGTATGGATGCAAAGCTTTATTATGGAAATATCGATATGAATGCCCCTATGTTTTTTTTGTTTTTTTTTCAAGACCTCTTTTGACTATATACAATAAATATGATGTTTCTCATCTGACACTCTTTATACTCTTTCATCTACCTCATGTATAGAACCTCTTTAGATGGATGCTATTGATAGGTTCTTTTAGCTCTTCTCCATCACAATCTGCTAATTTATAAGTTCCTATTCCAAATGAAGAAACAATGATGAACTGATGCAAGGGAAGTGGATGCATGAGGGGCCAAAGGATGGCACACCCTAATGATCCAAAGCCTAAAACACACATACAGAATCAACAACAACAAGAGTGAGAGAGAGAATGCTAGATCTTTCATTAACTTTCATTAGATTGAATCATACATGTCGGGCTGTAAGGCCTTCCCGATTAGGGCCTAATATTACAAAGAATTACAAAAGTCCTCAAACATGCAAGGATCTACTACCAAACACCAATCTAATGCCTTCTATTTTCTGCCAACAAAAAAAACCTCCCCCTAAAACTACCACCAAACATCTACATTTATGCAAGAAGCTACCGAGCTGAGTCGGCCTTCAGATCCATAATTAATGGAAGTAATAGTCAAATCTAGGACTACACACTTCCCAATGATGGATACCAACATGTATTCCATGATCCAATATAAATGCACAAGTCAGCCACAACAAGAAACAAAAATAGACCCGTTGGTAAGCAAGATAACCAAGCAAAAGATAGACAATGAAATAACCGACCACCTAGGAGAGAACCAACCACACTTGGTAACCAAAGGAAACTAACCAGCTACCGACCAACTCGGTCAAAGAAGAAACCAAGCAACATAGAAAAACTCCAAATTCTTTTTGGTGACACAGGATTGCCAAAGACTTGAGATGCTCCTCCATCAGACACCTGGGGTTATTTTGAAATGATTCTCTGAATCATTTGGTAAGCCCGGTCTGATTTGTATCCAACTCAGACTGTGAAATCCATGAACTATCTTCCATCAGTCTATTCTTCCATTTAACTAGATATTCCATATATGGTTTTCCTCTTGTGCTCTTTCCAACTCTTTCCTTCAAAATCTGTTCAACTTCATCATTCTGCTTCTTAGGATATTCTGTCGATACTATCATTTCTTCATCAAGTTCATGATACTCATATAAATCAGCAATATTGAAAATTGGTGATATGTCCATGTCATCAGGTAACTCTATCTCATATGCATTTCCACTGTCAAATTTTCTCAAAATCTTGCAAGGTCCAAACTTCTTCATTTTTAGTTTTCCATATGTGCCAATAGGAAACCGGCCTTTCTTCAAATGAACCATCACTTCATCACCAATATCAAAAGTCTTTTGTCTTCTTGATCTATCAACTCTATGTTTGTATTTCTGATTACTGTCCTCCAGCTTCAACTTCACATCTTCATGCAATGTTTTCATGTACTCAGCATACTTTACTCCTTCAGCACTTCTCTTATTTTCATCGATGATGTCTCTCAAATTAGATATTCCTCTCAGTTGCATGCCATTCACAATCTCAAATGGTGTCTCTCCAGTACTCCTATTCATTGAATTATTAAATGAAAACTCTATTTGTGCTAACATGGAATCCCAATTACTCGGTGTGTCTCCAACTAAACATCTCAAAATATTTCCCAAAATTCTATTTACCACTTCAGTCTGTCCATTGGTTTGCGGGTGAAATGTAGAAATATATTTCAATTCAGTGCCAAATTTCTTCCATAGTGTTTTCCAAAAGTATCCAACAAATTTACCATCTCGGTCAAAGATGATACTCCTTGGGAATCCATGCAATCTGACAATTTCCTTAAAGAAAAGATCTACTACATGTACTACATCTAATGTCTTTCTTCATGATATAAAATGTGCCATTTTAGAAAATCTATCCACAACAACAACTATAGAATCATTACCTCTTACTATCTTTGGTAAGCCAAGAACAAAATCCATACTGATATCAATCCAAGGTTTCTTAGGAACAACAATCGGTGTATACAATCCAGTATTCTAACTTACTCCTTTTGCAACTTGACAAATACCACAACTTTTCAAAAATTTCTGAACATCTCTATATAACTACGGCCAAAAGTACTTTTCCTTCAACAAATTCCACATTTTATCAATACCAAAGTGTCCAGCCAAACCACTGCTATGTTTCTCCTTTATCAAATTAGATCTCATTACTCCTCTTAGTATACATAACTGAATACCCTTAAACAACATACCTTCCTGAATGAAATATTCATCCCATTTAGTATCTTGTTGATCTTGAATAGGTGCTCTACACTTTCTCCATGGCTCAAAAAAATCAAGGTCATTTTCATACAAACCTCTCATCTCATCAAACCCAAGAACTTCAATTTTCATCTTGGTCATCAAAGATCTTCTTCTACTCAATGCATTAGCAACTCGGTTAGTGACTCCACTCTTATGCTTTATCACAAATGTATAACTCTGTAAATACTCAACCCATTTCATATCTCTCTAATTCAACTTATTCTAACTACCCAAATATTGTAAATCCTTATGACCAGTATACAACACAAATTCACTCGGTATCAAATAATGTCTCCATTTCTTCAGTGCTTGAACAATAGCATAGAATTCTTGATCATACATAGAATATTTCCTTCTAGCATCATTCAAATTCTCACTAAAGAAAGAAACAAATTTACCTTCTTGACTCAACACAGCTCCAATTGCACTTCCACTTGCATCACACTCTACTTGAAATACTTTATTGAAATTAGGTAATGCCAAAATAGGTAATTCAACAACCTTCTGCTTGGTCTCAAAACTTTTATCAGCTCCATGTGTCCACTTGAATTCTCTTTTGTCTCCTCTCATAGTCTCAGTCATAGCATTACAAATTGAACTAAAATTCCTTATGAACTTTTGGTAAAAACTTTCCAAACCATGAAATGATCTTACCTCAATAGTATTCATAGGTGTAGGCCAATTCAAAATAGCTTCAACCTTTTTAGGATCCATCTTCAAACCATTTGCTGAAATAATAAATCCCAAATATACGATCTCTGAGATACCACTGTCAATGATTACCTTCCAAACTTTGTTAGAAACTCTACATCTGGTCTTGAAAAAACTTTTCCTTATTGGATCTTCCTTCTTTCTTTCATTCCATGGTGCTCTCCTTACCATCAAGTTATTTTCCTTCTCAGGCTCATTTGGTGACTCTTCTTGCACCAAAGCATTTCTACTACTACCAGCCTTCTTACTAGCTTATGTACATTCAAAGGATCTATGTCCTTCTTCTCCATAATTATAACAAGTTCCTTGAAAACTTCCTCTTCCATAACCACCTCGGTAGTTACTACCTCTGCCTCTAGAACTTTCACCTTTCCACTCGGTCTTACCTTGTCCAGATTTGTCTTTTTTGGTTCAGATCTACCATTTTCACCATTTGATCTACCTCTTCCTCTAGAAAACCTACCACCTCAACCTCTCTATCTTTGCTCATGTCTTTTGTTCAATTTCTCCTTGGCTTTCAAAGCAAATTGATAAGCCTCCTCAATGTTCTCCAACTTGACCATGCTAATCTCCTCTTGGATGGAAACCCTCAAACCATTCAAGTATCTACTGATTCTTTCCACATCATCTTCATCATGTCCAGATCTGATATCTAATCTATAGAATTCCTCAATATACTCTTTTACCAAGCTATCTTTCTATCTCAGACTTTGCATTTGCCGAACTAGGTTAATCTGATAATCACAGGGTAAGAACTTTCCTTTCAATTTATTGACCATTTTACTCCATACCTTGATTTTGTCTTTGCCTTTCTTTTTCCTATCCAATTGCAGATGTTCCCACCATAGGGATGCATGACTTTTCAGCTTAGTGCTTGCAATCTTCACCTTCTTATCGTCAAGAATATTCTCATATTCAAAATACTTTTCCGTCTCAGTGATCCAGTCCACGAATTCATCAAAATCCAGCTTTCCACTATACTCAGGGGGATATAAATGTGGTGTTGACTTCAGACTTGTCAAATCGTTCAAGAATCTTTCTTCACCTTGATCCATAACAGGTGCAATTTTGCATCCACCTGTTCTTCTTCAATTTCATCATCACTAACATCTTCAAGATGTCTACCTCTTCTTTGGGTTGTTTCAACTGCTTCTAATCTAGCAGCAATCTGCCTTAGCATATCTACCAATCCTAGATCTGCATCTCACCTCCCACAAACCATCTTGACAACCTTCTACAATTTTAGGTCAGATCACAATATGCTACCCCACAACAATTCAACTAAGGTTTCAAGAGGAACCAGCAAACCTAGATCCGCAGACCTAGATCAAGATCTCACCTCGCTCTGATACCACCTGATGCAAGGAATATGGTGCACAAGGGGCCAAAAGATGGCACACCCTAATGATCCAATCCTGAAACACATATATAGAAGAAACAACAACAAGAGTGAGAGAGAGAATGGTAGATCTTTCATTAACTTTCATCAGATTGAATCATACATGTCGGGCTGTAAGGCCTTCCCGGTTAGGGCCTAATATTAAAAAGAATTACAAAAGTCCTCAAACATGCAAGGATCTGCTACCAAACACCAATCTAATGCCTTCTATTTTCTACCAACAAAAAAAACCTCCCCCTATAACTACCACCAAACATCTACATTTATACAAGAAGCTACCGAGCTGAGTCAGCCTTCAGATCCATAATTAACAGAAGTAATAGTCAAATCTGGGACCACACGCTTCCTAATGATGGATACCAACATTGATTCTACAATCCAATATAAATGCACAAGTCGGCCACAACAAGAAACAAAACTAGAGCTTTCAGGAAGCAAGATAACCGAGCAACAGATAGACAATGCCGAGTGCCAATGAAATAACCAACCACCCAGGAGAGAACTGACCACACTCGGTACCCAAAAGAAATTGACCAGCTACCAACCAACTTGGTTAAAGAAGAAACTAAGCAACACAAACAAGCTCCAAATTCTTTTTGGTGACACAGGATTGCCAAAGACCCAAGATGCTCCTGCATCATGAATGGACCAAGCCAATTCACCTCCCATTTACCTTTCTTTTCTCTTTCAGCCTAATTTTTAGGGTTTTCTCTTAGCACTAAGTCACCTACTTAAAAGACTCTTGGTTTGATATGCTTATTGTAGTTCCTTGAGATCCTATTCTGATAGAATTTCAAGTGTTCATAGGTTTTTATTTGGTGTTCTTCTAGAAACTCTAATTGTTGAAGCTAGGCAACTCTATAGTCCTCATCTGTTATTAACCCTTGCAATGATACTGCTAAAGATGGGATTTCAACCTCCAACGGTAGAACAGCTTCGGCCCCATAAACCAGTGAATATGGCATAGCCCCTGTAGGTGTTTGAATTCTAGTTCTATAGGCCCATAATGTCGAGTTGATTTGCACATGCCAATATCTTCTTGACTTATTCACCGATCTCTTCAAGATTTTCAAAATGTTCTTATTTGTAGCTTCAGCTTGTCCATTTCCTTGAGGATAATAAATGGATGAAGAGTGATGTGTAATGTGGAATGTGTCATAAAGTTCATCCACATCTTTGTTTTTGAATTATTTTCCATTATTTGTGATTATGGCATGAGGGATACCATATCTTCAAATGATGTGATTGAGTATGAACATGGAAATCTATTTTCCTGTAGTTGTGATTAAAGGAACGGCTTCTACCCACTTTGTGAAATACTCTGTAGCGGTGATGATGTACTTATGCCCATTGGAAGAAGGTCGATAGATTACACCAATCAAGTCAAATCCACATTGATAGAATGGCCATGGTGTAACAAATGGATGTAACTTGTGTGTCGGCACATGAATCATGTTGCCATGGTATTGACATTTGCTGCATATTTTGACAAAGTGACAAGCATCTTTCTCTAAGGTTTTCTAGAAATACCCATGCGAAGGATCTTCTTAGCTAGGTTTAATCCACTTGAGTGCGACCCAAAAATGTCCTCATGAACCTCACTTAAAGCTAACTTAGACTCTTATTCCTCTAGACATCTAAGTAACGTTCCGTCAAGACCCTTACAATACAATGTTTTGGAAAGGATTATGTAACGGGCTGATTGTCGAATGAAATTTTGTTTTTGGGCTCGAGATTGGTCTATAGGTAGCACTTGGTCTTTGAGATAAGTATAGATAGGGCCATACCACAGTGAGTCATGTCCATTGAGTAATGCATTGATTTGGGTTTTGGGAAGGTCAAATGCCAGTATTACCAACTCTTCTACCAAGAATTTGTACCTCTCATTCTGATCTAGTTTTTGTAATAAGGAAGCCAAGGTCACCATTGCATCAGCTACTCTATTCTTCTCTCTTGGAATTTGTTCAAAGGTTATCAAATAAAAGTACTTTTTCCAAGCATCTATCATATTTTTGTATGGCATTAGTTTTTCATCTTTGGTACTGTATTCATCATTGATCTAATTGATTATTAATTGAGAGTCTCCACACACTTGTAGTTCAGTGATGTTCCATTCTAAAGCCATCTTAATGCCAATGATGAGAGCCTCATATTCTACTATGTTGTTTGTACATGGGAACAAAAGCTTGTATGACTTGGGAATGGTATACCCTTGAGGGGTAATCAATAGTATGCCAGCCCCGAAACCTCCTTGTGTATATGATCCATCGAAATACAACTTCCATGTCTTGGCCTCTATGTTGACAATTGTTGAATTTGAAAACTCCACTTGAATGGTTTGCGTAGAAATTAATGGATTTTCTGCTAAGTGATCTGCTATCACTTGTCCTTTTATATCCTTCTTATCCACGTACTCAATGTTGAACTCACTTAATATCATGACCCATTTTGCTATCCTACCTGTTAAGGCAATTTTGCTTAGCAAGTATTTTAGAGGATCAATTTTTGCAATAAGTTTCACCTTGTGCATCAACATGTAATGCCTCAATTTTTGGGATGCAAAGACAACCTCTAAGAAAGCTCTCTCCATGAATGTGTAATTGAGTTCATACTTGATCAATGTTCTACTCAAATAGTAGATTTCTCTTTCTTTCCCTTGGTTATCTTCTTGCACCAAAAGAACTCCTAGAGACCTCTTGGTGGTAGATATGTATAGTAGCAATAGTTTTCCCTTGATTGGTGGCATTAGGATTCATGGATTTATTAGGTAATTATTCAACAACATGAAGGATTTGTCACATTCTTCATCCCACATGAAAATGGTGTCTTTGTGTAGTAACCTTGTGAATGAATGGTACTTTTTGGCTAATTGAGAGATAAATCTCCTTATTGATTGAATCTTGCCTTGGAGGGACCTCATTTGACTTATGTTCTTTGGAATCTCCATATCCATTATGGCTTGGACCTTTTTGGGAACCACCTCAATCCCTTTTGCTGAAACTATGTAGCCTAACAATTTATCAGATTGAACACCGAAAGCACATTTTGATTAAGTCTCACTTTGAATTGCTCCAATCTTGTGAATAATTTTTCTAGAATTTGTAGGTGAGCTTCTCTTTTGTGTGACTTTTCCAATATGTCATCCACATAATCTTCTAGAAAGGTGTGCATCATATCATGGAAAATAGTGGTCATTACCCTTTGGTATGCAGCTCTGGCATTTTTGAGGTCGAAGGGCATTACGTTCCAACAAAAGGTACCCCAAGGGCATGTAAAGGTTGTCTTCTCTTGGTCTTCAGGTGTAATTTTTATCTGATTGTATCTGCTAAAACCATCCATTAATGAGTACATGGAGTGACCAGTTGTCAAGTCAACTATTGCATCTATGCTTGGAAGCAGGAAGTCATCTTTGGGACATGCAAGATTCAAGTCTCTAAAATCCATTCATACCTAAACAGATTTGTCACACTTGGTGACTGGTAAAATATTGGATATCCATTCAGCATACGCAATTGCTCTTATAAACCCCACCTTCAACAATTTTTCCAATTTGGCTTTGACTAGGAGAGCTATATGTGGGTGCATCTTTCTCAACTTTTTCTTGATGAGCTTAACCCCTGGTTTAACATTCAAATGGTGCATAATAAATTTGGGATCCAATCCTGGCATGTTGACATAGGACCAGGCAAAGTTCACTTGTTTTTCTTGGAAAAACTTGATAAAATCCTTTCTTTCTAAAGGTGTAAGTGGCACTGCTAGGTGTATGAATTTAGGATCCAATTCTGTTCCAATGTTGACCTTTTATGTTGGCTCTATGAGAATCGATGACCTTTCTTCTTCATGTTTGGCTAGGGTATCAAACCTCTCTTCCTTTGGTGCCATAGTTGGGTTTTCACCATAAGAAACATACTTTATGTTTACTTTTTTTGGTTCTACTGTTGCCACATAGTGGTTTTCATCACTAGAACTTTTCATTTTTTCATTTTTTTCATTTTTTTCTTTGGATTAAGAGATTGGACCCCCACTATTCTCATCATGTTTGGACTGAATTTGTTGGTGAAAGAGGGCTCAACCATATTAAGGTATTGGGTCATCACTTGGTCATTTGGGAAATAGAGTAAGTCACTTGGCTCGGTTAGGTCCCAATCAATAAGTTTAGGATGCATCAAGGGTAAGGATTCACTTGGCAAAGTGTCATCGACTAGATTTATGGACATGACCTCATTGGATGGTTCATACATTATATCATTAAGGTCAATGACATGAGCTTCCTTGAGATGGTCCATGGATGAAGGATCAAAGTCCTCTTCACGTGAGTCCTCTAAGACTTCTACGGGAAATAGCATGAGAAATACAACATGCAGATTAATCCTAACATTCAAATCATCCTCCTCCGATGGTTCCCAAACTTCCTCTATCCATGGTCGATTAATGGGTGTTTGTCCTATATTGAGTTATTGTATGATGGGATCTTCATTCCTTGGAGCTTTCTGCCTAGGAACATTAGCATAAGCATGTATGGTGACAATCTCTTTATCATGGCATGAGTCAGTGGATAAAGTATCCCACTCATAGTCTTGGGAATCATCACTATCCACATTAGATTCCACCATGTTCACTTGAGGATATGAATCATGCATGGGGCTAGAGCTTTCTCCTTTGTGTTGGTAGCCTACCCTTGATCTTTCTTCTTTTGACCTCCAAGAAGGTTCAATAGGATCTAACCAACCTCTATTCCTTTTGCCTAAGGGTCCTCTTCCCTTGTACCCCATTTTTAACATTATTTCAAATCCTTTCCCATATTTCTTGGTTTGAATGTTAATATGTTGAATTCTCTCCACGGGATTATTTGAGGTATCATTTTCATCTTAATAGAGCCATTGGAGAACTTCATCTTCTTCTTTGTCAAATTCTACCTTGTCACTTTCTCTTACAAAATAAGAGTTATATTTATGAGGAAGATGTTCTTTGGACAGTTTCCCATGTGTTCTTGGAGATGTAGGTAAGTCGAATAGGGAAACAAAATATTCCCCTACTCCCTTGGACTTGATTTTACATTGTTTTTCAAATGTATGCATCATTTCACTCATTGTTTTGTAGTGGTCCTCTTTAGCTTTATCTTTCTCTTCTTTGGTGGGTTTGAAAAGTCCTACTTCTGGTATAGATGCTTTATCTGAATTTTCATTTGAAGTTGGACCCTCATAACTCACTTTCTCCTTTCCTTTAGTTGATGTAGTTGAGTTAGTTCGAGGAGGGTCTGAAGTAGAAGTAGCACTTAATGTTAACTTAGGATCATCCACTTTAATGTCTTCAATGGTAGCCCTTTGGATAATCCCTTCTATGTTATGCGGAATAAATAATTCATGGAGAGGCTTGAGTGCATTACAATATTGGAGAGAATTTTAATCCCCTCCAATCGTGATATCCTCACCCATGTATGGAAATTTTATGCATTGATGATAGGTGGATGGAACTGCTTGCATCTCATGGATCCACAACCTCCCCAATAAGATATTATAAGTTAATTTCATATCTAAGACTTGGCATTTTGTGTCCTTTTTTACTAGTCCAACTTGAATGGGCAATATAATCATGCCTTTTGAAGCTCTTTCCACTTTATCATAGGCCTTTATGGTAATTCTTTTTGTAGGATCAATGCATGACTTGAATAATCCTAGAGATTTGACAAGACTCAAAGTGCAGATGTTAAGACCAACTCCCTCATCTATGAGAGCTCTCTTGACCCTATGTCTTTCGATCAAGACTTCTATATGCAGCGGCAAATTTTGGGGATGGGTAATGGACATGTCATCATGGTCTAAAAATGAAAGGAAATGAGGCACAATGAGATGTCCTACCATATTCTGAAACTTCTCCTCATCCAAGTTGGTAGGAACATTAGTTTCCACTAAATCTTTCTCTAAGATTTCTTTGTGGTTTGGTGATAACTTTAATAACTCCAAGATAGAAATTTGTGTTGGAGTCTTTTGTAGTTGATCCACCAAACTATACAGTTTTTCTATTGTAGCTAGTTGTTTTTCCAAAATGTTGGATTGTGGAGGGCCAATGGTTTTAGGATCAACCCCTTGTAAGGTAATCCTTGAAGCCTTCCCCCTAGTGATAACATTAGATGTTTCCTTTTGGGGCTATTCCTTGATCACAATAGTATTTACCACATGTTCACTCTTGGATATAGTATTGATAACATTATCATAATGAGGTGCAAAATTGATAATGTTGCTACTTTTCTTATTCCCATTGGATGATTCACCTTTTTCATGGTTATAAAAAGGTTGTTTAAATGTTGTATGATCTTCATTACCTTGAGGTCCTGTTGTCACTAAGGATTGCACCCTATTTTGCTAAGTATTGAACATAGCAATTCTGTGAAACATGGGACTATTCTTAGGCTGTGGGTAACCTATCTAAGAATAGACCTCTAGATTAAGGGCCAGATTCCCTTTGGATCACTTGAAACTTATCTAAACTTGGAGGGAAAAGGGAGAGAAAATGCATGAAAATGAGCAATTGCAACTGAAATGAAATAAAGGTGATCCACTGAAATTAATAAGATCCACAACTAAAAATATGTTTACTCTAACAGCAAGACAAACTAGCTCACAACTCAATCCTACCTTCTTAACTCTTACTGAAATAAGGTACTTAGAATGTAGAAAAGGAAGAAAACTTCACAAATCTAATATTCTTGTTTGCACACAAACCACACTACTAAATTAAGATAGATTCCTTAATACCAACTTGGATTCAAAATGCAAATTAAGGATACAAGAAAATCACAATAATCTTGCATATGAATTCAAAAGAAAACTTGGAATTATAGGAGAACAAGAAGGATCAATTTTATTGCTGAAAAGAAAGAAGTACAAGATGTGTCTCTCGGAGCTACATCACTCCTATCAAAGAGAAATAAATGAAGAGCTAACCTCAATCACCAAAAGTGAGAGGTATAAAAGAAAAAACTAAGAATCTGCATTCAAACTCCACTACCTCCTAAGAATAGAAAATTCAAAACATGGACCCATGAGGCAGCATCATGGCTTGAATGCCAAATTCCTGGATTCCTAGGGGTGAGGAAAGTGGGACCCTAAAAATAGATAGTCAAAGATGACTGCTCTATCCACTAAGTCATGTCTATAACTGATAATCTAACAATGGTTTATAAAAAAATCACTTGTCGATATCTTACAATGAATAATAAACCATGACTTCACAATAAAAACCTATCCCACTATAACAAAAGTGGATCTAATAAAGTTTTAAATGATTCAACCCAAAAATGGGGAAAAGCATTTAACAACAATCATATTTCTAAAGACCCACCTATGCCTAAACAAAAAAAATATGGACTCATGATATATTTTAAAAACCTCAACCCAAAAGTGGGGGGAGAATATCCAAAATACTTACAATTGAAATAATTCCATATGATATGAATACATCTAAACAATGTAACCCAACCAAAAGACCTCCAAACCTTCACCAAGCATAAAATACATAGCAAAAGGGGTAAAGGAATCTCGACCCAAAAGGGGAGAAGAAAGAAAATCCAATGATATCTCATTCAAAATCCAAAAGCCGCTAATACTATGGATCCTTCCCTCGACAACTGGCAACCTTCCATCTCTACTAGCAGTCTCTAAACTCGAAATGGAAATAGTAACCCTCAGATTGTGGCACCATGTAGTTAGGTAGGCACTATTTTGAACATTCATCCTCTCATTTCATGTTAGATTCGAGGGTACTTGTGAACTCTGCATTTGTATTATCTTCATTTCATGGTGATGTTATTGTTCTCCTGTGAATGCATATTCAGTACCATGAAAATGGCATTCACAGTTTGGGTATACTATGGTGGCTTTGTAAGAATTAGGGCATCATCTAGTTTATTTCTTTGTTAATGCCGACTAGGGCATGGTATCAATGGCATTATACTCTGAATATCTCTTCATTTGATTGCTAGCATTGTATTGGCATTTATGTGTTCGGCTCCTTCGAGGGCATGATAATGGCACTGTTGCTTGAATTTCTCAGCACATTAGTAATGTATCTCGGCTCTCATGGGCTTCGAGGACATGTACAAAAAATGGAAAATTGCTTCTATATTTGATTTCTTAGACAATGACCTCTCTGAATTCTTTCATAATAGTGGATGATGTTAATGCACTTTTGAGGGTACTCTGTTTATTTCATGTTTACTATTGATAACAGCATAGATCAAAAGATGGTTTCATTTACTTGTCATATTCCTGCATATTTCATCCTTATATTCAATAAGTGCATCATATTTTGTTGGCATTCATCTTTGTGTTCAGATTTCAACATTGTCATCTCCACTATTTCATTTCCACTGCTATGTTATACTCAAGGGCACAGTGGTTTTATCCATTTGTTATTTTGGTACATGAATACTTTGTATCACTGCTACCTATGTATTCAATGCCAGTTGTTGTTGGGGATTTTGTAGCATTGCTTATGTATGTAACATATTATAGCCTATGAGTAGCACAGCTAGGGCATCATTTTGTGTTGTTGATGTTTTGTCTTTACTACCATGCCTACTCCTCTGTTTGGATTGAGCCCAAGCCACGGTTGCATCATTCAAACCATGGTGCCATGTTGTGCTCAATATCAAGCTAGGGCATGGGTGGTCATGCACACTATTGTAAGTTTAGGGAACTATTCTTGAATCTCGGTTCATCTCTTGCTGAAAAGAAACATGATCAGTGATATCCTTTCATTTGTCTCAATCTTGCTATGCATATTTTGTATCTTGACTGGCATCATGCTAGCACTCTCCGAGGGTATTATATTGCATATCATTGGCCCTACTACTATGCATGGCCCTAGGGGACTGCTGTATAGTTCACTGTTGTATTGATGCTACTGTCGGTATGGCTTCTATGTTGAGCACCTATATTATATCAATTGTTTGAGAGGCCCCATGACCCGTGGGTAGGGCACTATTATTTCTATCGATCCTTGCATGATAGCCCTATAGTGAAATAAGGCTAGGGCATTGTTGTTTGTTGAATCCACTGATGACATGCTTTTGAAACTAGGGCACAACATACTTGATGGTTTGATGCACATATTTCAGTCATGCAAACTGTCGATGGTTATGGAACTATGAGGTAAATTTTGGTCATTAACAATGCTTCTTTGCATTTTGTGGTAATGGGAATTGCCTTGGTTTTGAGATTGCCATATTGTGAACCCTCTCACACATCCCTTGAAGTAGTGACATTATTAGTATGACCGGTTCTTATGGCTTCCATGTTGAATACTATGATTATGCCCTCCTTAGTATATAGCCCGTGAGCCTGCTGTTTATGAATGTTCATAATTGAATTTTGTAGATCAAGCCTTCTACAACCCTAACATTATGATGCTTATTACATGTGCCCTCAATTGTTACTTGGTCCCATTTGGAGGCCCTCTTTTATGATGCATCTATGACTTATAGTGGCATCGATGCATTGCTTACTTTCTATGACAGTCCCATGTCTAATTTCTCCCTCAGCTTGCTACTGTCACCCAAGATAAGCATCTGTTTCATCATTTCATGCTTGAGATATACTTGTTGGTATGTTGTTGATGGCCACTCTAGATGTAGGCATTGTCCATTCACTACTCCATATAATGATGTGCATATTGTGCCACTTCTTTAGTGAATAGACTTGTATTCCCACTTCTCTATTTTCACAGTGATCATGTGCTTAATGAGATTTATCAGATATTATATGCTTATCCTCATGGCACACTGCCATTCCTTCCACTAAAAATCCTTTTGTATTCGGTCTATGATGCAGCTCCACATGTGCTCATACTATGATGTACCCCCCTTGAGGCTACCAGTGTTATGGTTTGAATATATTTCATGCCATCCTAGAATGATGTTGTGCAGATTTGAGTATTTATTTCTCCATTTGTTATTTGACTTGATGCACCTTGCAAGCTCTTTTTGCCGGTGTTTGACCATGCTTCATTGATCCTCATTGATGTTGCTTCATCTAGATGTACTTGCTTTTGCACAATGTGTGCTCTTGGCCCTTGATGCGGTCATGATGTAGATCATGAGGTTTCCCTATCATGATCCGCATCAAGGGCCAAGGTCATTCATGGAATTCATTATTGGATCAGCTTCCTTGTATCTACACATGAAACAAACACGTCATTGAAAACATGGTGCCTCTTTTGTTCTTTGGAGCCATGATACACATGCCCTAAGCACAGCCTTTGTTAGAGGTGCATGGCTGAGTGTATGTATGCATTCTATGAATATTGTGATACCATCCATTTCATAGATCCATTGGATCTAACCCATCTCCTGTCATTTCTTCTTGCAGGTTCTAGATCTTAGGAGCTCTTTGGACAGGACTGGATCCAAACTTCAATACCAGGCAATGTCTGGTACCCCAGTATTAATTATTTCTTTATGTATATCTGCACTCATCCATTCAATTCTAATAACAGCTATGCTCACGGCCTGTGTGAGCTTAGATAGATAATTTCTTTCTTTCAGTTCTTTCCCTTTTTGTACAGTATACATATACGCATGTGTAGCATTAGATGTAGTTCATTTCTTTTACTTTCATGTACTTTGCAATGAAATGAACACAAACTAGGTTATTGTAGCTCATCTAGTAATTAGGTCTCCAAACTTAAGAATGAGCAAAAATATGACAACAGGTCCTTCAATAGTGATTGTACCATTATCAATCAGGTCTTGCACCATGTTCTTCATCTGTAAGCACTCATTTGTCTTATGCCCCCTAATTCTATGATATTCACAATGACTATTCTCACTCCACCAGCTAGGCTTGTGTTGTGGCTCATAGGGTTGAATGCTAGGTAAATTAATGATCTTGTTAGCAATGAGAGTCCTCAATGCTTTCTCGAGAGGTTCACCCAAAGGTGTGAAGGTCCTTTTAGGAGTTGGTACTAGGAATTTGTTACATTTGTTACCTCCTTGATTGTTCCCAAAATTGCCACTATTGGTATTGCTGTTGTAAGGCACTTTGCGAGCCTGATTTGCATTGTTCACCTAATTAGGTGTTCTTGTGAGAGCAAAGGGAGTCACTTTTAAATTACTAGAATCAACAACACCATCATTGAACACTCCTTTATTGTTGTTCTTCAACCCAAACTGATTATAGTTGTTAGAAAAGTTCTTATTCTGGTTGTTATGGTTGTTGTTGGAGGTATTGTTATTGTAATTCTTATTGTCCTTGTAGAGTTTTAACTATCCACTCTTAACTAATACATCTTCTGTCATCATCCCATTCTCAATAAGATCTTGGAAGGTCTTAGGACATTGCATTCTCAACCGATAATTCATCTCACTACTCAAGCTATTGATAAAGATATCCATCTTCTCTTTTTCTAGTACACTCAGGGGATATCTAGCAAATACCATCCTCCATCTTTGTAGGAAAATTAGGAATCCTTCTCCTTTTTTCTTGGTATTACATAAGGTGATCATTGTGAATTCATGTTTTATATTATATGAGTAGTGTGCCACAAATTTGGAAGCCATCTCTTCAAAATTTTTAATGCCAAAAGGTAATTTCAAAAACCATTCCATGGCCATACCTCCCAAACTCCTAGGAAATAATCTCATTAAATAAGTGGTATCGTGCATGAATTCCAAGCTCAATGCACAAAATTCCTGTAGATGATCTTGAGGATCCCATGTTCCTTCATATTTATCATACTTATGAAATACTACGTTGATAGGGAATGGTACCATGACTAGACTTTTGTCAAATGGAAATGGACATAATGATTCTATAGAAAAGGGCTTTGGAGCCCTGCTTTGCTTTATCGTGTCCAATTGCATTTGAAATAACTTAAATTTTTTATTCATGATATCAATTGGGCTCTCTTCAACTATTGGTGGTCTAAGTTGATTAACATCATAGTCTTGAGGGAGTTTTAGACCTTTTCGGGCTAGGTCTAGAAAGTACTTTTCCTTGTCTCTTTCCATCACTTTCTCCATGATTTTAAAAAAGTTTGGACTTTGTATAGCTTCGCTAACCTTCTCATCAGTTGCATCATCAGCAGTTGGTTCACCATTTCCCCCATTAGTATTGTTGTTAATCCCTTGACTATTAGGGTCTATTCCTCCATTATTGGTATTACCCTAATTGTTTGGGTCAATACCTCCATTGTTATTATTACCCAAGCTACCAGAGTACATCATGTTGGTTTTCACTTCTTGAATGGGTGGTTCTTGTGGTACTTTTGGGATGGTAGAAGTATCACTTGGGAAAGGAAGCTCTTGTCTCAGATAAGTTATGTCTATTTGCAAGGTTTTCTTTATGTAATATGATCGAGTAAAAGCAAGCATGAACATAAACCACTTGAAAATAGGCTTTTATCTTGCTTGCTTGTGGTTGAATCCTTATGAAATTTTCAAAATGGCTCAAGATCAAGATTTTTGATCAGGAAGGGTACTAGAACAAATAAAACAGCCAAAAGGGTATCTAAATCTAGAACCACAAAATTTTGAAACCCTCAGGAAATGCTCATTGTTTGCCTTTTTTTAATTATGGGTGTCACTTGCCTGAGTGTAGGCATGACTTTATGTTTGATATGCTATGACTGGAATATTCTCAGGTGGCACTCTGCAGCTGAGAGGCAGCTTTTCCCTATTGATAGGCATGATTTGCGTCACTTAAGCTATTACAATCATGACTTTACTGTTGACAGGCATTTTTTGAATAGTCACAAATGTGACTTTACTACTGACACATGGTGTTTCTCTATGCACAGGTGGCACTTTGAAGACCAGGTTATAAATTTTAGATTTTAAAAATGTTAAGATCAGGTCTATGGAATTTTATTGCTTGAAAATGAAGTACAAACGCAACACACACACATCAAATTTGCACCATGTCCCTAAAACCACACTAAAAAGTGTATGTTCTCAGTCATTTTTAACAAGTATTGAACAAGAATGTCTTTGAAGCAATTCTACCTATAGTCAAATTTGGCTTTTAACATGTTTGGCTCTATAAGGTAGCTTACTACTTATCAAGGTTTTAATGAATATTTCTATTCTAAACCATGCCAAGTTCTTTTTCCCACTTGTGGGCTTCCCACACGCACAAAAGCATGATTTGGCGCAATCCAAAAGGACTACTAGAGGAAGTGAAGAAACTTGCACATAATCTAGTCACTTCCCTTTTAAGGAAAAGTGTATTTTCATTATAGTGGGTTGGATAGTACCGCAGAAAAAGTGATTGTCTCCCACTTGGGTCATTCCCTCTCACCGTCCTCATAAGGAGAATCTTAGGAGGCAGGCCCTCTATTGCTCTATTTTAACTAGCATGTATGGAAAAGCAATAAATTGAACTTAGTCCAACAAGTTTGGGAATTCAGTTCACTTAAAAAGTGAAGAGCATATCCCTATTGTCTTTCTTCATTCCAAACACTCAAGCAACCATTGTTCTTTTTCAATCTCTTGACAATGAGATTCTTATAATTGAGGTGTTTATGTTAATTCCTTATTTTAATTAAGCTAGGTTCAATGAATGCCACAATTTAAGCAAGTGCAAGCTTGATTTAATGAATACCTCTTTTTTGTAACTAGCAAAAGGCTAGGCACTTTTATGAGGTTTTTGATTGCTTGTTTTTGCTTTCACTCACCTAGTGTCGATCATTCCCACTCCCTCCTCCAACAAGTTAGTCAACAAAGCCATACAAAATGAGGGAAACCATTAAGGAACAATTTGAAGTACAATTAAGTGTTTTCACAAGATTTTCAATGAAAACTTCAACACCTTAATGTAAACAAATTTCAATTTAAGGTAGGAAATTTAAGCTTGTAAGCCTCTAACACCTTGATGTAACAAGTATACAATTTCTCTTCTAAGCCTAAACTCTCTAAAATTAAAGCACTATGCAATTCTTTTTCATGTTTATCTTGTATTCTTACCTCTTTTCTTGGTTGTGTGACTCTGCTCTCTGGATTTTGAACTTTCCTGTGTTTGCTCATCTACAGTAAAAATACAAACAGAGAGTAAGAAAATAGAATCTATAGATTTCATAGCAAATTAAAGCAAAAAGTAGTAGGAGTCATTAGTCAACTAATACACTGATTAAAATGCTAGTAGGCGTAACTTTAAAAATATCTAGCGTCACTTTCCAGTGACTTAGGCGACATTTAAAGTTCAACAAGTGTAACACTTTAATTACTAGGTGTGAAAAGTAATGAAAATTGTGTATGATAAGCTATTTAAAGAGGCAATTAACAAATACTAGGCATGACAGTTTGTAGTAAATTATGTCGTAAAGATTGTCACAGGTGGTAAAACATAGCAAATACGTGACACTTCTTAGATCTTAGGTGTCGCTTTATTGTCTCGGGTGTAGCAATTTATCTCACAGGCATCACACTTTATCTCTTAGGCATTAGTTAATTGCTGGTAAGCATCATCAGAATAGCCACAAGTGTCATTAGATTCTTCATACGCATCATTTCTCCTATTTTTTGCAAAAATTCATGGAAAAGTGACAACAAAACACACAAAACTTGATGAAAATGTTAGAAATGAGGCTTAGAGCCCCACGGTGGGTGTCATTTGTGTGTGAATGATAAACACCTTCATGAAATTAGGATTATTAACTAACAATTCAAAGCAAATACAATGCAAATTTAAACTAAGAAATATATTTAACATCCATGATATCTCATGGTTCTCTAATTAGATGTGGTAAGTAGAGCTCTCAGCTTTGTATTCCCTACTAGTGACACTTCTAAAATTAGAAATCTATGATACTAATATGCCTAATCTAGCTCACAATTCTCCATTATGCTATGATAAAATGCAAATGCAAATGATAAATGCTCTCAAATGCTCTTAATTGCTCATGAAATTGACTATAATAAGGATGATTTACTCTTCAAATCTCTAATTGCTTATTATGATCACAAAATGCCCCTTATTTATAGTAAATTCCCAAGGGTAGGGGGTAGAGTGAAGTAATCATGATTTAGCCTTGGTTGAGTCAAAAACTTTGCAATGTTTTTAAATGGGGGGACAATTTAAATGTTTTTCTCAAAGCTTTGGACAAAAGGACAAAATTGAATCTCAAAATAATTGAATCTCAATCACACATTTCAAACTTTGAATCTCATCCAATCAATTATATAGTGCATTTCACCCCTTTAAGCTTGTATTTAATTATTTAATGTCATTATTTGATTTTTCCTTTGATTTTATTGATTTTGTCAAATTTTGATTTAGTAAATGTCCATTTAAATTTGGTTTGATCCTTTTTTATGAGAATTAGCGCATTTTGATTATTTTGAGCCATTTTAATGATTTTAACCACTTGTCCATTTTTTAGTGTCTACAGATAGAAGTTAGAAGATTGAAGATAATTTCAGATCCTCTCATGCTAGAGGAATTTTGTACTTGAATTGTCATATCTGGCCCTAACTAGGAATGCCTTACAACCCATCATGTATGAATCCATTTGATGAAATATAAATAAGTTGATCTTCATTCTCTCTCTCATTTATGTGTTGTTGTTTCCGCGTGTGATATCTGCAAGGTGGATTTGGGTTAGGGTGTGCCTTTAGCCCTTGCACTAATCCTCCTTTGTGTCAGGTGCTATCAGAGTGAGGTGAGATCTACATGTAGGTTTGTGAATCTAGGTTTGAGGGTTCCTTCTTGTCAAACCCTAGTTGATTTGTTGTGGGGTAGTAGAGTATGATCTAGCCTGCAATTGCAGAGGGTTTCTGATGTAAGGGAGGATAGGGAGAGGGGCGAAGGGCACACCCTCATGAGGTTCACCTTGCATAGATCACATGCAGAGGCAACAACACAAGTGAGAGAGAGAATGCAGATGTCTTTCATATATTATCTTCAAATTGATTCATACATGCCAGGCTGTAAGGCCTTCCTAGTTTTGGCCAGATATTACAATCAAGTACAGAATTCCTCAAACATGTGAGGATCTTCCAAAAATATCTATCTTCTATCTCCTATCTTCTATCTCCAAAAAATCACTCCCTAAACTCTAACCAAACAACTATATTTATACAAGAGGTTACCGAACAAGTTGGCCTTTAGATCCATCATCAACGGAAGGAATGACCAAATCTAGGTCCATGCACTTCCCAATGATAGATACCAACATTAAATATGTGACCCAAATTAAATGCACAAGTCGGTCTCAAAAGAAATTGAAAATAAACAACTCGGTAAGGAAACTGAGTGCCAGGGAAATTCACCGAGTGCCAGAGAGATAACCGAGCAATACTGGTGAACAAAGGAAACTGAGCAACATCGAACCAACTCAGTCAAAGAAGGAACCAAACAAAGCAGAAAACTACAAATATCTTTTTGATGACATAGGATTGCCAAGGACTAGAGATTCTCCTACATCAGACACCTGGGGTTATTTGAAATGATTCTCCAAATCATGAAATAGGTATGATCCAAGTTGCATCCAACTCAGACTGTGAAATCTATGCACTATCTTCAATCGGTTTATTCTTCCACTTTACCAGATATTCCATATACTATTTTCCTCTTTTACTTCTCCCAATTCTTTGCTCCAAAATCTGCTCAACTTCTTCCATCTATTTTCTAGGATAATCCACTGGTATTTTCATGTCTTCATCAAGTTCATGATACTCATACAAATCAGCAATGTTGAAAATAGGTGATATATCCATGTCATCAAGTAACTTAATTTCATATGCATTCCACTATCAAATTTCCTCAGTATCTTGCAAGGGAAAAACTTCTTCATTTTTCAGTTTCCCATATGTTCCAATAGGAAATTGGCCTTTCTTCAAATGAACCATTACTTCATCACCAACTGCAAAAGTCTTATATCTTCTTGATCTATCAACTTTGTGTTTGTATTTCTGATTACTTTTCTCCAACTTGTATTTCACATCTTCATCCAATGTCTTCATGTACTCAGCAAACTTCACTCCTTCGGCACTCCTCTTTCTTTCATCAGCAATATCCCTCAAATCAGATATACCTCTCAGTTGAAAGCCATTTATAATCTCAAAAGATGTTTTTCCAGTACTCCTATTCACTAAATTATTGTATGCAAAATCTGCTTGTGTTGACACAAAATCCCAATTACTTAGTGTGTCTCCAACTAAGCATCTCAAAATATTTCCCAAACTTCTATTCACAACTTATGTATGTCCATTGGTTTGTGGGTGAAATGTAGAACTATACTTTAACTTGGTGCCAAACTTTCTCCAAAGAGTCTTCCAAAAGTATCCAACAAATTTACCGTCTTGATCAAAGATAATACTCCTTGATAATCCATCCAATCTAACAATTTCCTTAAAGAAAATATCTGCTATATGTACTACATCTGATGTCTTTCGACAAGGTATAAAATGTGCCATTTTATAAAATCTATCCACAACAACAATTATAGAATCATTACCTCTTATTGTCTTCAGTAAGCCAAGAACAAAATCCATACTGATGTTAATCCAAGGTTTCTCAGGAATAGAAATCAGTGTATAAAATCTAGTATTCTGACTTACTCCTTTTGCAACTTGACAAATTCCACAACTTTTCACAAATTTATGAACATCTTTATACAACTATGGCCAAAAGTATTTCTCCTTAAGCAAATTCAATGTCTTGTCAACACAAAAATGTCCAGCCAAACCACCACTATGTTTCTCTTTTATCAAATTAGTTCTCATAGGTCCTCTCAGTATACACAACTGAATACCTTTAAACAACATACCTCCTTGCATAAATATTCATCCCATTTAGTACTCTGTTGATCTTGAATAGGTGCTCTGAACTTTCTCCACGACTTAGAAAAATCAGGATCAAATTCATAAGAATCTCTCATGTCATCAAAGCCTAGAATTCCAATTTTCATCTTGGTCATCAAAGATCTCCTTCTACTCAATGCATCAACAACTTGGTTAGTGACTCCACTCTTATGCTTTATCACAAATGTATAACTCTGCAAATACTCAACCCATTTCATATGTCTCTGATTCAACTTATTCTGACTACCTAAATATTGTAAAGCTTTATGATTAGTATACAAAACAAATTCACTCGGTATCAAATAATGTCTCCATTTCTTCAGTGCTTGAACAATAGCATAAAATTATTGATCATACATAGAATATTTCCTTTTTGCATCATTCAACTTTTCACTAAAGAAAGCAATAGGTTTACCTTCTTGACTCAATACAGCCCCAATTGCACTACCACTTGCATCACATTCCACTTGAAATGCCTTATTGAAATCAGGCAATGCCAAAATAGGCAATTTAGCAACCTTCTTCTTCAAAGTCTCAAAACTTTTATCAGCTCCATGTGTCCACTTGAATTCTCTTTTGTCTCCTCTCATAGTCTCAGTCATAGCATTACAAATTGAACTGAAATTCCTAATGAAATTTCGGTAAAAACTTGCCAAACCATGAAATGATCTTACGTCACTAGCACTCTCGGGTGTAGGCCAATTCACAATAGCTTCAACCTTTTTAGGATCCATTTTGAAACCATCAGCTGAAATCACAAATCCCAAATACACAATCTCCTCTTTCATGAATGAACACTTTTTCAAATTTATCAGCAACTTTTCTTCTTTCAACCTCTAAAAAATCTGTATAACATGCAACAAATGTTCTTCTCTGGTCTTACTGAATATCAGAATATCATCAAGATATACAATTAAAAATTTACCCAAGAATTTCTTCAAAACTTCATTCATCAATCTCATAAAAGTACTAAGTGCATTAGTTAAACCAAAAGGCATAACCAACCACTCATACAAACCTTCTTTTGTCTTGAAAGAAGTCTTCCATTCATTACCTTCTCTGATTCTGATCTGATGATACCCACTTTTCAAATCAATTTTGGTAAAATACTTTTCTCTAGTCAAACTATCCATTATATCATTCATTCTCGGTATAGTATATTTCACTATTATCTTGTTAATTGCTCTGGAATCAGTACACATTCACCATTCTCCATTCTTCTTCAATGCCAATACAATAGGTAATACATAAGGACTCAAACTTTCTCTGATCAAACCTTTCTACAACAATTCTTGAATATGTCGGTTCAATTCCTTATTCTTGGTAGGTGTCAACCGATGTGGTTCCTTATTTGGTAAACTAGCTCTAGGGATTAGATCAATGCAATGATCAATGCTTCTCTTTGGTGGAAAACTAGTAGGTACATTATCAAAAATGATTTCACTGTACTTGGTGAGTAACTTATCAATCTCCTCAGGGACACTATCTTCTTTTTTCTTACTCAGTTTGTTAAGAATCACAACAAAACATACATCATTTCTCTTTAAATCTTTAACAAACTTTATTCCTTCCATCAAGCAAGCTTTCACAGATGTGAAAACATTACTAACAGGTTCTGCAATCAAAGGTAACAAGATTTGTCTTCTCCCATCAACCCAAATAGTATATTTATGTAATCTCCCATCATATATAGCATGTCTATCATATTGCCAAGATCTACCCAACAAAATATGACAACAATCCATAGGCATGATATCACACAACACCTTATCATAGTACTTTCCAATTTTCAAATTCACATAACATTGCTCACTTACCAAGATTGTATGCTCATCTTTGATCCATGAATCTAATAGGGCTTCGGATGTTCCAACCTTTTCAACTGCAACTTTGTGACCATTTCCTTAGATGTCAGATTCTTTGAGCTACCACTATCAATGATTACCTTTTAAACTTCATTAGAAACTCTATATCTAGTCTTGAACAAACTTTTCCTTGTCGGATCTTCCTTTTTACCTTCATTCCAAAGTGCTCTCCTTACCATCAAGCTATTTTCTTTCTCAGTTTCATTTGGTGACTCTTCTTGCACCAAAGCATTTCTACTCCTACCAGCCTTCTTACTTGCATGTGTACATTCAAATGATCTATGTTCTTCTTCTCCATAATTATAACAAGTTCCTCAGAAACCACCTCTATTATAACCACCTTAGTAGTTACTACCTCTACCTCTAGATGAACTTTCACCTTTCCACTCGGTCTTGCCTTTATCCAGAGTTGTCTTTTCAGGTTCAAATCTACTATTTTCACCATGAGATCTACCTCTTACTCTAGGGAATCTACCACCTCTACCTCTTTGTCTTTTCTCATGTCTCTTATTCAATTTCTCCCTAGCTTTCAATGAAAATTGGTAAGCCTCTTCAATATTCTCCAATTTGACCAAACTGATTTCTTCTTGGATAGAAACTCTCAAACCATTTAGGTATCTAGCAATTATTTCCACATCATCTTCATCATGTCTAGATCTGATATCTAATCTATAGAATTCCTCAGTATATTCTTTTACCGAGCTATCTTTCTACCCCAAACTTTGCATTCTCCTAACTAGGTTAATCTGATAATCACAAGGTAAGAATTTTCCTTTCAATTTATTCACCATTTTATTCCATACCTTAATTTTGTTTTTGACTTTCCTCTTTCTGTCCAGTTGCAGATGTTGCCACCATAAGGATGCATGACTCTTCAACTTTGTGCTTGCAATTTTCACCTTTTTTTCCTCAGGTACATTTTCATACTCAAATTACTTTTCCATCTCAATGATCCAATCCACCAATTCATCAGAATCCAATTTTCCACCATGCCTAGGAGAATTAAAATGTGGTGTAGACTTCAAACTTGTCAAAGCCTTGAAGAATCTTTCCTCACCCTGATCCATCATAGGTGTAGGTTCTACATCACCTTGTTCTACCTCAATTTCATCATCACTAAAATCTTCATGATGTCTTCCTCTTCTCTAGGTTGTTTCAACAACTTCTAATCTAGCAACAAGTTGTCTCAACATGTCTATCAATCCTAGATCTTCATCTCACCTCCCATGAACCATCTTGAAAACCCTCTACAATTGTAGGTTAGATCACAATTCACTACCCCACAACCAATTCAACTAGGGCTTCACAAGAAGGAACCTTAAAATATAGATTCGCAAACCTAGATCTAGATCTAACCTCACTCTAATACCACTTGACACAAGGGAGCACGGGGAGAGGGGCCAAGGGAACACCCTCACCAGGTCCACCTTGTAGAGATCACACGTGGAAGCAACAACACAACAAGTGAGAGAGAGAATGCAGATGTCTCATGTATTATCTTCAAAATGATTCATACATGTTGAGTTGTAAGGCCTTCCCGATTTTGGCCAGATATTAAAATCAAGTACAAAAGTCCTCAAACATGTGAGGATCTGCCAAAAATATCTATCTTCTATCTCCTATCTTCTATCTCCAAAAACTCACTCCCTAAACTCTAACCAAACAACTATATTTATACAAGAGGCTATCAAACAAGTCGGCCTTTAGATCCGTCATCAATGGAAGGAATGACCAGATCTAGGTCCACACGCTTCCCAATGATAGATACTATCATTAAATCCATGATCCATATTAAATGCACAAGTCGGCCTCAAAAGAAATCCAAAATAAACCACTCGGTAAGCAAGGAAACTGAGTGCCAAAAAAGCATCATTGAGTGCCAAGAAAATTCACCGAGCGCCAGAGAGCTAACCGACCAAAACCAGTGAATAAAGGAAACTGAGAAACACTGAACCAACTTGGTCAAGGAAGGAACCGAACAAAGAAGAAAACTACAAACATCTTTTTGGTGACACAGGATTGCCAAGGACCCAAGATGCTCCTGCATCAGTTTCAAGATGGTTTGTGGGAGGTGAGATGCAGATCTAGGATTGGCAGACTTGTTGAGACAACTTGCTACTAGATTAGAAGCTGTTGAGATAGCCCAACGAAGAGGAAGACATCTTGAAGATGTTAGTGATGATGAAATTGAGGAAGAACAAGGTGAAGCTAAACCTGTACCTATGATGGATCAAGGTGAGGAAAAATTGTTGAAGGCTTTGACAAATATGAAGTCTACACCACATTTCAATCCTCCTGAGTATAGTGGAAAGCTAGATTCAGATGAATTGGTGGACTAGATCACTGAGATGGAAAAGTACTTTGAATATGAAAATGTTCCTGAGGAAAAGAAGGTGAAAATTGCAAGCACAAAATTGAAGGTTCATGCATCCTTGTGGTGGGAACATCTTTAGTTGGACAGAAAGAGGAAAGGCAAAGACAAAATTAAGGTATGGAATAAGATAATAAATAAGTTGAAAGGAAAGTTCTTACCTTGTGATTATCAAATCAACCTAGTTAGGTGAATGCAAAGTTTGAGGCAGAAAGATATCTCGATAAAAGATTATACTAAGGAATTCTATAGATTAGATATCAGATCTAGACATGATGAAGATGATGTGGAAAGAATTTCTAGGTACCTGAATGGATTGAGGGTTTCCATCCAAGAAGAAATCAATTTGGTTAAATTGGAAAACATTGAGGAAGCTTATCGGTTTTCCTTGAAAGCTGAAAAAAAATTGAACAAAAGACATGAACAAAGACAAAGAGGTAGAGGTGGTAGATTCCCTAGGGGAAGAGGTAGATCTTATGGTGAAAAAAATAGATCTGAACTAGAAAAGACAAATTTGGATAAAGGCAAGACCGAGTGGAAAGGTCAAATTTCATCTAGAGGAAGAGGCAGTAACTACCAAGGTGGTTATAACAGAGGTGGTTTTCGAGGAACTTGTTACAATTGTGGAGAACAAGGACATAGGTCATTTGAATGTACACATGCAAGTAAGAAATTTGGTAGTAGTAGAAATGCTTTAGTGCAAGAAGATTCATCGAATGAACCTAAGAAGGAAAAGAACTTGATGGTAAGGAGAGAACTTTGGAGTGAGAGTAATAAGGAAGATCCGGTAAGGAAAAGTTTGTTCAAGATCAGATGTAGAGTTTCTGATGAAGTGTGGAAGGTAATCATTGATAGTGGAAGCTCAAAGAACTTGGCATCTGAGGAAATGGTTACAAAGTTGTAGTTGAAAAGGTTGAAACACCTGAAGCCCTAACAAATTTCATGGATCAAGGATGAGCATACACTCTTGGTAAGTGAACAATGTTATGTGAATTTGAAAATTGGAAAGTACTATGATAAGGTGTTATGTGATATCATGCATATGGATTGTTTTCATATTTTGTTGGGTAGACCTTGGCAATATGATAGACATGCTATATATGATGGAAGATTGCATAAATATACTATTTGGGCTTATGGGAGAAGACAAATATTGTTACCTTTGATTGAAGAGCCTATTAGTAGTGTTTGTACATATGTGAAAGTTTTTCTGATGGAAGGAATAAATTTTGTTAAGGATTTGAAAAAGAATGATGTGTGTTTTACTGTGATTCCTAACAAACCAAGTAATAAAATAGAGGATAGCATACCTAAAGAGATTGATAAGTTAATCACCGAGTATAGAAAGATCATTTTTGATAATGTACCTAATGGTTTTCCACTGAAGAGAATCATTGATCATTCCGTGGATCTTATCCCTGGAGCTAGTTTACCGAATAAGGCACCACATTGATTGACACCTACCAAGAATCAGGAATTGAACCAACAGATTCAAGGATTGTTGTAGAAAGGTTTGATCTAAGAAATTTTGATTCCTTGTGCAATACTAGTTATATTAGCACCTAAGAAGAATGGAGAATGTAGAATGTGTACGGATTCCAGAGCAATCAATAAGATAACAGGGAAATATAGGTTTCCTATACCGACAATGGATGATATAATGGACAGTTTGACTAGAGCAACGTATTTTACCAAAATTGATTTGAAAATTGGATATCATCATATTAGAATCAGAGAAGGTGATGAGTGGTAGACTTCTTTTAAGGAAAAAGAAGGTTTGTATGAGTGGTTGGTTATGCCTTTTGGTTTAACTAATACACCGAGTACTTTTATGAGGTTGATGAATGAAGTTTTGAAGAAATTATTAGGTAAATTTGTGATTGTATACCTAGATAATATTATGATATTCAGTAAGACTAGAGAAGAAAATTTGTTGCATTTTAAACAAGTATTGCAGAGGTTGAAAGAAGAAAAGTTGTTGATTAATCTAAAAAAATGTTCTTTTATGAAAGAGGAAATTGTGTATTTGGGATTTGTGATTTCAACTGATGGTTTGAAAATGGATCCTGAAAAGGTTGAAGCTATTTTGAATTGGCCTACACCTGAGAATGCTAGTGAGGTAAGATCATTTCATGGTTTGGCAAGTTTTTACTGAAAGTTTATTATAAATTTTAGTTCAATTTGTAATGCTATCACTGAGACTATGAGGGGAGATAAAAGAGAATTTAAGTGGACACGTGGAGCTGATAAAATTTTTGAGACTCTAAAGTAGAAGGTTGTTGAATTGCTTGTGTTACAATTGTCTAATTTCAATAAGGTATTTCAAGTGTAATGTGATGCAAGTGGTAGTGCAATTGGAGCTACATTGAGTCAAGAAGGTAAACCTATTGCTTTCTTTAGTGAAAAGTTAAATGATGCAAAAAGGAAATATTCTATGTGTGATCAAGAATTCTATGCTATTGTTCAAGTCCTAAAGAAATGGAGACATTATTTGATATAGAGTGAATTTGTGTTGTATACTGATCATAAAGCTTTACAGTATTTGGGTAGTCATATTAACTTGAATCAGAGACATATGAAATGGGTTGAATATTTGCAGAGTTATACATTTCTGATAAAGCATAAGAGTGGAGTCACTAACCAAGTTCTTGATGCATTAAGTAGAAGAAGATCTTTGATAACCAAGATAAGAATTGGAGTTCTTGGTTTTGATGACATGAGAGATTTGTATGAAACTAATTCTGATTTTTCTAAGCTATGGAGAAAGTGCAGAGCACCTATTCAAGATCAACTGATTACTAAATGGGAAGACTATTTTATTTAGGAAGGTATGTTGTTTAAAGGTATTTAGTTATGTATACCGATGGGATCAATGAGAACTAATTTGATAAAGGAGAAACATAGTAGTGGTTTGGCTGGACATTTTGGTGTTGACAAGACATTGAATTTTGTTAAGGAGAAATACTTTTGGCCACAATTGTATAAGGATTTTGAAAAATTTGTGAGAAGAGTTGGAATTTGTCAAGTTGCAAAAGGAGTAAGTCAGAATACTAGATTGTATACACTAATATTTGTTCCTGAGAAACCTTGGATTGATATTAGTATGGGTTTTGTTCTTGGCTTACTGAAGCTAGTAAGAGGTAATAATTCTATATTTATTGTTGTGGATATATTTTCTAAAATGGCACATTTTATACCTGGTAGAAAGGCATAAGATGCAGTACATATAGTAAATATTTTCTTTAAGGAAATTGTCAGATTGCATGGATTACTGAGTATCATCTCTGATTGAGACAGTAAGTTTGATGGATACTTTTGGAAGACTCTTTGGAGAAAGTTTGGCGCCGAGTTGAAATATAGTTCTACATTTCACCCATAGATTGATGGAAAAATAGAAGTTTTAAATAGAAGCTTGGGTAATCTTTTGAGATGTTTAGTTGGAGACACACCAAGTAATTGGGATTTTGTGTTGGCACAAGCAGAGTTTGCATATAATAATTCAGTGAATAGGGGTACTGGAAAAATACCGTTTGAAATTGTAAATGGAATACAACCGAGAGGTATATCAAATTTGAGGGATATTGCCAATGAAGAAAAGAGAAGTGTTGAAGGAGTAAAGTTTATTGAGTTCATGAAGACATTACGTGAAGGTGTGAAACATAAGTTGGAGAAAAGTAATCAAAAATACAAAGACAGAGCCGATAGATCAAGAAGACATAAGAATTTTAAGGTCAATGATGAAGTAATGGTCCATTTGAAGAAAGGCAGATTTCCTATTGGAACTTATGAGAAGCTAAAAATGAAGAAGTTTGGTCCTTGCAAGATTTTGAGAAAATTTGACAGTGGAAATGCATATGAGATTGAGTTACCTGATGACATGGATATATCACCTATATTCAACATTGCTGATTTGTATGAATACCATGAATCAGACAAAGAAATGACAGTATAGAATGATTATCCTAAGAAACAAGTAGAAGAAGTTGAGTAGATTTTGGAACAAAGAGTTGGTAGAAGTACAAGAGGAAAATAGTATGTGGAATATTTGGTAAAGTGGAAGAATAGACTGATTAAAGACAGTTCATGGATTTCACAATCTGAGTTAGATTCAGCTTGGGTTGTACCTACTGCATGATTCAGAGAATTATTTCAAAATAACCCCAGGTGTCTGATGCAGGATCATCTTGGGTCCTTGGCAATCCTATGTCACCAAAAATAAGTTTGAAGTTTCTGTGTTGCTCGGTTCTTCATTGACCAAGTTGGCTTGGTAGTTACTCGATTTCCTTCTTTAACCAAGTTGGTCGATTAATTCCCTGGCACTTGGTTATCTTTCCTGGTAGTCGGTTATCCTTTCTTACCAAGTTGTTTGTTTTAGTTTCATTTTGAGGCTGACTTGTTCGGTAGCCTCTTGTATATATTGTAGTTGTTGGTTGTAGTTTAGGGAGTCAATTTTGAGTAGAAGATAGAAGTTAGAATATTCAAGATAGTTCTAGATCCTTGCATGTTGGAGGACTTATGTACTTGAATTGTAATATCTAGCCCTAATTGGGAAGGCCTTACAAGCTGACATGTATGAATCCATTTGATGAAATATAAAGAAGTTGATCTACATTCTCTCTCTCATTTGTGTGTTGTTGCTTCCGTGTGTGATCTCTAGAAGGTGGATTTGGGTTAGGGTGTGCCTTTAGCCCCTGCACTCATCCTCCTTTGCATCATCTTCAATTGATTGTTTTCTGACTCTTCTTTATATTGTTCAATTGAAATCATCATCCACATAAGATCTCTTCTAGTGCTTATATGTTGATACATATTCTTATTTGCACATGTATACAATCAATGAGGGTGTTAGCCATTTATTTATATGTTGGATCTTTTAGAGAATGATCCTATATCAACTCTAGTTGTGCCTTCCTATTCTTCTCAAGAATTGGTTTTATCAGGAGTTTCTCATGGTAGCTCTTCTATGGATTTGGAGCAACATCTAGGCATTGGATCTGATTCATCTCGATGGAGGAGCCTTAGTTTTATTGGTTGTGGTTTCTCACTTTTTTGCAGGTACATTTTTACAGGTGGTTTGACTTTGAATATGATGGACATTTCTTATTCTACCTTCATTTTGAGGATCTTCTTTCATCCTTGGTTTGATGTATATATCATCTCTTTTGTATTTTGATGTATCACAGATGTACATATGTAAATTGTATGTGTAATTTTGATACACAATTTGGGTTAACTTCCTTTAAAACTAGCTACAGCTAGAGGTTTTGGGACTTTATGTTATTACAACATTTTGAATGGGCTATAAGCGAAGTTTTTCTTCTTGGATCTTTTCTTCATGATCCCTTTTTGAACCTGAGGAAAAAATCTAAAATATTTTGATATTAATAAAGTTATATTAAGTGGCTTCGCCACTATTCCAAAAAAACAAATTATATGAAGTATTTAAATTTTGAATTCCATAGTTATAATTTTTAAATACCCTATAATATATTATATTGATTATTTATATATGAATTATTTTATTTATATAATTAATAATTATTCTATAATATTAAAAAATATAATTGTGGTTTTTAATTATATATTATTTAAATATAAAGATTACATCAAATTTTTAAATTAAATATAACATAAAAAATATTATTTAAATCCTTTTAAAAAATTAAAGATAATTTATGTACCTCATTCATACAAATATAAACTTAAATTTATAAGGATTGCATTATTATTTTTATTAATTTTATTTAAAATATTAATAATTATATATTTTAAATTTATAAAATAAAAAATTATTAATATATTTATAATTATTATATAATTATAATTTAAATCAATATAAGACTTAATATATTTTAATATTGATTCTAAGTAAAATTATGTTATAATTGGAAAAACTCAAGTAATATTTGGTGAGAAATACTACGGAGCTGAAAATTCTTATAATGGTGCTTTGCTCTGCTCACTTACGATTTTACATAGTCACTTCTCTAGAGAAACAAATTCAATTTTTTTCTAAGACCAAATATGGTTGTGGCACCTATGCTCCAATTCGACCCAAGATCTAGAATCCACATAGGATTTGATGCTAAGGAAAAATATGCTCCGACTCTCCTTGGATCCCTACATACATGGAAAATGCAAAAAGGGCCAAGCGCTCGACTCACCACTTCAACCACTTTCATCCTCTCAAACCTCCTTCTCCATTTCTGGTTAAGAATAGCTTCGCATGTCTACGGTAGGAAGACCACATCCCATCTGCATCTCATATTCTGGAGCCAGGTCATCTTACAAATCCAGTTTCAAAACCCCATGGTATATATTCCCCTCCGCATAAGTGCTCTAACATAGGGTAGACTTTAGGGATTAAGGCAACACAACACACTGGTAAGCAAAGGCGTATTCCCGACAGTAATCCTATGGCATACTCCTCCCCAGGTAAGACTTCTTCCAATTTTGTTTTAGGTAATATTTACTCTCCCCCTCATAGAAGAGGTACCAGTAATAAAGATAGCAAGGAATATAACTCACACTCTTATAAACAAACTAATCAATATCTAGATAATCCAATCTCCCTAGAACTAGATATTAAAGATGGTTCTATAGAAGATATCCAAGCTATGTGTGCAGATTTTGGAGTAATGTGTAGATGGAATGGCCTTGGAGTGGCCCCAGAGGTAATCACAGATTGGCTTAAATCTATTTGGCATCAAGAGGTAACTATATCATTTCTCCCTGAGAATTTCTTCTATCTAGATTTCAATTGTAAAGATCTCAAAAATAAAACCCTAAAGAATGGATGCCCTAAATTTAGGAATATTGGTTTTTCCATGCTAGAATGGACTCCCTTTTTTAATCCCAATAATCTTAAATATTTTAAGGTATCTAGAGCAATCTTGCTTAAAAACTTACCACTGGAATTATCTTCAGAAGAAACATTAAAAAAAATAAGTAACTGTTAGAAATAGGAAATACTAAGAGGGGGGGATGAATCAGTATTTCACAAACTTTTTCTTTTGCCCACTTATGGATATAACAAATTACTTTAGTGCATACAAAGATTATCAAAATGATTAACAAACATAGCAATAAATAGAAAGAACTCATAACACATGATATGTTCTCGAGGAAACCCTGGCCAAGGGAAAACCCCGGCGGGGATGGTACCCACAAAGATCACTAATCAAAAGTATCTTGTTAGGGATATTGGACCCTGTTAGGATTCAATTTACAATATATAGTAGATCTGTCCTGGTTAAAGGACTTTAGGCCTTGTTAGAAGCCTTAACCCTGTTAGGAGTTAGATTACAAAACCTGATCACCAGCTGAGCTCACTGCCCAAACAGGTAATAAAAAATGTTTCTGACTGTAATATGGTACTGCTTACAACTTTGCATCAATAGCCTTTGCTGCTATCACAATATACAACTATCGCAAGTTATATTTTCTTTCTTTTTACATATGTCATCTATATTGTCATTACATTTCAAGTATGCCTAATATATGAGTTATTAGAGCTAATAACTTTACATGGTCAGCTACCAAAATCTTTATCCAAGAGTAAACATCTAGGATGTTGTCCCTTCATAATGTTAAGTCATTATTTTGACAAGAAAAAATAATCCCTTAACTCTTTCGCTAATATTGTCTCCAAAACTGTTCTATCTGCAAAAACTATCTTCGGTAAACTTTGAATAACTTTGTCTGTACTACTCCAAACTTTATGCACACTATGATGGGGTATCCTCATACTCTATAGAAGTTTTAGTTAACTGCACAAACAAAAATATTGCTCTAGTGGACGTCGCCAACTAAATCTTCATCGGGTGCTCTATCAGGATCACTGTATCCATACTTAGACAATTTCTTCCTTCACCTTGCCATACTTGCATTCCTGATTCTGTGCTCTCAATAGAGATCATATGTTTCCATAATGAAAACATCTATGCATCCACATTAGCCAAATTGCCAACAATCTCCCCCTTTGTCATTGGTGGCAACATATGGGAAAATTGGCTAAGTGTGCAAACAAAACTTCAAAGTATATACACAAAATTGTGGCCAAAAGTTATACACCACATATATAATATTGTACTCCATAGAATAGCTCTCCCTATGAGTATCCTTCCTCATAATATATTCAATTTTCTGCTATCTCTCCCCCTTTGACAACAATGACAAAGATAGGGTGTACAAAAATTTCAAAAAAAAACTTTATACCTTGTTATCAGCTATTGCAAAGCCAGTAGGCTTGCAACACAGTCACCAAACTCTGACTTCCATGATTCAAAATCTTTCTCCCATACCTTCTTGATGGATTTAGCAACATTGAGTAGAGTACTCAATCCGTATGCTGCTGTCTGACAAGCTTGTAGGGAATTGAAGCTAAACTTCTGAAAAGATGTCTTTGCTGAAAGACACTGCTCAATTTGGTCTTCAACAATTGAGGTCTTCATTGAGATGTGCTCTCTCAAGATGTTAATCCTGAGCATCTTTCTATTCTTCTCCTCTGCTAACATTCTAATTTCTTCATTTAACTTCCTTATGTTCTTCTCTACAAAACTTATCTTTACATTTGGGCTTGACAAGGTGTTTGTTTCATCTGTAATTGCATCTATCTTCTCTTTGATCTTCTTATCTTCTTCAGCTGTTAGGATTTTTGATTTTGTGCATTGTATATACAAACTCTTTCCAGTCTCAAAATGTTTCCTCAAATTCTTTATGCAT
Organism: Chamaecyparis obtusa; assembly: GCA_027943335.1. Taxonomy (NCBI): domain Eukaryota; kingdom Viridiplantae; phylum Streptophyta; class Pinopsida; order Cupressales; family Cupressaceae; genus Chamaecyparis; species Chamaecyparis obtusa. The sequence goes on from BSBK01005111.1 coordinate 563,492, forward strand.
ACATCCAAACTACCAATATCATTTTGAATATTTACACTTAAATTTTGTTGCATTTCTGCTTCAAAGTCTTCCTAAACTTTTATTCTAGCAATATCCTTTAAGTTAGAAAATTCAGAGTCAAAAGAGTTTATTACTATTTTAGCTTTCTCAAGTGGATCTAATTCAGATACCTTAGTGTTGATCACACTCTCAAGTTTCTCTGTCAAAACTCTAACTTTGCCTTCAAGGTCCTTCACCTTCTTATTCTTTCCAATAATTTTATTAAGAGATGTGATGAACTCAAGCTGATCATCATCTTCAACTTCTTTTCCAAGGTCTTCAAAAATTGAACCAATTTGTCTCTTCTTACTGTCAGGTGCACTAGGGGTAGTGACCTCTGTCAAAATTTGTTTACCTTTAACTGTCTGTACTGCTGGAACTGATTTTGATACTGCTGGTGCTTCCACTGTCTCTATATCCTTTTCTAATTCTGTAATCTTCTCTTGCTCTTCTAAAGCCAAATTATCAACAATGTTTCCTAGATCATGAAATACTGCATCATCTGACTCTAGTGTCACTTTGGTTCCTTCAATGTCCATTGATTCTTTGCCAATATTGATATGTGAAGAAGATGGAACTTCTTCAATACCAACTTCCTCTACATGCGGTTCCTCTGATTGCTTCTGCTGAGGGTCTGATTCAACATGCTTTTCTGCAACTATATCTGCAAGAACTTGCATTACTACTTCCTCTGTCTCTTTCTATTCTTCCTCCTTTTTGCCTCCCATTATAAGGATTGTTCTTCTCTTAGTTCTCAATAAAGTTCCAAGAGACTTCAAGAATCTCTTCAAATGATCTTCATCCTCAACTTCATAGAACTGTCTGATTACATGTTCTCTCATCTTTATGTCCTCTTCTTGTGCTCTCTATTTTCTATTCACAAGTCTGTTATACAAATCTTCTGGGATCTTACCATGAATAGTGCTAAGTTTCTTATCTGTCACAATCATATGTGTAATCATTGCATTTTCAAAATTCAATCTGTCAAATGATCCATATAGATCATAGAATTTATTCAACTTAGTGAAGTCTCCATGCTTCAATATATCTTCATTAACTCTTTCAATTCTTGGTTTCCAAGTTTTCTTCTTGATTGAAACTACATCATCATCTTTAATTACTGCTACATTTCTAGGTACAGGTGGTACAATTACTTTCTATCTCTTGTCGGGTCCTGTTGCACTCACTTTTACTCTTTTGCTAGGAATAGGAGAAAAATATTTATCTCCTTCATCTTTTTCAGGTACTTCAACTTTTACCTTTACTGCAATAGGATCAACAGGATCTGCACTAGATGTCTTAGGTGAAATTACAAGATTTTCACTTTGCTTCAAGGCTTCTGTAGTCTTCTTAGCTATGTCAAACTCATGACTTGACATACCAGATTCTTTCAGTATTTTCTTCATAGTAGATTCAACTCTCTTACTAGATTGCTTCTTTTCTCTCAAACTTATTCCAGAGTTGAAATTCTCTTCATAGGTTCCAAACCTATTTGCATGACCATCCAACTCACACTTTAACAATCTATTCACATATCCTATTGTTTCTACTTCAGATATTTCATAGCCAAGAGGGTCTATGAATTCCATTCTAGGCTCAACTACTTCAATGTAGGTGAAATCAGTGTCTACCATAAAACAAATGTCATCTTTATGCTTTTCAACTAAGGATTGAGGAATCCTTGATTTGTTCTTAACAATATTCTGAAAAGTCTTCAATACAAGCTTCACACTGTCATTAACTTTATCAAAAAGGTGCTTCATGTAGACTGAGTTTATTCTTTCCATTGTGTTCACATTGTCACTCCAATTAACTGTGTAAGGAAATCTTCTCAAAATATGGAAAAACATATAGGTTATCAAAGATGAAAACCTAAACTGTGTGTACTTAGCCTTCTTAATCTTTTCTAAGTTCTCAAATAACTGAATTTTCAAAATTTCACGTAGGTCTACTTGTTTCTTCTCAATACACATAAGATAAGCTACATGAACCATTCCTACAGCCATGTCATCTTCCCTTGAACTACCACAGAATTTAGTTGTTAGGATCTTGCAAAGGTACCTAACATCATCTTGCTTAATTTTACTTATCACAATTCCTCTACCATTATAACTAGATCCAGTGTTGTCTAAAACAATTTTTCTCATGTTCTTTTCATTCAGTGGAATCTTTCCAACTTTAGATAATCCAGTATAATCATGAATTAGGTTGGCAGTTATATCAATAACTCTATCCTCCATCCAAAATTTCCCATTGTGGATTCTACTTAAAATGATCTTGGTACATTCCTCATCATTAAATTCATACTTCATGGAATATTTGATAATTTCATTGTTCTCTAGGTGCCCATAAGCTGGTTTAACTGACATGTCTTGATTTTACAATTTCCTGTAATCATCACTAAAATCTGCATCTCCCAAAGTTTCAAACTTGCAACTTAAATATCCTTTAACATTCTCAATGTGCAATACTCCGTCTGGTACGGATGATAGTGCTAGACTGTTATCAATTTCAGTTGGTTCTACTGGTTCTTTCTTAATCTTAGGTCTATTCTTATCCTTAACATTATGAACCATAGAAATATCCATCTTATCAACTGATTAAAGATCAAAAAATACCTCAACTTTGCAAATCTAGGGTTTCGGTATGATCGTCATTGCAAACTACTTCCAAACTTCTTCAAATCATCCTCAACTCACTTTTTCTTCTTTCAAATCTCTTTTCAATCACTTTTTAACCATGATAACTTTGATTTCAACCTTATAACACTTCACATTAACTTGATCTGACATCGTATTCATTCATTTTGTCGCTAAAACCTCAAAAAGATGATTCTGCAAACCTGCAACCATAAAACTTTCTGCGACCTTGCAAAACATAATATTTTCTTTTGTGCACTTAGCCATAGCATTAGTACAACATAATAAACCTATATCTAACTGCACAAAACTTAACTCATTCAAATTCCTAATCTACACTAATCCTTAGTCCTAAACTACAGAAACTTACATAATTTAAGTACTTAAAGAAGGGTCAGGTAAAGATTCATCCTTACCATTAGTCACATTACCTTCCTAACTACTTTCAGTGCTGACTATACCTCCTTGATCTGTGCCTTTATCAAATTTTACTTCATCTTTAATTCTACAGCAACCTTTCTCTTTGTTTCCTGCATTTTCATTCCTTCTTGCATTGTTCCTAGGGTTAGGGTTATGATGATAACCTCCATTGTTCATTCTGTAAAATCTTGCTAAGTGTCCAAACTTGTTGCATAACTGACAAATGATTCCATTGTTTCCAAATCTCTGTCCTTGCTGGTTAATCTGTGACCTACAATTTCTAGCAATATGTCCTACTTTGTTGCATCTAAAACATACTACCACTTTTCTTTGATTCATTTCTTCAATAGATTTCTTATCTACATTGTTAGTATTCCCAATCATTCTATCATAATTATTCACAATTACTTTAGGTCTTCTACATTCGTTAGCTTTGTGTCCAAAACTATGACAATTATAACAATGTCCATTAAGAGGTTTAAATTGCTTACCTGTGCAATCTCTCTTCATGTGCCCAATAGTATTACAAGCAAAACATCTACCTTTGAATTCTCTTTGCATTCCTTTAGATGATTCTTCCTATTTTGATTCTTCTTTCTTTGATTCTTCTTTCTCTCTAGGTGGTTCTTCTTTAGGTGGATCTTCCAATGTGTTCTCATCTAGCTTTATTTCCTCCACACTTTCAGATGTCTTCAGATCTGGCTTCTTACTTTCATGGATTGTTCTAAACATACTAAATCCAAATCCAGTCCCATCAAAGAATGGTTCTTCAAAAGAAAATTTTTTTCCAGTCTTACCACTATTTGAATATAGCCTTTCAAGTTGTTGTTTAGATTGAGTTAATTCACCTTTCACAATTTTATTATACTTCTCAAGTTCCACATACTGCACTTTTACTTTTTCAGATTTGGATGTTTCCTTTTCAAGTCTTGATCTTAGAGCTTCACTCTCAATTTTCAATTTTTCATTATCAGATCTCAAATTTCCATCTTTCATACTAAGCTTCAGATTTACTATCTTCAACTCGTGCTTAAGGATCTCATTTTCTTTTTCTAATTCATCACAATCTTCAACAAGCATATCAGATTTCTTTTCAGATTTCAGATCTTCAATCTTACCTTTTAATTTGTCAATAGCATTCTTTACATCTTCATATTTTCTTCTTAAGGATTTTCTTTCATCAGTAAGCATATCAATCTGTTCAAGAGCTTCTTCAAGATTCTTCTGAAGTTGATCCATATCCATAGAGATCTTACTCAAGCTGCTAAGCTTTCCTTGAATGTTCCTTCTCTGAGTAACTGCGCTCTAATACCAATTGTTAGAAATAGGAAATACTAAGAGTGGGGGGTGAATCAATATTTCACAAACTTTTTTTTTTGCCCACTTATGGATATAACAGATTACTTTAGTGCATACAAAGATTATCAAGCTGATTAACAAACATAGCAGTAAATAGAAAGAACTCATAACACATGATATGTTCTCGAGGAAACCCTGGCCAAGGGAAAACCCTAGTGGGGATGGTACCCACAAAGGTCACTAATCAAAAGTATCCTATTAGGGATATTAGACCCTATTAGGAGTCAATTTACAATATATAGTAGATCTGTCCTGGTTAAAGGACTTTAGGCCTTGTTAGAAGCCTTAACCCTGTTAGGAGTTAGATTACAAAACCTGATCACCAGCTGAGCTCACTGCCCAAATAGGTAATACAAAATGTTTTTGACTATAGTATGGTACTTCTTACAACTTTGCATCAATAGCCTTTGCTGCTATCACAATATACAACTATCACAAGTTATCTTTTCTTTCTTTTTACATATGTCATCTATATTGTCATTACATTTCAAGTATGCCTAATATATGAGTTATTAGAGCTAATAACTTTACATGGTCAGCTACCAAAATCTTTATCCAAGAGTAAACATCTAGGATGTCATCCCTTCATAATATTAAGTCATTATTTTGACAAGCAAAAATAATCCCTTAACTCTTTCGCTAATACTGTCTCCAAAACTATTATGTCTGCAAAAACTATCTTCGGTAAACTTTGAATAACTTTGTCTGTATTGCTCCAAACTTTATGTGCACTAAGATGAGGTATCCTCATACTTTGTAGAAGCTTCAATTAATTGTGCAAACAAAAATATTGCTCCAGTGGACGTCACCAACTAAATCTTCACCGGGTGCTCTGTCAGGATCATTGTATCCATACTTAGACAATTTCTTCCTTCAACTTGCCATACTTGCATTCTAGATTCTACTCTCTCAATAGAGATCATATGTTGCCATAATGACAACATCTATGCATCCATATTAGCCAAATTGCCAACAGTAACTGCATTGGTTCTTATGTTGGATCCATAATTTTAGACTACTATGTTGCAAAAAAAACAATTATACTCAAGATGAACATCAATATCAAATCAGTGCCCCGTATTAAGATTTGTTGTAAATCAGCATCCCACACCATTATGCCAGAAATAATAGAAAAATTCCTAGTAGAAGAATAATAGTATGATTATGCAGCCTCCCCATCCTCCCAGAATAACTTGTCCTTAAATTCATCTACCCCAACCAACAGTAAGTTGCCTGCCTCACCTACCTCGTATCCGCTATCTATTAATTTGAAGGCTAAAGTATCCTTCTATAAAAACAAAGGGGGCTTTCTAATCACACCTATTCCAACTTGTAATTAGTTCTCCCACACTAATCTGGCAATCAATAATCCTTTGGAGATATCTAAGTCTAATATCAATGCATTAAGTCCTTCCCCTAATTGTCTTAACTATTTGGATCACGTACTAGCTTCAGACACCCCGGATCTTAGAATTTAGGCTATTGAGGATAAAATGCACCTAGTTGGGGGTATTATGGAAGACTTGAGAGAGGTGCAAAAGTAAATCAGTGAAGAAATTACTTGGTGGCATAACGAGGATGTCATTAAAAACAAAGACAAGAAGGAGTCTAAAGATATCAGTTTAGTAAATCCTGCCCTTCACATCCCAGCTCATCCTAAATTAGAAGCAACCAGCCCTAAGCTTGGAACTATCCTTGTAGCCACCCTCAAATATTAAGGTAATAATCTTATAGAATTTGAGGACTCAGTTGGTAACCTTATGCAAGGACAGGAGGATCTTGACCTAACAGTTTTAGAAGAAGGAGCACATTTGAATAATGATCTCATAGAAGATGATTATGATATCAAAAATTGTTTAAATGGAATTACAAATAGTGATAGGTAGATAGGTATAGCAACGACCATGGAAGGTCTCTCTAGCTTGGTAACCCTTAAGATCAAGAAAAAAAGAGGTAGGAAGTCCATCAATGAATTAAGAGCTATAGATGGTAATGCGGAAAATCAACCAAAACTATTTGAATTAATGAATGTTGGGAAGGGGGAGAGCCTTCCCTAGGGGCAATGAAAATTACATCCTAGAATGTTAGGGGCTTGAATGCCCCTAACAAACTAAGGCTAATAAAAAGATATCTTAATTTATTTGAGTCTGAAATTATAATATTACAAGAAACTAAGTTAAATAAGGAAGAAAGTTTGAAGTTTAGCCAAAATTTGGGTATTTGGAAATCAAAAATTATTATCTCACTTGGAGCTTCAGGTGGGCTGGCTGCCCTTTGGGACCCTAGGAAAGTAGTAGTTGAGGCAGTCTTTAAACATAATAACTGGCTCCTTTTACTAGTCAAGAGTCTAAAGACTAATTTAAAATTTAAACTCATCAATATTTATGGTCTGGTAACTAATGCTGAAAAGAGGAAACTATGGCAAGAAGTCCATGATCAACTAACACAAAATCTAGAAGACATCCACATCCTGGGAGGAGACTTTAACACTATCTTAGATAATAAAGAAAAATTTTGTGGATCACAATACGTCTCTCAAGCACAAAAAGATTTCAGTCAATGGGTATCAGATAACTTAATAGATATCAACACTAATAATGGATTATACACCTGGAATAACTTGTTGGCATTAAGCAGGATTGCCACTAGTGACAACACTTATTTGCATTCTAAGTGCAAACCGAGCAGAATAGTGCAAACTGAGCAGAACAGTGCAAATCAAGCAGAACAGTGCAAACCGAACAGAATAGTGCAAACTGAGTAGAACAGTGCAAACCGAGCAGAACAGTGCAAACTGAGCACAACAGTGCAAACCGAGCAGAACAATGCAAACCGAGTAGGACAGTGCAAACCGAGCAGGACAGTGTAAACTGAGTGACATTATGTCTACTGAGTCACAAGTATTTACCAAGTTAAAAACTTACCGAGTGGTTAGTATGAATCGTGCCTTCACTTCTACAGAGTGCATGACGATGTCGAGTAATGTAGTGGATGCCGAGTATCAGAAATTCACTGAGTTAGTTTGCAGGAACTCTGTAACCATACTTGGGCCGACTTAGTAGCACTTATGTTTATTTGTTAAGCCGACTTTGTAATTGTAATTAATTGTTTAGACTTGTATATAAACAATGTTGTAAAAATACCAAGATGTATGAATGTGAAAGAAAAAGAGAGAAAGGTAGAGATAAGAGAATTACAAAGGGCTACAGCAGTATAAGAAGTAGCAAAGATCTATCCATCACAGAAGGTGATCAGTACATCAACGAATCTCATTCAGCAATCCAGTTGCAAAGTAAGAGATATACTGTTTCATCCTAATAGGTGAATCAGCTTGAAATCCTTTAACCAGGTAGACTTAACAGTCTTTGTAAAATCTCTTTACCGAGTGCATACTTCATTGTATGTTTGTAAAACCTCTAATAAGGTGGACTTAGCAGTCCTTATTGCTCCTAGCAGGGCAGATCATCAGAAGTGATCAATGTAAGCTTTAACCGACCAACTTTATACTGCAGTATTAAAGCTTTGTGGGTTTCATCCCCACCCCAGTTTTACTTTCTTTTGGAAGGTTTCTGGGTAACCAAATCTATGTGTCATTGTTGTGAATGCTTTTGTGTTTCATGCTTTCTATATGCAAAAGGATAAAGTGAACTATATGTTAATACATCTGAAAGAAAATTTGAAGTTACTGATTCACCCCTCCCCTCTTAGTAACTTGGTTTATTCCTGAATATTTCCAACAATTGGTATCAGAGCTGTATTGGTTCTCAAGATAAAGCTTAACTAGCTTGAGCAAAGATCCAAGACAATGGAGGTATTCAAACTGAACAAGGTGATTGAAAATGAAAAGCTAGATCTGGAAATGGCCATAGCTAAACTTAAAGAAGCAAAAGAACATCTTTCCCAATCCCTAAGAAGAAGGAAGGAACTTGCAAATCAGATGAATGATCATAATTACATTGAAGAAAAGATTGAAGATCTTTTTCCCTCAGATAGCCCAGATGAAGCAAACAATGTTGTCAAAGAACTCCTAGAAAAGAATGGGTCTCTGCAGGAAGAAGTGAGAAAATTAAAAAGAGAACAAGAGCTACACTCAACAAGATTTTGTGAGATCTTAGAACAAAGAAACAAGTTGAAAGATGAATTAGATGGAAGGAACAATGAAGTCCAAAATAAAACCCTTCAGCTAGAAAACCTAATTGATCAGATCTCTCATACAAATGAGGAAATTCTGACTCTAAGATCAGAAATAGAAAGCACAAGAGAAGAACTAAGATCTGAAAAGAAAATCAATCTAAGATTGATGGATGACCTAAACACCAAAAAACAAATCAATGAAAGAATGCTAAAGAGCCAAGAAGACTTAAATCAGCTGTATGATCGAAATCTTCATAGGCAAAAAGGAAAAGCAAGACTTGGATACAAAGGAGAAGGTGAATCTTCTAAGCAAGGTACTCAAAGAAATCAGAAACCTACTTGTAATCATTGTGGAAAAATAGGACATACTTCAAATAAATTTTGGAGCAATGAAAAGGAAGAATTCAATGGAAAATGCTACAACTGCAATCAGCATGGTCACAAAGCAAATGAATGCAGGGAAAAACCAAGATTCAAAGGTAATTGTCACAAATGCAACAAACAAGGTCACAAGGCATCCGAATGCAGATCCAAAACATTCAATCCAGTAGAACAAATTATGAAAGCAATGTTTGGATGGGATTACAACACTTGGTGTAGATGTCATTACTATGGACAATATGGACACATTGGCATGAACTGCATAAAACATCATCTAAGGAAAAGAGATACTACCATAAGATGTTTCAAATGCACTAAACTCGGTCATATAGGCAAAAATTACATGAATGCTAGTGAAGTTGAAGATGGAAAGAAGAATGAAGCAACTAAGGTCAGGAAACAGATGAGACAACAGTGGATTCCTAAATCTACCGAGCAAACCAGTCCAAGTAATGGAATGGGTGGCTCTACCGACTCAAACTAAATTCCCAAGAAAGCACTGGAACTGTATTCTCATAGACAAATTTCAAGCAGTTCTAGAACTGAATTAAAAGAAAGATCTAAATTGGCATACAAGATGCAATAAGATCACAGGAAGGTCGGTATCAGTTTTCACCGAGCGAGGTCAGGAGCTGTCTAATATGATTACCGAGCGAGGTCGGAGCAATATGAATTCTCAAGTTCACCGAGTTGCAAAGTCTTTACCGAGCAATTAATTCATAGTGGGTGACAGTTTGTCAGAATTCATACCCTAATTTGTACTAAGCATTAATGACAGAGTTGTAAACAAAAGGCAAGAAATCAAACTCATTCTTCACCACGAACTTTAGCATTTTGAGAGCAAAAAATTTCCAGAGCAATCAAGTGATTCAAATACTTTTGCGAAAAGAATTCTCTATGAGCTACCATGGCATCATCCAGCACTTCAGTGAAGAAAGGATCAGAAATGATAATCCAAGGGGAATGGAGAGCACCAAATTTCAAACTCATGCCCGCAGTTGCAGCAGCCCTAGACCCAAACGGAGCTCAATCTCAGATTCCTCCTAAGGTACTACTTGTTAATGATATTCGCAATCATTTCAATTGTGCAATTCAAGAGATGGGAAACCTAGAGCTAGATATTGTGCATGAGGAACTGTGTGTGAATGGTATTCTAAAACTAGAGCACAAACATCTGGAAGACAAGGGATTAGTTCACATTTCACATTTACCTCAAAACTTTCAGGAGAAATGGGCTAGATACATTCTCAGCCGTGTACATGAAGGCAAGATTTGGCTTGAGCAACCCATAGAGATCACTAAGAAGATGATTCACCAAATCACCGGTCTTCCCATGTTAAACAAAGTTAAAACTACCAAAACCCTAGGTCGGCTGGAACTGGAGAAGAAAACCCTAGCCGAGTGGGATGGTAGAGGCATGAAAGTTAGCAGCATTACTGATGCTGAACTGAAGTTTGGAACACACATCATTGCTCATAAAATATACAGTTCATGTTGATAGAATAGTGTTTCTTGCGAAGCCATAGACCTAGCATACAAAGTGGTAAAGAATAATTTATCATTTGACCTTGCAGATTTGTTGTTAAAACAGTTTAACAAGAACATGGAAAGCATTCAAACTTCCAAAAACAATCCATGTAAGTTTGGATCTCTACTGGTCTGTTTATTTTTCTATGTTCATAAATTCTTCCCTTCCAAAGGAAAAGTAGTATGGAGAAAGGATGTGCCAATTCTTTATGAGATAAATGAATATATTTCAGAAATGGGTGAAAATTTTGAGAACATCATGGATAGTTATTTTGAGTCTTTCAAGGAGAAAATGAACGACAGATTCTGGATTCCATAGAAGTTGGTGGAGGATTATAAGGATGATATTTGTTTCATGGTGGACTGTGATAGAGTATACATTCAAGCAGCTAAACTGAGGATTGTACATGTAAAACCTCTTCCTTATGAGGTAAACATTGATGAAACAAAGAATATCATTGAAGCCCTCCTTAATCAGCCTATTAATCCCAAAGCTCCATATTTTGGGACATATGAAGAAGCAAAAGTGAGAATTGAATTAAGTATAAAGCTTCCACAGGCAATAAATAAAGGAAAAAAGAGGATAGCCAAAATGCAAATGCTAACTGAGGATAAAGGAGAAGACACTGAAGAAGAAGAGAAAAAGGATGAGAAAACAGAGGAACCAGAACCTGCAAAGAAGAAAGGAAAGGTATTCATCACCAAGGCACCTAAGCCTCCCACTATTGTATTTACAAGGAGAAGTGCAAGGGGTAAGGCAGACAAAAAGGACAAAGATATAATATTCAAAAAGCCTCTTCTAACCCTTCAAGAGAAGATCAAACTTTTGAGAGAAGGATCAGGATCTGGAGTAAGTAATATAAAATCTTTAAAATATGAAACAAGATCGGAAATAGAACAAAAGGAGATTGAAGATGCTATCATTGAAAAGATGAGACAGTGGAAATACTCTCCTGATGAAATAGCCCAACAGGTTCCAAGAGCTTTATTAGATCAAGTAAAAATGAGATGGGCTAATGCAAGGCAAACTGTAATAGACATATTTGATCAAACCCTGAAACAGTTAATGCCCAGCTTGAAAAATGATGAAATAAAGAAGGCATTGAAGGAGAATGAAAATAAGATGACACTGAAGTTCAATACTTGTTTAATTCTGATTAACAATATTGAATCGGTTGTGAAGAGTGCAAATGCCACATGGAAGAACGTATACCATCTTCACCAACCGAGTACTGAATCAGTTATAATAAAAGACATTGAAGATGATAGTGATGAATAGGAAGAAGCCACTGAGGTAGATGATACTGTGAGGATAGCGGTAGAAGTCATTGCATCACTTCCTACCTCTCTAGAAAAAGTTACTACATCTAGCCCAGAGACATCTTCAAGCATGGTTGTGACAACTTCAACTTTTGTCCAATCACCTATAGCAACAACAGAAGTAACTATCATTTCTTCTACCGAGTTGCAGTCTCCTATTTCATCAAGTTTTCCAGCAGTAAGTATTCCAGTTTTTGATTCTACAAGTGTAAATACTTCAAGTTCTCCAATAGACAGTATACCATTCTCTATAGCCAGTCCTACTATGTCTACTATCACTACTACTAAGGCATTAAGTATAGATAAGCCTAAGGCTCAACCGAGTATAAGATTTTTGGGCAAGAATATAGTAGAGGATATAGACCTAGATGAGGAAATAGAAATTCCAACATTGGATTTTGCAAATCTATTAGCGGATCAAATGCAAAATATAGGTGAAATCCTCCAAAGGAAAGTGAAGCAAAAGAAGCTTAAAGAGCAGAGAGACAAGGAATATAAAATCATTAAGGATGCTAAGGACATTTTGTCAGAAGCATTAGGTATTGAAGTAGACTCCTCTCAACATGTTTTGTTACAATTAGCAGAAGCGATAAATAAGTACAATGAGGATTCATCTGGGACAGACAAGTTAGTTGAAAAAGCCGAGAAGAAATTCAAAAATAAAGTGCTTGAGCACATTGCTCAGCACATAGCTATTAATCAAGCAGAATTATCTTCAGTTTTGACAAACATTGAATCTTCCTATTCGAATGTTACCTCTCTTTTGGCCAAACTATGCAATGTTGCCGAGTTCACCAAGGATGTTAAGGATAAAATGAATAAAATTGATGAGGATTTGAAGATTAGCATACAGAAGCTACAACTTGAACCAAGTTCAAACTCTGCTCATCACATGAAAATCTCATTCCTATCAAATATGCAGTCAGAACTACTGAAAGAAGACACAAGGATCTGGTCCACACTGCTAGACATTCAGAACATGATCCTTCCCATCATGAATACAATGTATAAGCACATTGAACATTCCAAAACATTAATTCATGACAATCAGTTCTCAATAGAAGATCACATGATTGCACTCTCTGTAGAAGTCCAAATTACAATCCAAACATGCAAGATTCTGCAAGAAAATTGGGACAGAACCCTGGCACTGATAATGAAGGTACATTCTATTTTTCTATCAAATTTTGGATTCTCCCTGTAAAACATTTGTATATACACCTTTGGCATTATCACCAAAAAGGGGGAGATATGTATAGAAGAAAAAGTTAGCACATTGAAAGGGGGAGATAATTTATAAAGCCCTATGACAAAGACAAATTTTGAAAAATCAAAATAAATCTCAGCATGGTTCATGTATATAGGTTTTGGGCAATAAGTGTTTTTGTCACTAATGCCAAAGGGGGAGATTATTGGCATTAAGCAAGATTGCCACTAGTGACAACACTTATTTGCATTCTGAGTGCAAACCGAGCAGAACAGTGCAAACCGAGCAGAACAGTGCAAACCGAGCAGGACAGTGCAAACCGAGCAGGACAGTGTAAACCGAGTGACATTATGTCTACCAAGTCACAAGTATTTACTGAGTTTGAAACTTACTGAGTGGTTAGTATGAACCGTGCCTTCACTTCTACCGAGTGCATGACGATGCCAAGTAATGCAGTGGACGTCGAGTATCAAAAAGTCACTGAGTTAGTTTGCAGGAACTGTGTAACCATACTTGGGCCGACTTGGTAGCACTTATGTTTATTTGTTAAGCTGACTTTGTAATTGTAATTAATTGTTTAGACTTCTATATAAACAATGTTGTAAAAATACCAAGATGTATGAATGTGAAAGAAAAAGAGAGAAAGGCAGAGATAAGCGAATTACAAAGGGCTACAATAGTATAAGAAGCAGCAAAGATCTATCCATCATAGAAGGTGATCAGTACATCAGTCAATCTCATTCAGCAATCCAGTTGCAAAGTAAGAGATATACTGTTTCATCCTAACAGGTGAATCAGCTTGAAATCCTTTAACCGGGTAGACTTAACAGTCTTTGTAAAATCTCTTTACCGAGTGCATACTTCATTGTATGTTTGTAAAACCTCTAACAAGGTGGACTTAGCAGTCCTTATTGCTCCTAGCAGGGCAGATCATCAGAAGTGATCAATGTAAGCCTTAACCGGCCAACTTTATACTACAGTATTAAAGCTTTGTGGGTTTCATCCCCACCCCAGTTTTACTTTCTTTTGGAAGGTTTCTGGGTAACCAAATCTATGTGTCATTATTGTGAATGCTTTTATGTTTCATGCTTTCTGTATGCAAAAGGATAAAGTGAACTATATGTTAATACATCTGAAAGAAAATTTGAAGTTACTGATTCACCCCTCCCCTCTCAGTAACTTGGTTAATTCCTGAATATTTCCAACATAACTGTCGATCAGGCTTTAGTTACATAGAAAAAATATTGGATAGATTCTTGATAGGTGGAGATTTAGGAAACTTTAATCACAACTTAACTGTGGAAATCCTGACTAGCACAGGGTCTGACCACTTCCCAATTAGACTCACAGTCACAAAGAACTATAAACCACTTAGAAGTCCATTCAAATTTGAATTTATGTGGTTTCAAAATGTTGAATTTATGTAGCTTCTAGAACAATGGTGGAAATAGATTAAAGTCTCTAGTTCGAAGATGTTTTTCCTAGTTGCTAAGTTAAAAATCATTAAGCATAAGATTTTGGATTGGAATAAACATAATTTCAATAATATTTTCGAACAAAAAAATAAGATAGAGGCTGAAATCGATAGCTTAAACAAACTAGTCATAGAGAAAGGAATGAATGAGAGCAGCTATTTAAAAGAAAAAGATCTTATGGCTAAACATGCTGAGATCTTACTAAAGGAAGAAATTTTTTAGAAACAAAAATCGAGGGAAACTTGGTTAAGAGAAGGGGATTGCAATACAAAATTCTTTCATAACAGCACTAATAACAGAAGGAATATCAATAGAATATCCAAGATCAAAGGCACTAATGGCAACATCATAGAGGATCCCAAACTTATCTTAGAACAATTTGTAAAATACTATAGTACTCTCCTTAACAATTATGATTGTGTCAATCTCAGAGCACAAAATGAAATGCTAGCATCTATCCCTAAATTAATTTCAGAAGCAGATAATAAATGGATAAATAGTATGCTTATTGTTGAAGAATTTAAAACTGCTCTATTCCAACTTCATCTCGAAAAAGCTCCAAGACCTGACGGTTTCCAAGCAGGTTTTTTTCAAAAATGCTGGCACTTTCTTGGGGAAGATATCTAGAAAGTAGTAGAAGCTACTAGAAACTCAAGCTCAATTCTATCGAAAATCAATAATACTTTTTCACTCTTATTCCAAAGAAAAATGACAGTCAGGAACCAAGAGACTTCTTCCCTATATCCTTATGTAACACCATTTATAAAATCCTATCTAAATGCTTAGCAAATAGGTTAAAATCCTTTCTCCCATTAATTATCTCAGATGAACAAACTGGTTTTGTCCCAAGTCGCTCAATCTTGGATGGAATAGTGATAGCTCAAGAAATAGTCCATACAGCTCAATACAACAAAGAAGCTTGTATGCTGATTAAAATAGATATTCAAAAAGCATATGACAAAGTGGACTGGAGGTTTATGTGTAAATGTATGGAAGTTTTCGCTTTTCCAAACAATGGATCAATCTTATTTATAACTATATTTCATCGCCCAAAATATCCCTCTTAATCAATGGTACTCCAGAAGGCTTCTTTGAAATTTCAAATGGTATTAGACAAGGAGACTTATTATCCCCTTTCTTATATGTTATTATGGCTGAAGCCTAGGGTAGATCCATTACTAAGGCACACACAGAGGGCAAAATCTCAGGAGTCAGAGTCACAGAGAATGTACCCAATATAACACACTAACAATTTGTTGATGATACT
Source organism: Chamaecyparis obtusa (assembly GCA_027943335.1). Lineage (NCBI taxonomy): Eukaryota > Viridiplantae > Streptophyta > Pinopsida > Cupressales > Cupressaceae > Chamaecyparis > Chamaecyparis obtusa. The sequence continues at coordinate 579,260 of BSBK01005111.1, forward strand.
ATTCTCCCTGGAGCAAGCACATGTAAGGAAGCAAAGGCATTCAAAGATCTTTTGGATGTTTACATGAAGGCTTCCAGGCAGAAAGTGAATCTAGATAAATCTGAAGTCTTCTTTATTAATACCCCCCTACAAAAATGCATCAGATTTGCAATACTCTAGGATACAAGATAGGTAAGTTCCCATGCAAATATTTAGGAATCCCTTTAGATAAAGGTTTGCACTGCTCCAAACTATGGCAGCAAGTGATATCTAAAATCCAATTTAAAAAAGGGAGTTGGAAAGGGAAATGGATCACTAAAGCAATAAGAGCGACAATGATTAAGTATGTCCTATCAACCATACCCACATATCAAATGTTGATCCTCCCCCTTCCAGCTAATATCAAAGCTAGTTTAGATAAACTTCTGAGAGATTTTTATTGGCAAGGTACTTCAGAGGACAAGGCAGCTCTTATAAAATGGGATAACTTGTGTAAGCCAACCTCCAAAGGTGGATTAGGAATAAAAAAACTTACAGTGGCAGAACAAAGCACTAGGTGCCAAACTTTTATGGAGACTTAGCCAAGAACCCAATAGCAAATGGGCCTCTATCCTCCTGAACAAATATATTCCAAATGCAAACCCCATTAACATTTTTAGAGTCCACTCACATATGAAAGGCTCCTGAATCTGGAATTTTATTATAAATACTATAGCAGTGATCAACAACCAACTCACTTGGGATATTGGATCAAGTAGTAAGGCCCTTTTTTGGGAAGACTCATGGAGAGGTTTTCCCCCCCCTCACCAAATCAGGTTTCAGTCTAGAATTTATAGATAGATGTAAAGCTTCTAGGGGTATTTTTGTAAAGGATTTTCTCTCTTCTACTGATAATCTAATATGGAAACCAATTGAGGACATCCCAACAGAATATAATGAGAAACAAAAACTTAAAGACATTCTCAGAAATAGAGTAATCTCTCATAAAAATAGAGAAGATAGATTGATATGGGCTGGCTCTAACAATGGAAATTATAAAGTCAAGGAAGGTTACAAGTTAATCATTCAAGAACACAACATGGACACACTGGATATTCCCATGAATCTATGTTGGAATAAATCTCGCCTTCCCAAGGCTGGAATTTTCCTATGGGCAGCCCTCCAAAAGAGAATCTTGACTGCAGATAAACTACGGAAGATGGGTTTTGAAGGGCCCTCTTTTTGAATGCCAAGAAGATGATGCAAACCATCTACTATTAAATTGTTCTTATACACAAAACTATTGGAATTGGCTATATAAATGTTTAAATTGATAGTCAGTGATGCCTTATCATATTGTGGATGTGCTAAAAGCTTGGCCCTCTTTAAACAAAGGTAGTTTGTACAAAGATATATGGGTAATATCCCCCTCCATACTCTTATGGGAAATTTGGAAAGAACGTAACTGGAGAATCTTTACAAACTAGAAAATGGAATGGAGCTCACTAACCAACAAAATTGAAGTAGTAGTTATTGAAGTAACTAATAGCAATCTTAGAAATCAGATCAGTTATGAAAATTCCTTTAAGTAGTGGGATAATTACATTAGGAAAATTTGGCCAAGACTGATTATTCTGCCTTTATTTGGCAAGGGTGGAAAAAGATCAAAAATTGATAGAAGTAATTGCAAGTGGTCTCCCCCTAAAGAAGGATGGTATAAACTTAATTTTGACGGTGCATCTCATGGCAACCCAAGGATAGCTAGAATTGGTGGAATTATTCATAACTATAAAGGAGAGGCCATATCTAAATATGCTAACCCTATCAACCCTACAACTAATAATATGGTGGAATGCATGGCTGTCTTAGAAGGCCTAAAACTTTGTGTTAGATTAGGATTGACAAATATAATTATTGAAGGAGATTCTCAAATAATTATTAATGCAATTAGGACAAGGAAAACCCCAAATTGGAATCTAAACTTGAAATTAGAAGACATTATTAAAATTCTTGACATAATACCACATTACAAAGTCAAGCACATCTACAGAGAAGGTAATGTAGAAGCCGACCATCTTGCAAATCAAGGTGCAAATGGTGAAACCCTATAGGTGGATCTTTTTATTTCTAATACTACCTCCCCCCTTAACCCTATATTAATATTGCTTAAAACTAAATAAAATTGGTAAATCAACATCAACAACCCAACCTATCTATAAAATATGCAATATTTAGTTTGCTTACCAGAAGTTCTTTGTTTTTAAGAACACTAAAATCCCACCTCAATACCTCGTAACATATAATAATGCTTTTAATTAAGTTTCAATCTGTATTCAAATAAAATCATGAGTTATATTGCTAATAATTTAACCTAACCACCCATCAATCATGAGATGGTAAGTCCAATTCATTAGCCCTCCTTACATTATGTCGAAGACCGTATGCTCTAAATATAGCTCTTCCCCCAAGCTCATTAGCAACATAATAAGCTTATAAACCTTTACCCAGTCATGCTAGCAGACTGGATCTATTTTAATTTAGCCTTACCCCATATTGAATATTGTCTCAGGATAGGTTTTTGGGTAGGTTGTGTCTTAGTTGTCAGGATTTAACCCTATTTCTTTACCATTAAACTTTCCATCCCTAGCTATAGAGCTCCCTAATAGCAGGTCCTCTTAGCATTAGGCCATTTAGACTTATTATGACTCCTTTGTTATTAATAGTATTTTATGCTTTCCTCATAGCAGCTTAGTATAGTAGATTTTTTAACTCCCTATGGTTCCCCCTAGCATCCTTTGACTCTCTGTTCCCCCTGCCTAGTTCAAGACATGTTTTCAGTCCCCCCTGCATCCTCCTTCTTTAAAATTTTAATCCTTCTACCCCTTCCCTTAGATCACATATGATCATCATTCAGTCCAGCCCTTTCAATGTATTTTTTTTCCACATACATTTTGGCTATTTTACTAAAATAGAGTCTATTCCATGGATCCAGCTCTGAATTTCAGTTAGGAGTAACCACGTGATAGTGCAGGTCATTAAACATTCACTTTTCAAGATTAATGATCAGTGTGTCAAGGACAGATCATATGAACTATCATGACTCATCCCCCCTAACAGCATACCCCCTCATGATATTTTAAGGGGATCATGCAACAACAATGAATCATGTTTGTAGACTCCAAAAGGATGGCTCCTAAAGCGTAATTGACACACATTGATAAGAACCACGTCTAGAAACTTCCTCTGATCTCGTATATACCACTTAGGCCAGGAAGAAGAGTTTATCCTGCTAAGTTACACTTCTCACCATATGATGGAGACAAAACTAATCACCTTCGCATCCAAAGATAGCAAGGCTATGGCTTTTAGAGGCCACATCATGCTAGAACAGTGGAATCAAATCCTTAACCCACTGTCAGATTCCTCAAGGAGAGTGATCAAAAAAGCCATTGGAGATCAGTTCTTTGACAACACATTTACCTTCAGAACCAATGGGCTAGTTATCAGCCAGTTCAACACTATCTCTATCTTTGTAGGGAGGAAGAAAGAAGATATACTTCAGGTAGCCAATGAAATTTTCAACCCAAAGCTTCTTGACAGCTTAGAATGAATGATCCTTTGTGTTGATAATCAACTTACCATCCCATATCTAGAGATAACAATGAGCACTAAGGTCACCAAACTAGATGAAATTCTATAAAGCCAACGTGTCCCCATGCTACCCTTCAAGGATGAGGAGTGCTTTAATGCCCACTGGCTTCAAATGATCAGGAATTTGGATTATTTATACAGTGAAGTCCTCCAAGAGGAAATGGACACTATAGAGAATCTCAAATATTGGAGGAGTGAGGGATTCAACATCCCAGATGAACTGGACAAAATTGAGGTGGCAAAGATTCACATCATGGCCCCTGAGATACAATGATGCACATGTCATAAGAAGAAGAATGCATCATTGTCATGGTTAAGGGGAAGAGCATCTAGAAGTGTGTGATGGTCCATAAAAATGGTGCCATCTAATTTACAATTGCTAAATCACCTTTTTTGTATCTTCTAAAGTCATACCTTTAATCTTTGATCAGCAAGTATATGATCAGTAGTTATCTGTTAAGTTCTATTAGTCAGACCAACATGGTCTCCTTGTAAATTTTTTAATATAGATTCAGCAGTAGACATCTATTAGTAAGCAGTACCTTACTCGTGACATCTGTAAAAAATAGTATGGTTCTATAAACATACAGCTACTATGCTACATCTTATAAAGGACCTCCCTTAATATAGAGACTATTTTATTATAATTTGTTTGTTAGCTCCAACTCTCAAAACTCTTTTTATAGGCAAGCATAGTATGATCTTTATCTGCAGGTACCGACTAGCATTTCTTCAATAAATTAATGGTCTACTCGCATAAGAGTTCCTCCTCTTTCTAACTACTTGCATATCATCACTTGAAATGATAGATTTTTTTTAAAAAAATATAAAGGAATAAAATAAAAAGCCTCCCCTTTCGCCTTCCCTCTAGTAGCTAAAGTAATGTGTTTGAGAGAGAGAGGAAACCTGAACAACCATAGGCACCCAATAGGTAGGCCACCAAAACAATAAACCTTATATTTAGGCCATGCTTGTATAGCATTACTCATATTGATCCCCCATTATACCAAAACTATAGGCTTATATGGAGACCCAATCGAGCTCATTTGTAGCAGGGGCCAGTTGGCATTTGAAGGAAAGCTTATGCCAAAGCATGTTAAAAAGGTTCTGAGAAACAAGCATGCCCTCATTATCAGAGCCTCCCTCCATATATTAGGTCCAAAATTTATCAACACTAAGGATAAATAGAGGGTCCTCACCAATATCAACTCCATGTTCATAGTTGTCTTATCATTCTAGGGTATCCATAAATAGGAAACATGGAAACTATGCTATGAAATCTTCAAATGAAAATTCATTGGCAACTTAGACATAACATTACAAAAAATTAAACAAGACCTTACTCTCATTGGGTTAGGACATCCTGACATGCTACCCTCCATCCCATCCCCGTCTATCATTACAACTCAGAACTTGGAGGCCTTCAAGGATAGAGAAGGCATCGTGAAAAGAAACATAATCTTCTTACTGTATTACCTGCATATTCGTGAGCCCGAGAAGGAGGGTTGGTTTTATGACTATTGGGACCAAGATGAAGTCGGATCCATAGATATGGTGTGTCTCTCAGACTTTGAGATGGGAAATCTAATTGACATATGGCTGGAGGAAGGTAAGGACCAGTTAATAAGACCTCCTACTGCGGTCAGCCATGAACCTTAAGACAAGGAATAAAGAAGATAACAAACTAGACTCTTATTGAGCTCAATTAAGTTATATTGTTTATACTAATCTATAGATCCAAGTACTATAGGAGCTAAAGGAATTGCATTGGAAAAAGGAAAGAATTTTAATATTCAAATTAGTAATATTAATATCAACATTGAAACAAATTATGAAGGTATAAGGCAATCTCAATTATACCTGACTCGGTCTATATAACAACCTCGCTTATAAATTATTTTCTGGCTTCCTTTTAGTCAGCTTAATGGATGGATTATATGGAATTAGAAACATCCTTTTCACTCACCTCAACATTATGGTATGTGCCACATAAGTATGTAGAGTTTAGGATTTGAGTATACTCTTCTACTATCTCATAATAGCTAGGATGGATATGACAGAACATAGGCACCATACTGGATGATTAGATGCGTAGAGTCTAGACAATTCTTGATCAGCTGAGGATGCATAACAAATTCTTATGTCTAGTTTAAAACCAATAGATAATAAGTCACATCCGATCTCAAAAATTCACCCCTAACTTAAAACTAGATGGCTTTTAAGTATAAGTTGAGTTGGAAATAACTTCTATCTTTGCAATCAATGGTACATCTTGTGCAAGAAATTGTTGTTAATTTACTATTCCATAGTATTATGGCAATATTAGCTTAGGATTGATTATGAACAGTACCCAAGGTCCAAATCTCCTTTTGTCATTTATAGATGTTTTTATATCCTATTGAATTTTGATATATACAATAATGTTGATTTAGGAATTTATCTAGTGGGACCTATCTATTATTATGGACTCTCAGATCATTTTAATTATTGATAGAATAGAATTAATTGAAGATGTTTCGTTCAAGCTAATAAATTAAATAAATATATCTAAAAACCATGTTTATTATATGTCTATTATCTCTCTAAGATTAGAGTATGGATGACCCTTTAAAATCAACCCTCCTATGATATTTGTATATTAGATTGCACAATTTTGGTTTTAAGATTTATGGATAAAGCATTGGTTCATTAAGTGCATTAATATAAGGGAGATATAATTAGAAATGTATGGAGATAACACTTTTCAGATCATATTCAGTATATAGGGATACAATTCCAATTATCTACAATGAAACAGGGATCACAGGTAGAGGTATAAGTTTCTTCTCTCCTCTAAAGAAAATGTCTCCTTTTTTGATAATTTACTACCCTACTAATAGCTCTTCAGAACTTGGACTAACAAAGATTATATGGTCATACTAATGAGGATAGTAGGTAGAAATTTGGATTGTCAGGTTCAAGAACCGCCTGTTGAAGCATCCCTTAGATGAGATACTAGGAAGGACATCCCTTTGACAGTTTTAGGATATCACATAGGAGTGTCTTCAGAATAGAAGCAAGGATCAAAATCAATATTTATATCCAGAGGAAGACCTTCAAGGACATTACGAATTCTGCAAAATATTATGTTTTAGAATAGTCTAATATCAAGTATGACTTATTTTATGTTGTATTAGATAATGGTGGGTATGGCCACCTAAAAATGGTATGTATCAGACTCTGGACCTCGATCCCAGGCAAGGCTGGAGGTTTTCTCAACCCTGTTCTTTCCTACCAGTGCCTGCACAGAGCAGGGCATCATTTTGTAACTTTGATTTAAAGAATAATAAAATTTTGGCTTCGGCCTTTTACCAATCAAAAAAAAAATTATGTTATAATTAATACCAATTATACTAATTACAAATATCAAAAAATGTTTATCTTAACTAATTATTATTAACTTAATATCAAACTCATAATCAACCAATCAATCTACTTATATTTGTGTCTAATACATGTCAATAGAATATAAATAATACAATTTGGAAGAATTTGTTGAGCTCCACTTATATATCACATCTATTCTACAATTATTATTATTATTATACTATTAAAGAAAGTACTACCCAATACGTGCAACTTGTTAAATATTAATTATTAGTTACTGTGTATCATAATTAATAGGTGTGAGTTTTGTGAACCTAAAATATCAAGAGCACACTAAGACAATCAAACATTAGTCACAATCTAGCATACACAACATATAGTAAAAACTATTCAGGAACACCACCTCAGATTGAGCCAAAACGGGAGCACTTGGACCCCATTTGATTTTCTCGTTGGAGGGGGATGTGGGTGTGCTCTCCAAGCATGATGAGGGTATCCCCAATGCAAATTTGAGGTGATTAGGATCAAATGAAAGCCATGGAGACCCCAAAAGTGGCACAAAACCTAGTATGGGGAACGAGTTTTGCCCCTAGGGTTCCAAAGGATGCAATGGATGAAAGTGGGATTTTAAGCTATGGATGAGATAAAAGATTCATTATACATTAAGCATGGATTTGTTATGAATCAAAAATGAGGTGAAAATCATAAAGGAAAGTAAAATTTATCCATTAAGCTATGCTATGATGATTTAAGAACTAAAAATGAGAACCAAAGCTAACAATGTTAAAACATGCTATGAGATCCTAGAGATAAATGAACATAATAAAAATGCAATATATTGATGATTATTTTATCATAGAGGAGGCTCTATTTATAGATTTTGAGAAAGGTTTTCGGTTAGGAGGGATGGTTAGGGTTTGAGGCAAGGTTAAAGGTATGGTCAAAGAGATAAGGATGGGCATTCATGGGTTGAATGGACCAAGGTTGCTCACACATGTGTGAGCAACACTTGAGAAGTGGGAAGGGAACAAGAGTGGAACCTAGAGGATTGATTTCCATTAAGAGGGTTGTAAGAGCCATTAATGAGGGTGTAAGGGATCATTAATGAGAGTGTAAGGCTCATTAATGAGGTTTGTTGACTTTTGGGGAAGGGGAAGCCATGAAGGCTAAGAGGGTTAGGAATCACCCCTTAAGTGGGGTTAAGGATTGATTAGGGTAGGGGGATATGATTAGAAGATTCTAGAAGTATTCTTAGGATTAAGAAAATTAAATAAATATTTAATTTATTTAGAGAGGGTTTGGTTGAAGAAATTTATTAAAATAATTTAATAAATTAGGAGGGATGAATATTTAAATTGGATTTAAATATTTTTGGTAAAGGTTCTTTAACTAAATGAATTTAATTAAAAGGGGAGGGGATAATGACAAAAAATAATTAATTAATTAATTAATTAAATAATTATGATGTCATCAAGATTTTTATTAATTAAAATAAATTTAATTAATAAGTTAGATTTTTAGGTGTCTACATTTTGCCCCTCTTTGATGTGACTCCGCAAGTGGCATTGTGTCAAAGACAAGAAAATAAGATGCCCCAGGCGAGGTTAGATGTCATGGTGAAGCAACGATGGTAAGAGGTTGTGCCCCCTTGAGAAAATAACACAAAGAAAAAACTTTATGGAATTTTCTCAAAAAAGGATGCAAGCAGGAAGGAAGTGGCGGAAGGAGAGGGGAAAGAGGATAAATAGAAGTCCAACCATGAGAAAAGATACATGAATGCAAGATGAATCTATATGTAGCTAATGTGACTTTGGGGATTTTATTGTGTAAATGTGGAGAGCACAACCTAATTTGATATAGAAATACTGGGGACCTACCAAGGTTACTGGGAACTGAAGGCCTTGTCACCAGCGTTACAGAGGAATTACACAAGAAAACACACAAGAATAAAAAGATCAAAACCTTGCCCCTAGTTCCACCATTCACAACACACCATGATATAAAAGATCATGGCAACCATGAGGAAGTGAAGCAAGGGAGCTTAAAAGATAAACAAAGATCCAAAAGAACAAATGAAATAACAAGTATCTCACAAAACCTATTTCCATAGGTAGGATGATGGATGATGATTGATTTGATGAGGAGTGATTTGATTGGTTTGATATGAGGAAGGATGCATCCTACAAAGACCAGTGATGGATTGCTAAACTAGGATTCCTATGACAAGAGATAGGTAAAAAACTCAAACCTCAAAGGCACCAAGGGATGATTGCTGAAGCACATAGTTGGATAGGGACAAAGGTCATGATGATGCAAGGGATGAATGACACAAAGGATTGGACCTAAAGAAACATATGTACAAATGAGCCTAGGTGGAGACACAACTGATGCTATTTACAAGATGTACATGGGATTGGGGGATGAATATGATGATGCAAAGATATGCACGATGATGCCCCGATTGAGATATAAAGCTAGGATGGACTGATGGTGGATAGGTTGATTATGGATGATGTGTCCCAAAAAAACACAAGGATTGGGAAGGATGCATCCTAATGATGATGATTGGATTGAGATCAAGGCTTGCAAAAAGACTAAGGATGTGATTGGGTGGGTTGGCTTGATGTTGTATTTTGGATAGCTAGAGGGTATGGATAGGATTTTCATATGATGGGATATTTCTAGGAGCACTGGGATATGAATGGATGACACTGGATATGTGGGGGTAGCCTGTAGCTAGATGTCAATGAAAAGGGAAATGCTAGGTGATGGAAAGATGGAGGAAATGCTTAGGGATGTAGAGATGGAAGGATGAGGAGACAAGGATTGATGGATGGAAGGATTGGGATGGAGGAAATCCTTAGAGATGTGGATAGAGGAAATGCTTAGGGATGAGGATGGAGGAAATTCTTAGGGATGTGGATGGAGGAAATTCTTAGGGATGTGGATAAATGAAATGCTTAGGGATTGAGGGATTGAAGGATTTGGATGGAAGACGAGGATCGTGAGATGAAAGGATTGGAGATGAGGAGATGAAATAGAGCAAGGATGGGGAGATGGGAAGATGGATGTGATAAGGATGGATGAAAGGATTATGTCACCAAAGAAATAATATGCCCCTGCTTAGGATAGTTCATGCATTCAGAGGAATTCAGAGGGGTGTTATATGATGGAAGATTTGACGACAAGAGGATGAGGAAGGTAGATGGAAGCTAGGATAACAAGTGGATGAGGGAGGTGGATATTATGATGGGAAGGATAGATGGATATAGGATCATGTGGCTGAAAATTGTGATGGGAAGATGGATGTCAAAAGGTACCCAAAAGTATGTATACATAGTGGCCTTTATTTTTTTATCTAGATCCAAAGGAGGATGGAGATGGTGAAGTAGCTAAGATAAGTTAGGTATGAGAGGAAAATGGGATGGAGGAGGTGTTGGATAGGATGTGCTAGAAGGAATTGCCCCCAATTGTAGAGAGGTACTGGATGGAGGGATTATGCATGATGCATGTTTGCCAAGTTTTCATCATGGTACTTGTCCAAGGCACCTATTTGCCAAGTTTTCACCAATTGGACAAATATTTGTTTTTCTCATTTTTTTATTTTTTTGGACTTTTTCCGACTGGATGTTGGCAACCTTATTAGGATGGATGGGTTATGCAAAGGCATGGATGAGATGGTTGTGATGGGGGATATGTGTGGGGTGAGGGATATGGTGGTAGAAAGTGTTTGGGTAGAATTATGGAAAGTGAGCATTATAGGGGATGTTGTTAGGACCAACATTGGCACATGTTGTGAGGTGGGTGGATGAAGTGGATGGCATGTGAATAGTTCATGTGGATATGATGGAGGATTTTTGATAGGAGATATTGGGACATAAGGACCCAAAATGGGTTTAGGAGATGGAGGAGGGGAATGAGTAGCTAGTGGATTAACAATTTTGGATGCCATTGTGGATGTTTCTTTTAGATGCAATGCATCTTTTTTCTTTAGGATCTACATAGTTTTTTATTTTTCTTTGGTGGGCCTTTGTGGCCTTTGGGATGTAGTGGATTTCTCGATTGGATTTTTCTTTTCTTGAGAATGGCTTTTAAAGTGGACATGAAAATATTTAGATTGTTGTGGATAGTTACCTTTATGCACTTTTGAGTTGAAATCCAAATTACTATGGGAAGAACCAAAAGGGTCACAAGAAGTTGTATAAGATGGAGAAGATATGGAGGGAGAAATGGAGGGAGATTGGTGGATAAGAAATGTGAGAATGTGCCTTTGTTGATCCTGACTAGGAATATATGGAATGGGATTTTTATGGTGCGTATTAGGGATATGGGTTTGGTGGATGAAGGATTGAGTAGGATAAGATGGGGGATAATATTTTGGGATGTAGGGACCCAAAATGGATTTGGTATGTGGAGGATATGTGATGGTAGATTTTGGGATATAGGGACCCAAAATGGATTTAAAGGATAAGGGAGGAATGTGATAGGTTGTCTTCAGTTGTAATGATGGAGGAGGAGGGATGGTGTTATATGTTTTGGAGGAATGGTGGGAAGATGCAATGGTGGGTTTGGAAGCATGCTTAAATTTGGCTTTAGTTGTACCAACATTTTTGGAGGAAGTTTATTCGGATGTGTGACCAATACCACATGATAGTGGATGTATCCTGGATGGGCTCCAGAGTTCCTTGTTCATGGGTGCCTAATCCCTTACCTTGATAATTCCATCTATTGAGCATTTTATCCAAGAAAGGGTACTTTTACTTGGGGAATAAGATAAACATCTAGTATTAGGTGTCGTGGTGGAAGATATGAGACTTATTTCTATTGGATATTGCTAATGCATTAGGGAGATTGTTGGATACATTTAATATGTTTACTCACTATGTTGAGTGATGTTGGAATTACTATTGTTGTCATTTGTGTTTTGTCACTGATGTCAACATATGTTTCTATGAAGAGAATACGATGGTTATCACAGTGTATAGATATTGTACAGATGTTTCAAAATGTGTGAAGTTAGTTGTGCATACAAGGTGTTGTGATCTTATATCTAAGATTGCATGATGTAATATTTCATGTTGGTTGAGTTACAGAAGAATTAGTGAAGATAGGTTACTGGAAAGTAATAGTGGAAGTTGACAAAGTAAGTCTCTATGTTTTGGGTATACCTTACAAGTGTTGAGGATTCAATGTATGTGAGCTTAAGGGATGGGAGTTAGTGTATTAAGGAATGCTCGTTGGTCTGCGCAAGGTATGGAAAGAAGAATGATGTCAATTTTGTCATGTGCTATTTGGAATTTGACTTCAGAGATGTAGCATGTATTATAGTTGATGAAAATGAATTAAGGATGTCATCCCTTAATTGCTCTAATGTAATTTTTGTATACTTGTTTTAGATACCGTGTGTATCTTAGCAAGGGGTTATGTAATTATTTATATATTAGGAAAGCCTAACTAGCCGACCTGATCATGTAAAATGTAATAAGGTATATATGTAAGATCTTTTCTTTTGAAAAGATATGATGGTAGAATGTGTGTGTGTGAATTTTGTACTTGATCTATAGACACAACACTTCAATAAAACATTAGAGGTTAGTTGAAATTGAAATTGTGCAATAAATGAAAAACTAATCTAACCAGGTGATTTACTGCCTTCTAGTAGATGCGAGTATGTATTCTCAAATTATACCGAGATCAATGACCTTGACGACACCTAAACGAAGGATTTGAATGCAAAATCTAGATATGGAATGAATGCAATTAATCTATATTTTTGTTTTTTTTTACAATAATATGATGAAAACTTGATATGAATCTATTCTAACATTGATATGGAAAATTGATATGCAAACTAAGCTAAGAAACGATATGAAAACTATGCAATAATAAATGAAAATCTCACAACAACTCGAATTCTCAAGATCGATTCTTCAGTCTCCAATTCGATAGCGTGAGTGTGCAATTCATGGATCGATTGATTGATAAGCTGAAGCCTTAATTTATAGAAATCTAGGGCTTTGGAGGTGCATGAAAGAAAGCCATAAATCACTCAAATAACTCAGGTTGATTTTTGAGTTATTTTTAAATAAAGGATATTTAACTCACAAAAACATGCAAAAGTAGAGATCAACTCAAAATAGAGTTTAGATTTAATTGATAATTGATAGTTGTCTTCTTTTCTTGATTGTGCATGTTTTAATATGAATTAATTTAATAATAAAGTGATTTATTTCCAACTTAACTGATTTTGAAAAATAAAACAATTGATTTATGGGTTAATCAATCATTTTTCAAACTTTTATTCAAAAATAATATCATTAATTAGGATTACAAAATTTCAAAAAACTGAGGTGCGAACAGAATTCCAAGAAGCGAATTTCAGAGCAGAAATTTGGACATTAAGATCATTGGTCTTAGTGAAAACAAGCGATCTATACATCAGACTTAGAGTAGATTGCATATGAAAGTGCAGATCGGTAGCAATCTTGGATAAACATAAAGAAGCCCTAGGTGGGCAGATTTTGATTAAATACCGAGCACATATATCGAACAATTTGAGGGCACAGATTTGAAGACAATTAAGAGATCACAAAATTTAGATTTGAAGGTACACAATCAAAACTCCAAATCTGAAAATTGTCAAAGTAGCAGCAATGATTTTCTTCGAATTCAGAATTGTCAAAGCAGCAGTAGTTATTCTGTCAAACAGCCATATTGATGGTTCTTGTTATAATATATATAGCCACCTTGCTCTGCTGTGATTCAAACCACCACCGCAGGGTTCCCATTTCACGTGAGTGTCTGTTCCAGAGGGAAGAAGATGAAAAATAAACCCTAGCTGAGATAAACACTAACAGTGACAGAAATATTGGACCTTTTCTTCACAGTTTGCCGACAAATGTTGTTAGGTATTCATCAATAGAACTACTTTCTATTTTCTCATCAGAAATGTTAAATATTCATCTCAGCAAAAATGCGTAATACTCATATTCGAAGGAAGAAGGCCTTCCAACAGCAGCAGATAAACCTAGGGTTGATACATTTCAATCTAGATTCAGCTTGTATTACTACAAAAAGGCATGACAATTCCACTTCTAAGGGAGATACTCAAAATCTGGCCGCTTCAAATGAGAAATTTTTTGGTTATTGTTTCAAATGTTGGCTTTACGGTCATAAGCAGGAAGATTGCAGGGCAAAAAATGTACAACCCCATCCAGATTATGATCATCTTAAGGGGTTCATTGCTAAACAAAAGGAAAGAAGTATGAAGGAATCAAAGCCAACAGAACTCCCAACAACTATGGAATTAGGAGATATTGCAAAGCCCTTGGCTAAGAATAGAAGATATACTTCGGCCACCAAGGGTCTTGCAAAAACACATGAGCATCCATCCTTGAAAGTCTTTTCAGTAGATGCCCTAGATTAGCATATACAGATCTTCTCAAAGACTAAATATGCATTACAGAAAAATGTAGTAACCAAGACCGTCAGGGCCCTCAGATCTAGGAGGAATCCAGTAGCATACTCCAATGACCCTCTATCTACAAAGGGGGGAGGAAGGTCGACGGTGGCTCAGATGCCTGTCGATGTTAGAATTACCAACAAGGAGACATGAAAAATGGTTACGATAAGGAAAGCGGTAAGATCATCTATAGACAAAAATAGTCCCAATAAAATTGATTTGAAAAATTCTTTTGGCATTCTGGAAAAATTGAAAACACCAAAGAAAAGGAAAAATCAGAATAAGGGGGTTTTGAAAGGAGAAGGAACACAGCGGGAGAAACCAAATCTAGTTTGCAAGCAATTGCATATGGATTTGGGCTTGTCTCCCCCTCTCCTTAACAAAACCCTAGGATCTAAAACTGGAGGGAAAATTATGGTGAATAAAAATGTAATAGATAGCTCTACATTACATTCTGGTTATGATTCTATTCATAAGGCCCATCAGGGTTATTCTCCTCCACACAAGAGGACAAACAAGGAATTCCTAAAGGGTCATAACCCTATCTCAAGTAAACCCAACAGGAACTCTAAGGTACCAATGCCTAAGACCACTAAAGATATATATTCTCCACCACATAGGCGTGGCAACAACATAGTTTCAAACACTATCTGTGGATTTCTTGGGCAAAATTATCATAAGATTAATTTGGACAGTAAATGCATATTGCAAAAACAAAATGTTTGTGCAAAAATAGGTGTAATATGTAAGTGGCTGGGAGCAGGGGCATCTATAACAGATATAGCTGATGGACTAATCTCCCAACTCCCGACTAAGGTAAGTATTACTATTCTGCTAGAAAACTTTATTTTCTTGAATTGTAATTGTAGTAGTCTTAAAAATAAAATTATGGAGGAAGGTTTTTTAAAGTATAGAAAGATCTCTTTCTTTGTTTGTAATTGGTTCTCTTTATTCAACCCTATTAACGTAGCGGATTTCTTGATTGAAAAAGCAATAGTTCTAAGAAACCTACCACTGGAATTTAACCAACCTGAGATTCTTAAAAACATTGGAAATAGGATTGGAGAATACAAAAGAGTAATTAAAACTAAGCATGATCATGCTGAGTCAACCATTGTAGTCAAAATGAATTTTCATAAGAAAGTCATTTCTCCTTTTCAGTTATGCTACAATTCAAACCATATCATTATTAATCCATTAATTATGGATGATTTTATTGAAACTCGGGAGGCAAAACAATTACTAAATTTTGACCTTCAGCAGAACCTCATAGATTCCCCCTCATGCACTGATAGAAATGTCAAGTTAATCCTTAATAAGGACAAAGGAGGCTTCTTTTTCCAAGACACAGAAAAAGAAAAATCAGCAGCTACCCCTCCCTCTCTTGATAATAGTTGTACCCCGGTAATTATCTATGACAATCCCTTATTCTCTGATTCCCCTCCTCTTAAAGAAGATCTTGAAACTCTTAGTATTAGAACTTTTGAGGTTTTAGCCCAAGAAATCAATATTACAAGTGATAATAAATTCACCACCACATCAGATAAAGATAACATAGATAAAGGGATAGATCTTATAGTAGGAGATCAAATATCTGATTTTTGTCAACAACAAATAGATAAGCCTGATCTGGACATAAGTAAGACTAACATAAGATAGGATCAGGTTGTTAAAAATGACCGTTTGAATGCAACAATTATAGAAGAACCTGATGATAAATGCAAAGAAGAAGTCAATACTATTATTAATTACCCTAGAGAGTCTTTAACAGATGAGCTCATGGACACATTCCTTGATGAAATTTGTGATCTAGATGAACTAAAATACCAAAAGGAAACTCTGATCAGAATGATTCAAAAATGTATTCTAAAGGATCTAGAGGAAGAAAATGGTAGGTTACCTTCACCTACTCATTCAGCCCCCTTGGAAATGGGAGTCTTGGATAAAGTCCTCCTAGATAAATACACAGAACCCTCTAATCTTAACAATAAAGATACAGATAAAGACAACTTTAATCTGATTTTGAGTAATGAGGACTTAACTCAAATAGAAAATACAAATAAAGAAAATTTCAATAAAAATGTCCTTGATCAGGAGATAGCCAATAACACAAATCAAATGGGGGAGGAACCAGCCACCTCAATCCCTATAGAGATGGATACTTTGGATCTGGATCTATCAGGTAGTATAGAAGATTTAATCGAGACATATGGCAAGGAAATTATTGAAAAGGAGGACTTGCATCTACATGCAAACTTTGATCATCTCTCCTCTGAATAGTAAAACAAGATCAACATTAAAAATAATGTAAATTTATTATCTGTAAAGGACTCTATTGATGGCCTCTTCGGGATTACAAATGAGGATAGACAGTTGGGCATAGCAATGAACAGAGGAAGTCTGAGCACCCAAAATATTAATAAAATGAAAAAGAAAAGAGGAAGGAAATCAGCGGTAGAACTTAGAAATATAGCAAGTAACGCAGGCAACCAAAAGAAAATTGCTGACATTTTGTACACAGGGAAGGGGAAGAGCCTTCCCCAGGAGCAATGAAAGTCACTACTTGGAACGTTAGGGGGTTAAATGCCCCTAACAAATAGATATTGATGAAAAGATATCTAAATAACTTCAAGTCAGAAATAATTCTACTACAAGAGACTAAACTTAGCAAAGAAGAAAGTACTAAGTTCAGCAATAAATTAGGAATATGGAAATCAGAAATAGCCTTTGCTATAGGATCCTCTGGAGGGATAGCAGTCTTATGGGACCCTAGGAAAATTTTAGCACAACTTGCATCTAAAAATGAAAATTGGATGAGCTTAGAAATTAAAAGTCTTAAATCCAATCTAAAATTTAATTTAATTAATGTCTATGGGCCCATTCCTAATGAAGATAAGAGAAGAGTCTGGCAAGAGATTCATCACTTCTTAATAAATAGCTTAGAAGTTTTTCACATTATTGGAGGAGACTTTAATGCAATCCTAGATCCTGAAGAAAAATTTGGGGGATCAAAATATATTTCACAGGCTCAAAAAGATTTTAGCAAATGGGTTTCTGATAACCATTTGATCAACATCAATACAACCAATGGTATATATACTTGGAACAATAGAAGAATAGGTTTCAGTCATATTGCAAAAAAATTTGATAGGTTTTTTATAAAGACAAGCTCTGAAAGTGCCAATCATTTAATAAATTCAGAAATCCTCCCTGAGGCAGGGTCTGACCATTTCCCCGTTAGACTCTCGATTACTGATGATGCTAAACCAATTAGAAATCCTTTCAAATTTGAGTTTATGTGGTTCCAAAACCTAGAATTTACTAGCCTTCTGGAAGAATGGTGGAACCAAATCTCAGTAAAAGGCTCTAGAATGTTTTGCTTAACATAAAAATTAAAAATTATTAAAAATAAAGCTTTAGAATGGAATAAGAGCAATTTCAACAATATATTTGAAGAAAAACATCAGATAGAACAAGATATCACAGACCTTAATAATATAGTAATGAAAATGGTATGAACGAACAAAGCTACCACAAAGAAAAAGAGTTCATGGCTAAATACAACGCTATCCTCCTTAAGGAAGAGATCTTCTGGAAACAGAAGTCGAGGGAGTCCTGGCTTAAGGAAGGAGACAAAAACACAAATTTTTTTCACAATACCACTAATTTCAAAAGAAGCATCAATAGAATATCCAAAATTAAAAATAACGAGGGTCATAATTCTGAGGACCCACTCCAGATATCAGTCGTACTAACACAATTTTATCAATCTCTTCTGAATAACACTAAAGCAACTGACCTCAAAGCACAAAATGAAATGTTGAAGTCTATCCCAAAGATGATAACGGAAGCAGACAACAAGATGATTAATAGTAAACTATCCTTAGATGAGGTTAAATTAGCGGTTTTCCAACTCCATCCGGATAAAGCCCCAGGCCCAGATGGCTTTCAAGCGGGTTTTTTTCAAAAATGTTGGCATTTTGTTGGGGAGGAGGTGTGGCAAGTGGTAGAAGCTACTAGAAACTCGGGCTCATTGTTAAATGAAATTAACAACACTTTTTTTGCTCTAATTCCAAAGAAAAATGATTGCTTAGACCCATGAGATTTCAGACCAATATCTCTATGCAATACTATCTATAAAATTCTATCAAAATGCCTAGCAAACAGACTTAAAACTCTTCTCCCAAATATAATTTCGAAAGAACAAATGGGTTTTGTAGCAAATAGATCGATCCTTGATGGGATAATCATTGCCCAAGAAAAAATTCACACTACTCAATTAACTAAGGATCCTAGTATGCTTATTAAGGTAGACATCCAGAAAGCATACGACAAAGTAGATTGGAGATTTCTTTGTAAATGTCTGGAAGCCTTTGGATTCTCCAAATAATGGATTAACCTTATTTTCAGCTGCATTTCTACCCCTAAAATCTTGATACTTGTAAATGGTACCCTGAAAGGTTTCTTTAATATCTCAAGAGGAATTAGGCAAGGGAACCCTCTGTCCCCTTTCCTCCATGTTATTATGGTAGAAGTGCTAGGGAGATCAATAACAAAGAGACAATTGGAAGGAAAAATCACAGGGTTAAAGGCATCAAAGAACGTACCAAATATAACTCACCAACAGTTTGCGGATGACATGATTTTACCAGGCATAGCCAACTGTCAAGAACCTAAAGCTTTTAAAGTCATCCTTAATATGTATATGAAAGCCTCTAGTCAATGGGTGAATCCCTCAAAGTCTGAAATTT
This sequence comes from Chamaecyparis obtusa, assembly GCA_027943335.1. Classification (NCBI taxonomy): domain Eukaryota; kingdom Viridiplantae; phylum Streptophyta; class Pinopsida; order Cupressales; family Cupressaceae; genus Chamaecyparis; species Chamaecyparis obtusa. Next base: position 598,448 of record BSBK01005111.1, read on the forward strand.
TCTTTATCAATACACCTATGAAAATAGAAATGGAAATTTTTAAAGTAATGGGGTATAAAGTCGGTAAATTCCCCTACAAATACCTGGGTATAGACCTAGATAAAGGTCTTTTATCCTCCAAACTTTGGCAACAGGTTCTCACCAAAATACAAGATAAGAAAAGCTCGTGGAAAGGAAGATGGCTTACAAAAGCTGGTAGGACTACCATGATTAAGTCAGTCCTATCAGCTATACCCATGTATCATACATCAATTCTTCCCCTTCCGATTAATGTTAAAAAAAATTTAGATAAAATGTTTAGAGATTTCTACTGGCAAGGCCCTTCTAAAGACAAAAAAGTAGCCCTTATCAAATGGGATACTTTATGCAAACCAATCAACAAGGGGGGACTGGGCATCAAAAACTTATTATGGAAAAACCAAGCTCTTGGAGCTAAACTTATATGGAGACTCTATCAAGAATCTAGTAGTAAATGGGCTTCAATTTTACTACACAAATACGTCCCTGACGCAGACCCTATCAACATATTTAGGACACAAATGCATGTAAAAGGATCACGGATCTAGAACTTCATAAAGGATTATCGTGGGATCATCAATAAATATTTGTCATGGGATGTAGGCTCTGGGGACCAAGCCCTATTTTGGGATGACTCTTGGGTAGGCCTCACCCCCTTAAACAAATTAGGTTTTTCTCAAGAGTTCATGGAAGTCTGTAAAAATTCTATAGGTGTTTACATCAAGGATTATCTCTGCAAGGAAGAAGATTCTAAATGGATAGATTTAGAAGGTTTAGACCTAGATAGCCAGGAGAAACAAAAGCTCAAAATGGTGTTGAAAGATAGAGAGATAGCTCACAGAATCAGATCGGATAGATTAATCTGGGCTAGAGAAAACAATGGTATTTACTCGGTAAAGGAGGGATACAAGTCTATCATTCAGGATCAAAACATGGATAACATAGATATACCTTTGAACCTTTGTTGGAATAAATCTTGTCTTCCCAAAGCAGGAATGTTTCTATGGGCAACGATGCAGAATAAGATTCTGACAGCTGATAGATTCAATAAATTGGGCTTTGAGGGGCCTTCTAGATGCCCTTTGTGTGAAAAGCAATCGGAGGATGTTAACCACATCCTTCTAAACTGTACCTTTTCCCAAAACTACTCAAACTAGTTATAATGGTGTCTAGGGTGGAAATCTGCTCTTCAACCAGATATATTAAGCTCACTCAAAGCTTGGCCATCTCTATACAAAGACAACTTATACAAAGATATTTGGACTATTTCCCCATCAATTTTAGTTTGGGAAATATGGAAGGAACGTAACAGGAGAATCTTCATGAATAAAAAATTAACATGGGAAATAGTCACCAATAAAATAGAAACCTCAATTGTGGAGATTATTAATAGTAAACTTAGAGATTGTCTGAGCTATGAGGAGTCATTCAAATCCTGGGACAAAAAAATTAGGTCCAAGTGGCCTAAATTAGATATCCCACCTTTATATGGCAAGGGGGGACCAAAAACAAAGGCAGATAGAGCCTCGTGCAAATGGTCTCCTCCTAAGGTAGGTTGGTATAAACTTAACTTTGATGGCGCTTCTAGAGGTAATCCTGGGGTAGTAGGTATTGGAGGCTTAATTAGAAATTGGAAGGCTGAGGTCATTGCTAAATTTTCTATGCCTATTAAGCCCACCACAACTAATATGGCGGAATGCAAGGTGGCATTAGAGGGTTTAAGAATATGTAAGAACTTAAACTTACCTAAAGTAATAATAGAAGGAGACTCACAAGTTATTATCAACGCAATTCGATCTAAGAAAACACCTAATTGGGTCCTTAATTCGAAAATAGAGGAAATAAACCAAATCTTGGAAAGTATCCCCAAATTTGAAATCGAACATACATATAGGGAAGGGAATGTAGAGGCAGATATGCTAGCAAACCAAGGTGCAAATGGAATTTTTATAATGGACCAGAATATAAAATCAAACCCAAACATTACCAATAATAGTCTGCATGAAAATTTGGTAACCAACTAATTAATCTTATTCAACCTATACATGGTATGTAGAATAATAATATAGAGTTAAAATTAAAAGGGGATGCATACCAAGCGGTATAATCGAGCTTCTACCTTAACTTTTTATTATGTGTTAGTTCTCTTTAATACCTAGTGATAGTCTTTTATCCTTGGCATTTAGCTTCTTCCTATTTTGATCCCTCCTTTAAACTCACTTCCACCTTTTATTTAGTCTCCCCTCATTTCCTTATGATTGCCTTTGACATTCTCGTGATCTTTTATGGTTGTGTGCTGTGTTGTAGATTTTTGTTTGTGTTTATTATGTTCAATCTCCCTAGGCTATAGAAATCTAAAATGTTGGAATAGATCTTTGGCACTACAAAGCATAAATGGGAATGTTAAATTTACTTCTCTATCAGCGAGACAGGTATCTTAATAATACATCTATGAAAGAAGGTAATATTACTATTTTGGAGCTCTTCATTTCTCAATATTACTTATTTTTTAAGCCTTTAACTATAAGATATGGAAGGTTTCTACTGTGGTTTTCAAGAAGATACTATCAAGCAGGCAACTATAGCACCTTGTAAACGAAGATTCTAGAATAGATTATGACAATAATACCAACTCAATTGTATGTAACACAGAGTTGTATACATAAAAATAGCAATGTAATAGATGTATCATTAAAACCTCGATATTTTTGAGTAGTGGGTATGCCCACTGTAAGTTTGTAATTCTAGATAGTTAACGATTGTACTAGAGATGCAGGAAAGCCTGCGAGAATGATGTATATAAACAAATCTCGACAATTATTGAGTCATGGGTATGCCCATGTAATTTTTGTATAAGTACAGGACCTATGGTCCCAGGCAAGGCTAGAGGTTTTCTCAACCTGACTCTTTCCTACCAGTGCCTGCAGCGAGCGGGGTCACATGTAAAAATTAATTTATATTAATAAAAATCTTTATAGGGCCTCGGCCTTTTACCGATAAAAAAAAAAACAAAAAAAAACAATATCATTAAAAATTGACAACTTGCTTTAATTAATTAAATAAGAATTTAATCAATTATTCATAAGATTTTGGATTTATTGTCAAAATTAAATAATACAATTTAGGAATAAATATAATTAACTTCAATTAAATAATTAAGTGGCAGAATTAAATCTAATTAATTAAATATTGAGAATATTCAATTAATCAAACTTTAGGATAAATTGGATTTATCGCCAAATAATCATTAAATCAAAGATAATTAGGATAATTAGGAATATTCCCCGATGTAGAATTTTGAGATAATCAATTAGGATTCGATGATGTGCTAATGTGCCTTTGGTTAGGACTCGATGTCAATTTCATTCGATATGTCGATATACGAGATTAATGAACCTATAGCCCATTTTTGGGGTATTACATTTTGCCCCTCTTTGAATTGTTGTGCAAAGCGTAGTGGTTCAAAGACAGTCTGTGTATGATGTTTGAAATTGATATGAAGTAGAAGCTGATTGAAAGATTTGATATGAAGATAATAGGTCCTGAATGACCAAAGATAATGTTAACTATAACAGTAATGAACTAATGATTGCGAAAAAGTGTCAAAATGCCTGATTCCAAACCTTATGATTGCGAAGAAGTGAGTGACTGATTCCAAACCCGATTGTCCTTATATTGAATCACATTGGTATCACATCTGAACCCTTCAGTTTCCGAAGAACCAAGGAAATAACACAATTGAACCGATAGTTGCAAAAACTGATACAATTTACAAGATTAAGAGAATACCATATTGATATGGATCTTGATGAATCTGATAGGCCCCGAGTGATGATTGATTTGCCCCAAGCGATGAGGTCTTTTGATGAATCAGCAACTAGACGTTGTTGTTGTCTTGATTACTCAGGAAAGATATGATTCCAAATTTAGATTACAAACTTTGAATGATGTGTAATACCATGCCCCCTTCGGGATTAAAATTGAAATATGACAAGAAAAGTCAGCGTTGATAGTTCATAAGCATGTTAATTGATTGGAGAAGTGGTTAAACATGTTCGAGAATGCATTATGCATCGTTTGGAGGTCCAGAAGACCAAGTTTGACTAGGTTTGACCATGAGTTGACCATGGTTGACCAAGTTGAAATTTTGATAGTTTGATGTAAAATAATCAGTTAAGTTAAATCCTAGATTTCCGTGATGATTGAAGGTCGATTATGCAAGTAGTAGACCGTCCTGGGTCCAAAAATTTTAAATTGTGATTTTGACATAGTAAATGATCTCAGATTTGAATTTTGATCCTGAAAATGGATTCAGAACGTCAAAATTAGCCAGGGGTGCAATTTTCATGAAAAATGGAGCACTTTTGAAAATTAAGTCAAAAGCTATATAAAGGTCAGAAGGGTCATTTTCAATTCATTTCAACCTTTTGACTTTAGAAATCTTTGTGGAGCCCTCTGAGCAAAATGGCAAACAAAGCAGTAGAACCGAAGGTACCTGTGAGTTCACACCAATTTGAGTGCAGGCGGAGACACCCGAGACCCCAACAGTATGGACATCTAGTAGGTGGACCTCTGTGCCTTGCTAAAATGTCAATTTTTCCATGTTTCTTAGGTTTTTAGAAATTTTCATATGTCTTTTCCATTTTTGAACTTTGCATGCATGGAAACTCATACAACTCCCCAGCGGGACTCGTACAACTTTTCAAGAGTAGCTATATTGTCATCTGATAAGCTCCCACGACTTGTATCAGAGGGACCCATGACTCATACAACATTCCGTTAGGTCCCTCATAACTCGTATGAGTTATGAATTGTAATGCAACAAATGATTATGATATGTAAATGCAGCGATACACATGATATGTTTTGTAGGTAGTGATGAAGACAAGTACTTAGTCTTATGTCAAAAAGGATGTTTAACCTAGGATAGTAACTATTTGTGATTCGATTGAACAGACCTTTGAGTTAGGTTTCAGCTCTTGTGAGATTTGAAGAGATAATTGAAGAATTGTTTAAACTTTGAAGTTCGTTGAGTCATTGTGAGATCATGCAAAATGCAAAGAGACATGTAAAATGAAATGCAACCTAAGACCTAGGACCTAGTCACTGATCATGTGTCGGTTATTCTCATCATTGAATTTTTAGGTAACTAGATAAATCAATACAATGCCCACTAGTTATGAAACCATAGACATATGAATATCTATTTGTATGCGTAGGAATCAATACAACACCCACTGATTATGAAACCATGGACATATGAATATTGATTTTGTTTTCGGAATGTCAGATTAGATATAAGCACCAAGGCATAAACGCCAGGATGACTGGAATATCATGTCCATTTTGATATAGCAGTTTGTATAAGCATCAAAACATAAATGTTGTGATGACTTGAATACGCCTTGTGATACAAACACATCAAGCAGTCAAAAGATCATTCTAAATCCAATGTGAATTACCCGTAGTGACCCTTTATCATACACATCCTTAGGTAAGATCTCATTTCACAGTAGGAGAAAGAACTCACTCAAAAATACAATAGTTAGATCAAACTTTCTTGAATTTTTTGGGTATCAATGGTCAAGGTACGCATGGCCATCCAATTCGAGATAGAGGCTCTTACAGTCGGACACCATTTCAATCCAGAATTTCCAAAGTTGTTAGATTTTCACTTACAAGAAGGAAACAAATAAAAGATTATGCCCCTAGTCATCACTCTCTAAATCTTGTAAAGGACATCATCAAAGAGCTCGAAGGGACACAATATGCAAAAATCTCAATGTGAATCAGTAAGCATACAAGGAGATAAAAGCATGTATAAAGCATAGATTGTTTTTAGTTTGTTGTTTGATTGTGTTGTTGTAGATGCAAAATCCTTTCTGGAGACAAGACTAACTAACTGACCCAAATGAAGCTTCAAAGGACTCTAAATAGGATATGACACGTCTCAGATACATGGGAGACCATAGGATATGACATTGATTGCCCCCAAGTTTTGAACATTGATAGGATACAGACGCTTGAGCTGATTGGTGTACAAACTGACTTATTGAAAACTGAAAATGCAGAAACAAACCGAGAGATACGTACAAACTAAAGCAAGACTGAAAGCTGGGAAAGACCAAGATTGCACTGATAGATGGAGAATTTTGAAACAAGTGGCTGTTGGCATTAAACAGAATTGCCACTAGTGACAACACTTATTTGCATTCTGGGTGCAAACCGAGAAGACAGTGCAAACCGAGCAGACAGTGCAAACTGAGCAAGTTAGTACAAACCGAACAGGACAGTGTAAACCGAGTAACATCATGTCTACCGAGTCACCAGTATTTACAGAGTTCAAAACCTACCGAGTGATCAGTATGAACCGTGCCTTCACTTCTACCGAGTGCATGACGATGCCGAGTAATGCAGTGTACACCGAGTATCAGAAAGTCACCGAGTTAGTTTGCAGGAACCATGTAACCATACTTGGGCCGACTTAGTAGCATTTATGTTTATTTGTCAAGCCGACTTTGTAATTGTAATTTAAATTAATTGTTTAAGACTTGTATATAAATAATGTTGTAAAAATGTCAAAAAAAAGTAAGAAGCATATGTGAAAAAGAAAGAAAGGCAGAAATAAGCGAATTACAAAGGGCTTCAGCAGTATAAGGAACAGCAAAAACAAATTCATCACAGAAGGTGATCAGTACATCAGTGAATCTCAATCAGCAATCCAGTTGCAAAGCCAGAGATCTACTGTTTCATCCTAACAGGTGAATCAGTACTAAATCCTTTAACCGGGTAGACTTAACAGTCTTTTGTAAAATCTCTTTACCGAGTGCATACTTCATTGTATGTTTTGTAAATCCTTTAACAGGGTGGATTTAGCAATCCTTATTGCTCCTAACAGGGCAGATCATCAGAAGTGATCAAATTGTAAGCCTTAACCGGCCAACTTTATTCTGCAGTATTAAAGCTTTGTGGGTTTCATCCCCACCCTAGTTTTACTTTCTTTTTGGAAGGTTTCTGGGTAACCAAATCTATGTGTCATTATTGTGAATGCATTTAAGTTTCATGCTTTCTGTATGCAAAGGTTAAAAGTAAATCACATGTTAAATTGTAAGAAAAATTGGAGTTACTGATTCACCCCTCCCCTCTCAGTAACTCGGTTAATTCCTGAATATTTCCAACAATTGGTATCAGAGCAGCATTGGTTCTCAAGATAAAGCTTAACTAGCTTGAGCAAAGATCCAGGACAATGGAGGTATTCAAACTGAACAAGGTGATTGAAAATGAAAAGCTAGATCTAGAAATGGCCATAGCTAAACTCAAGGAAGCAAAAGAACATCTTTCCCAATCCCTAAGAAGAAGGAAGGAACTTGCAAATCAGATGAATGATCAGAATTACATTGAAGAAAAGATTGAAGATCTTTTTCCCTCAAATAACTCAGATGAAGCAAATAACGCTGTCAAAGAACTCCTAGAAAAGAATGGGTCTCTGCAGGAAGAAGTGAGAAAATTAAAAAGAGAACAAGAGCTACACTCTACAAGATTCTGTGAGATCTTGGCACAAAGAAACAAGTTGAAAGATGAATTAGATGGAAGGAACATTGAAGTCCAAAATAAATCCCTTCAGCTAGAAAACCTAATTGATCAGATCTCTCATACAAATGAGGAAATTCTGAATCTAAGATCAGAAATAGAAAGCACAAGAGAAGAACTAAGATCTGAAAAGGAAATCAATCTAAGATTGGTGGATGACCTAAACGCTGAAAAACAAATCAATGAAGGAATGCTGAAAAGTCAAGAAGACTTGAATCAGCTATATGAGCGAAATCTTCATAGGCAAAAAGGAAAAGCAGGACTTGGATACAAAGGAGAAGGTGAATCTTCTAAGCAAGGTACTCAAAGAAATCAAAAACCTACTTGTAATCACTGTGGTAAAATAGGACATACTTCAAATAAATGTTGGAACAATGAAAAAGCAGAATTCAATGGAAAATGTTACAGCTGCAATCAACCTGGTCACAAAGCAAATGAATGCAGGGAAAAACCAAGATTCAGAGGTAATTGTCACAAGTGCAACAAACAAGGTCACAAGGCATCCGAGTGCAGATCCAAAACATTTAATCCAGCAGAACAAATTATGAAAGCAATGTTTGGATGGGACTACAACACCTGGTGTAGATGTCATTACTGTGGAGAATATGGACACATTGGCATGAATTGCATAAAACATCATCTAAGGAAAAGAGATACTACCGTAAGATGCTTCAAATGCACTAAACTAGGTCACATAGCCAGAAACTGCATGAATGCTAGTGAAGTTGAAGATGGAAAGAAGAATGAAGAAACTAAGGTCAGGAAACAGGTGAGACAAAAATGGATTCCTAAATCTACCGAGCAATCCAGTCCAAGTAATGGAATGGATGGCTCTACCGACTCAAACTAAATTTCCAAGAAAGCACTGGAACTGTATTCTCATAGACCAATCTCAAACAGTTCCAGAACCGAATTAAAAGAAAGATCTAAATCAGCATACAAGATGCAGTAAGATCACAGGGAGGTCGGTATCAGTCTTTACTGAGCAAGGTCGGTACCCGTCTTTACCGAGCGAGGTCGGAGCAATATGAATTCTCAAGTTCACCGAGTTGCGAAGTCTTTACCGAGCAATTAATTCATAGTGGGTGACAGTCTGTCGAAATTCATACCCTACTTTGTACTGAGCATTAATGATAGAGTTATAAACAAAAAGCAAGTAATCGAACTCATTCTTCACCGCGAACCTTTAGCACTTTGAGAGCAGAAAATTTCAAGAGCAACCCAGCGATTCAACACTTTAGCGAAAGGAATTTTTTGTGAGCTACCATGGCATCATCCAGCACTTCAGCGAAGAAAGGATCTGATATGTTAGTCCAAGGGGAATGGAAAGCACCAGATTTCAAAATCGTGCCTGCAATTGCAACAGCCCTAGATCCGAACGGAGCTCAATCTCAGATTCCTCCTAAGGTACTACTTATTAACGATATCCGAAATCATTTCAACTGTTCAATTCATGAAATGGGGAACCTAGAATTAGATACTGTGCGTGAAGAACTATGTGTGGATGGTATTCTGAAACCCGAGCACAAACATCTGGAAGATAAAGGTTTAGTTCACATTGCACATCTACCTCGAAACTTTCGAGATAAATGGGTTAGATACATTCTCAGCTGTGTACATGATGGCAAGATTTGGCTTGAGCAACCCTTAGAGATCACAAAGAAGATGATTCATCAAATCACCGGTCTTCCCATGTTGAACAAAGCAAAAACTACCAAAACCCTAGGTCGGACGGAACTAGAGAAGAAAACCCTAGCCGAGTGGGACGGTAGAGGCATGAAAGTTAGCAGCATTACCGATGTTGAACTGAAGTTTGGTACACACATCATTGCCCATAAGATTTATAGTTCTAGTCGACAGAATAGTGTCTCCTGTGAAGCTATCGACCTAGCATATAAAGTGGTCAAGAATAACTTAACTTTTGACCTAGCAGACTTATTGTTAAAGTAGTTTAACAAAAACATGGAAAGCATTCAAACTTCCAAAAACAATCCATGTAAGTTTGGATCCTTATTGGTCTATTTATTCTTCTATGTTCAGAAATTCTTCCCTTCTAAAGGAAAAGTTGTATGGAGAAAAGATGTGCCAGCACTTTATGAAATAAATGAATACATCTCAGAAATGGGTGAAAATTTTGAAAGCATCATGGATAATTATTTTGAGTCTTTCAAAGAGAAAATGAATGACAGATTCTGGATTCCACAGAAGTTGGTGGAAGATTACAAAGATGACATTTGTTTTATGGTGGATTGTGATAATGTATATATTCAAGCAGCTAAACCGAGGACTGTATATGTAAAACCTCTTCCTTATGAGGTAAATATTGATGAAACCAAGAATATCATTGAAGCTCTTCTTAATCAGCCTGTCAATCCCAAAGCTCCATATTTTGGAACATATGATGAAGCTAAGGTAAGAATTGAACTAAGCATAAAGCTTCCACAGGCGATAAACAAAGGAAAGAAGAGGATAGCCAAAATGCAAATGATAACCGAGGACAAAGAAGAAAAAGATGAAGAAGAAGAGGAAAAGGATGAGAAAACAGAGGAACCAGAACCTGCAAAGAAGAAAGGAAAGGTATTCATCACTAAGGCACCTAAGCCTCCCACTACTGTATTTACAAGGAGAAATACAAAAGGCAAGGCAGACAAGGCAGATAAAGACATAGCATTCAAAAGGCCTCCTCTAAACTTTCAAGAAAAGATCAAACTCTTTAGAGACGGATCAGGATCTGGAGTAAGTAACATAAAATCTTTTAGATATGAAACCAAATCGGAAATAGAACAGAAGGAAATAGAAGATGCTGTTATTGAAAAGATGGGACAGTGGAAATACTCTCCTGAAGAAATAGCCCCACAGGTTCCAGCAGTTCTACTAAATCCAATAAAAATGAGATGGAGCAATGCAAAGCAAACTGTGATAGATATATTTGATCAAACCCTGAGACAGTTAATGCCGAGCTTGAAAAATGATGAAGTAAAGAAGGCATTAAAAGAAAATGAAAGTAAGATGACATTAAAGTTCAATACTTGTTTGATTTTGATCAACAATATTGAATCGGTTGTGAAGGCTGCAAATGCTACATGGAAGAACATATACCACCTTCACCAACCGAGTATTGAAACAGTCATAATAAAAGATATTGAAGATGATAGTGATGAACAAGAAGAAGACACTGAGGTAGATGATACGGTGAGGATAGCAGCAGAGGTCATTGCATCCCTTCCTACCTCTCCAGTAAAAGTTTCTACATCCAGCCTGGAGACACCTTCAAGCATGGTTGTGACAACTTCAACATTTGTCCAATCATCTATAGCAACAACAGAAGCAACTATCATTTCTTCTACCGAGTTGCAATCTCCCGCATCATCAAGTTTTCCAGCAGTAAGTTTCCCAGTTTTTGAATCTTCAAGTGTAAATATTTTAAGTTCTCCAGTAGAAAGTATACCAGTCTCTATAGCTAGCCCTACTTTATCTACTGTCACTACTACCAAGGCATTAAGTACAGATAAGCCTAAGGCTCTACCGAGTATAAAATTTTTGGGCAAGAATGTAGTAGAGGATATAGACTTAGATGAAGAGATAGAGATTCCTACATTAGATTTTGCAAATCTATCAGCGGACCAAATGCAAAATATAGGTGAGATCCTCCAAAGGAAAGCAAAACAAAAGAAGCTTAAAGAGGAGAGAGACAAGGAATATCAAATCATCAAAGATGCTAAGGACATTTTGTCTGATGCATTAGGTATTAAAGTAGACTCCTCCCAACATATTTTGCTACAATTAGCAGAAGCAGTTAATAAATACAATGAGGATTCATCTAGGATAGAAAAGTTAGTTGAAAGAGCTGAGAAGAGATTCAACAATAAAGTGCTTGAGCACATTGCTCAGCACATAGCTATTAACCAAGTAGAATTGTCTTCAGTTTTGTCAAACACTGAATCTATCTATTCGAATGCTACCTCTCTTTTGGCTAGATTGTGCAACATTGCCGAGTTCACAAAGGATGTTAAGGATAAAATGGATGAGGATATGAAGATCAGCATACAGAAGCTGCAACTTGAACCAAGTTCAAGCTCTGCTCATCACATGAAAATCTCACACCTATCAAACATGCAGTCTGATCTACTGAAAGAAGACACAAGGATCCGGTCCACACTGCTAGACATCCAACACATGATCCTTCCCATCATGAATACAATGTATAAGCACATTGAACATTCCAAAACATTGATTCATGACTATCAGTTCTCTATAGCAGATCACATGATTGAACTCTCTGCAGAAGTCCAAATTGCAATCCAAACATGTAAGATTCTGCAAGAAAGTTGGGACAGAACCCTGGCACTAATAATGAAGGTACATTCTGATTTTCTATCAAATTTTGGATTCTCTCTGTAAATAACTTGTATATACACCTTTGGCATTATCGTCAAAAAGGGGGAGATATATGTATAGAAGAAGATTTGTATAGAAACAGTTAGCACATTGAAAGGGGGAGACAATGTATAAAGCTCTATAACAAAGACAAATTTTGAAAAATCAAAATAAAACTCAGCATGATTCATGTATATAAGTTTTGGCCAATAAGTGTTTTTGTCACTAATGCCAAAGGGGGAGATTGTTGGCATTAAACAGAATTGCCACTAGTGACAACACTTATTTGCATTCTGGGTGCAAATCGAGCAGACAGTGCAAACTGAGCAGACAGTGCAAACCGAGCAAGTTAGTACAAACCGAACAGGACAGTGTAAATCGAGTAACATCATGTCTACCGAGTCACCAGTATTTACCGAGTTCAAAACCTGCCGAGTGATCAGTATGAACCGTGCCTTCACTTCTACCGAGTGCATGACGATGCGGAGTAATGCAGTAGACGCCGAGTATCAGAAAGTCACCGAGTTAGTTTGCAGGAACCATGTAACCATACTTGGGCCGACTTAGTAGCACTTATGTTTATTTGTCAAGCCGACTTTGTAATTGTAATTTAAATTAATTGTTTAAGACTTGTATATAAACAATGTTGTAAAAATGTCAAAAAAAAGTAAGTAAGAAGCATATGTGAAAAAGAAAGAAAGGCAGAAATAAGCGAATTACAAAGGGCTTCAGCAGTATAAGGAACAACAAAGATATATTCATCACAGAAGGTGATCAGTACATCAGTGAATCTCAATCAGCAATCCAGTTGCAAAGCCAGAGATCTACTGTTTCATCCTAACAGGTGAATCAGTACTAAATCCTTTAACCGGGTAGACTTAACAGTCTTTTGTAAAATCTCTTTACCGAGTGCATACTTCATTGTATGTTTTGTAAATCCTTTAACAGGGTGGATTTAGCAATCCTTATTGCTCCTAACAGGGCAGATCATCAGAAGTGATCAAATTGTAAGCCTTAACCGGCCAACTTTATTCTGCAGTATTAAAGCTTTGTGGGTTTCATCCCCACCCCAATTTTACTTTCTTTTTGGAAGGTTTCTGGGTAACCAAATCTATGTGTCATTATTGTGAATGCATTTAAGTTTCATGCTTTCTGTATGCAAAGGTTAAAAGTAAATCACATGTTAAATTGTAAGAAAAATTGGAGTTACTGATTCACCCCTCCCCTCTCAGTAACTCGGTTAATTCCTGAATATTTCCAACAGTGGCACCCGTTTGCCAGGTTTTCATCATCTTGGCAGAGATTCTATTTTTGTTACCAAAGTGCCTATTTCCAGGTTTTCACCAAGGCACTTTTTCTTTTTCTCATTTTTTTGTATTTTTTATTTTTTCAATTTTTTTGTACTTTTTTTTTCAATTTTTTTGTATTTTTGATATTTTTTACTTTTTTTGTGAATCATCAAGGCACCTATTGCTAGGTTTTCACCAAGATGTTCATTTTTTCAGGACTTTTTCTAATTTTTATGATTTTTTCAAGACATTTTACCATACACTAAATGCCTTAGGCATAGAATTTCTTCAGATGGAGAACGTTGATTGGTTCTTGGAGCTGTTCTCCTTCAGTCGTTGAGAGTTGATAGGCACCAGAGCCAAAGTTAACAGTGATAACAAAGGGACCCAGCTAGTTGCATTCAAACTTCCCCTTATGTTCTCGATGTGATTGACTTTTAGGATTCTCTCTCAAGACTAGATCACCAACTTGAAATTATGTGTTTGACTTTCTTGTTGTAACCTCTAGACATTCTCTTTTGATATACTCTGAGATGATTGTACACTACTTGTCTGCGCTCATCTAGTAGTTCAAGCTCTTGCAACCTAGACACTCTATAGTCTTCATCAGTTACTAGACCATGCATTCTGATTCTTAGTGATGGGATTTCAACCTCAATAGGTAGTACCGCTTCAGACCCATAAACTAAAGTGAAAGGTGTAGTCCCAGTGGGTGTTTTGATACTTGTTTAGTAGGCCCAGAGAGTTGGATTGATCATGAGATGCCAGTCTCTTCCTATTTTATTAACTGTACGGTGCAAGATTTTCAATAGATTCTTGTTAGAAGCCTCTGCTTGTCCATTCCCTTGAGGATAGTAGATAGAAGACCAATGTTGTGTGATCTTGAATTTGGCACATAGATCATCTAGGTCTTTGACCGTTATCTATGATTATGGAATGAGGTATCCCATATCTGCATATGATATAGTTCAATATGAACATAGATATTTCCTTTCAAGTTGCTTGTGTCAAAGGGACTACTTCTACCCATTTTGTAAAATAATTTGTGGCTATGATTATATGGGTATGTCCATTAGAAGAATGAGGATGTATAGCTCTTATAAGATCAAATGCCCATTGATGAAAAGGCCATTGTGTAGTAAAGGGAATTAGATCTCTCCTTGGAGCATGAATTAAGTTGCCATGCACTTGACACTTTTGACAATTCTTAGCAAATTTGACAGCCTCTTTCTCCATCTCAGGCCAATAGTACCCAGCCCTAATAAGTTTTTGAGCTAGTGTTAAACCATTCAAGTGTGACCCACAAATACCATCATGGACTTCTTCTAATGCACATTGAGATTCTTCCTATTCTAAACATCTAAGTAGCATACCATCTAGACCTCGTTTGTATAGATCATGACCAATGATGACATATCGAGAGGCATTACGGATAAGGTATCTCTTTTCATGGTGGTTGAAGGTATTGGGAATGATTTGGTCTTGGAGATAGGAAAATAGGTTTTTGTATCTAGATGAATCATGACCAACAACAGTGCAGATCATGTGAGTTTCAAGGGAATCATATGCAGGATAGGATAGTGCTTCCACCAGGAACTCGTAGCGTAGCTCATGTTCAAGCTATTGTAATAAAGTAGATAGTGTTGCCATTACATCGGTAGCCTTATTCTCTATTCTAGGAATTTTCTCAAATGTGATAGCTAAGAAATACTTCTTTACATCATCTACCATTCTTTTGTATGGGATGAGCTTTTCATCTTTAGTTTGGTACACATCATTGACTTGATGGATAAAAAGTTGTGAGTCTCCATGAATGTGTAGTTCTGTTACTCTCCATTCAATTGCCATTTTCATACCGTTCAAAAGGGCTTCATATTCTACAATATTGTTTGTGCAAGGAAACTTTAATCTGAATGCTTTTGGGATTGAGTATCCTTGAGGAGTTATGAAGAATATGCCTACTCCTGATCCATTCTGTGTATAGGAGCCATCAAAGAATAACTGCCATTCTCTAGAAGAAAGAGTCATGATAGAGGAATCTGGAAATTCCATTTGCATTGGTGTATTATCAATCAGAGGTGCATCTGCTAATTGATCAGCAATAACCTATCCTTTGATAGATTTTCTCTCAACATATTCAATGTCAAATTCACTTAAGAGCATGACCCATTTAGCTAATCTACCTGTGAGGGAATCTTTTCTTAGTAGGTATTTGAGGGGATCAATCTTAGCTACCAATTGTGTGGTATGAGCTAACATGTAGTTTCTTAGTTTCTGTGATGCAAAGATCATAGCTAGACAAGCTTTCTCAATCATTAAATAGTTCTTCTCATATGCAACCAATGTTCTACTGATATAGTAGATAGCTATTTCCTTTTTGTTCTCATCATGTTGTGCTAGCAATGCCCCCAGTGATGTATCTGTAGCGGAGACATATAAGATCAAAGGCTTCCCATGAATAGGAGGCATCAAGATAGGAGGATTTGATAAATACTTCTTGATATGGTTAAAGTTGTTCTCACATTCTTCATTCCATGCAAAGGTCACACCTTTATGTAATTTTTTTGTAAAAGGTTGTGATATATCTGCTAGCTATGATATGAATCTTTTGATAGATTGAACTCTTCCTTGCAATGTCCTCATTTGACTAATATTCTTTGAAGGTTTCATTTCCATTATAGCCTTTACTTTAGCTAAATCAACTTCAATGCCCTTTTTTGAAAATATGTATCCTAAGAGCTTTCCAGAAGTGACACCAAAAGCACACTTCTTAGGATTTAATCTGAGACTAAATTTCTCCATTCTGTCTAGTATCTTGCTCAAGTCATCTAGATGTGCAGCCCTAAGCATAGATTTTTCTAAAGTATCATCAACATAATCCTCCATAGTCCTATGCATCATGTCATGAAAAATAGATGTCATGGCTCTTTGATATGTAGCACCAGCATTTTTAAGCCCAAATGGCATGACATTCCAACAGAAGGTACCCCATGCACATGTAAAAGCAGTTTTCTCTTGATCCTCTGGAGCAATTTTTATCTGGTTATATCCGGAAAAACCATCCATCAAAGAATACATCTCAAAGCCCGCAGTCATGTCCACTATCATATCAATGTTAGGTAATGGAAAATCATCCTTAGGGCATGCTCTATTTACATCTCTAAAGTCTATGCATACTCTGATTCATTTATCTAGTTTTGAAACAAGTACAATATTAGAGATCCACTCTGCATAGTCAATAACTCAAATGAATCTGGCTTTCAGGAGCTTCTCTAATTCAGCTTTTACCAAGAGTGCAACATGAGGATGCATCTTTCTTAATTTTTTCTTGACTGGTTTGACATTTGGAGCTATAGATAAGTGATGCATTATAAGATTAGGATCCAATCCTGGCATATCTAAATATTTCCATGCAAAGTTGATCTTCTTCTTTGTTAGGAATGTTGTAAATTTTTGCTTCTCTTCTTCTGATAAAGATTGTGCTATATGAATCAACTGTGGCTCTTATGTGTTCTCAAGTTGGTGGATTGAGTGGGCTCAATTAGAACTAGAGATCTATCCTGTAAATGACTCAGAAGGACATCAAATATCTCATCCTTAGGCACCTCAAAGAGGTTTCCACCTTTGGATATGTCTTTTATTTTTACTTTTGTAGATTCTGAGACTGCCACAAAGTGGTTTTCACCCTCAGAACTCTTTTTCTTTTTCTTTTTATTCTTATTTTTTTTACTAAGATATTTGATGTTTGACTCCGTCATGCTAACGCTCCGTTCACTGATGGAAGTACTCATAGGCTCAACTACATTGAGGTAGCAAGAAAGGGCATAGTCATTCGGGAAGGTATAAATACCATGGCTCAGATTTGTGGAGGTTTGATCAATAAGTTCTGGATATTAGATAGTCAAAGTGGGGAAAGATTGGGAGATAGTGTTGACAGATATGGATCTGTCATCATTGGTCCTAACTCGACGCTCAAGTTCAAAGGTGATATTAAAACTTAAGACATTCAATTCATGAATAGGCTCAATGTCATTGTGGGAGTCCACTTTAGCCATAGGTGGATCAGACTCGATTGGTTCATTATTTCGCTCTGGACTTACGTTGGGTTCAGGTGCATATTGGTGAATAACATCAACATATTTCTCTGTAATAAGCTCATCTTCTTCTAGAATGGCTCCCCATTCATAGTCATTAGATTCTTCATCTATGCCTCTAGGAAATCTAAGAACATGAGTAAAGTCAGGATGAATACCCCAAGAAGGGTTACCCTCAGATTATGATTTGAATTCATACTCATGAGAATCTGTCTCAGAATGACTACCACCTTCCTCTTCTTGATTGTTTTTGAGATTATCTGGTTCTCGTGTTGCAACTATCTCTTGATTGATAGTAGGTTCTTATGTTTCTACTACATTAATTCTTTTGATTAGATCATCTTTATCATCAAGAAGGTCTTTGATCTCTTTAGGCAATTTTTCATAGGGGATGAGTTTTGAGCTATCTGAATCACTATCTAATGGTTCAACTTCCTCCTTTTTAAGAAGAGGTTTGTTTGGTGTGATCTACTCTATGACATGAGAACAATTACCATTGAGGTGAAAGGGTTTCTTTTTAAAACCTAAGCCAACTTTGTCTTTATTCACTCTACCAATATGTGGGAGAGGTGCCTCAAGACCTTTTCCTCTGACTCCTAGAGGTCCTTTACTTGAATATCCCATCTTAGCTATTAATTTATCTCCTGGGCCATATGACTTAGAAGAATCTTTGGATACTGTAGAATCACTAGTTTGGACAACTTGAGACTCAAGTTCATCTTTGTAAAGCCATGTGAGCATAGCTTCATTCTCTTCAAATTCTTGCTTGGAGACTTGTTCTGCTACAAAATTCTTTTTATATGCCTCAAGAGGTTCTTTAGATTTTGGTTTGGATTGTTTCAAAGATTGTCCATAAGACTTAGGTGAGATAAGGAGAGATGTCAAAGATAAGACTAGCTCCATAGTATATTCTCCCATACTATTTTCTTTGATATTAACCTCTTTTGCAAGATCTTCCATTTTAGATGCCGATGCTTCTTTAGTTGGTTCAATGGAAGATTCTTTATTATTAGGCACAAGCTTATATGTACTTTCCTTTAATGTATTGCAAGTGGTGGATATATCTGTTGGAATAGTGACCTCTACTCCTTCATAAGGAAATTTCAAGCATTGGTGAAATGTAGAAGGAATAGCCTTCATCTCGTGTATCCATGGTCTCCCTAGAAGAATGTTGTAAGCCAAAGGTAGGTCAAGAACTTGACATATAGTATCTCTGATAACTGGACCTGCTCTGATAGGCAAGACAATGGTGCCTTTAGAAGATCTTTCTTGTTCATCATTGGCTTTGATAGTTATTTTCTTTCTAGTATCAATAGCCAATTCTAAAAATACCAATTGTGTGATCAAGCTATAAGAACAAATGTTTAGGCCAGTGCCTCCATCTATCAACACACGTTTGACCCTATGGTTCTAGATCAAGACTTCTATATGCAAGGGCTGGTTATGCGGGTGACTCAAGAAGTTGTCATCTTCTTCTGAAAAGGATATATACTATGGAGATGTAAGATGTCCAACCATAGTCTGGAACCTGTCTAAATCAAGGTCATCAGGAACATTGGACTCAAGCAAAGCTCTGTCTAAAATAGCTCTATGAGCTAGAGATATCTGAAGCAACTCAAACATGGAGATTTTCACATTAGTGTGTTGGAGTTGTTGAACAATGCTATAAGATGTTGGCCTCATATCTTTAGGATTGGAAGATTTAGAAGCAGCCTTCTATTTGGAAGCAGAAGAAAGATTGAAGGGCATCTTAGGGACTTTTGATGAATCTGGGATTTGTTCGTTCAGATGTGCCTGAGCTTGTGATTGAGTAACTGTGTTAGCTAAAGAATGATCTCTATCTCTTCATACAATTGTGATGACATTGCAATGTTCAGAGAGACAAGGTTCAACCATATTGATAACAACATTATTTCTAGGGTAAGCATAATTGACCTTTGCCCCCATATTAGGTTGAGAAGATGAGACTTCTTGACAATGTTTCAGAAATGGTTCTGTGAATGTTGTATGATCATTATTGCTCTTATGATTGTCAATGGTGATATCTCCTTTATCAATCAGATCTTGAATAGTATGTTTCAAGCGTAAGCAGTTATTAGTTTTGTGACCTTTACCCCGATGGAAATCATAGAATTCATTCTCTCTCCACTATTTCGGTTTAGGATCTGTATCGAATTATTGGATCTTAGGAAATGAGATGATGTTATTAGCCAGCAGAGTTCTCATAGCTGATTCTAAAGATTCTCCAAGATGAGTGAACATTTTTTTATTATCAGCAGACCACTTTTTATACTCTGGCTTCTTTTGAGATGATTCAGACACCTTTTGCTCTAAGACTTTGATTGCTTGGGTGCCAATAGTTAGATTAAAATCTAGTGGCTTTGATGGGGCATGGATAGTATCAACAACACCATCTGTGACAATTCCTTTATTCTTGTTCCAGTTTTTGTTCTTGTCTTTAGAATTAGATCCTGATTCATACTTGTCTTTTTGAAGTGTGATTTCTCCTTTTTTCACAAGTACTTTTTCAATTTTGATCGCATTGTCTACCATCTTATCAAAAGATGTATGATCTTGCATTTGTAAAGGATAGTTGATCTCTAGGACAAGATTATTGATGAAGATTTCCAATTTCTCAATTTTTGGAATAGGCCTAGCATATAGAGAGAATTTCTTCCTCCATCTTTTGAGAAATGTCAAGAATGGTTCCCTTGGATATTGTTTGAGGTTGCAGATATCGATCATGGTGACTGGATGTTGAATATTGTAGGAGTATTGCTGATAGAACAATTTGATCAACTCCTCAAAATTTTTGATAGTAGAAGGCAATCTAGAGAACCAATGAATGGCTGCTCTCCCTAGAGATCAAGGGAAGAGACGCATCAGATAGGTTGGTTCATGCATGAACTCCATAGATTGTGTATAGAATTCTCTGACATGATCTTGGGGATCTGAGTGTCCATCATACTTATCATACTTAGGCATCTCCACTCTTTTTGGAATGGTGGCATGTACAAGTCTTTGTCAAATGGAAAAGGACATAGGGCCTCCATGGAGAACTCCTTGGGCTCCTTTTCTTTATCAAGGTTATTAAGTTTGACTTGCATGGCATGCATCTATTTCATCATAGCTATGAGTGGAGTTTCTTCCTCGTGTTTAATGATATCTTCAACATTAAAATTGGGAGGAAGTTTAGCCCCTTGATGAGCTAATTGCAAAAAGTATGCCTCTCTGACTTCTTTCAAGAAATGCTTCATCATTCGTTTGAAGTTATCATCATTTTGATATTGAGAAATTTCTTCAGGTGTGGGTTCCTGATCTACACCATGTTGAGAGTGAGCTCTTTGAGAGCCCAAGTTTGTCCCTGCTTGAGACATGGTAGGAGTTCTACTTGGGATAGATTGATGTGGAGTTTGTTGGGTACCTCCGTGAGTTGATGAAGGAGGAATGTAACCAGCTTTTAATCGAAGGTAGCCAAGACCGTCATCTTTGTAAAGACCAGAATTGAAGAGTTTCTCAAAAGTTGGACCTATGTGAGTCATGTTAGGAATAAGGTGTCTCAACCTTGGATAATTCCTATTCTTATTATTTGTTTTGTAAATGTATTTTTTGCAAATAATGTAATTAAGTGTGAGTGTACATGTCTAGTTGGCATGTTGATGTGTCACTCCACTAGATGTGTCGGCATCTTGTGCATAAGGAGATCATGACTGAAACGGTCATGATGGATTCCTATGATGTGTAAGAACTATTTAAAGAATGTGCTATGACAGGTGTAAGAGCATCTTGTGACTTGGGCCTATTTGGGCACCCAAGAAGAAGTGGTTGGTGTGTGTAAGAGAATATGCCAAAAATAGGTTGGTATGACAGATTCTCTTACACTTCTCTTATGACCATTATTTTTGGCAGATTCTATGACAAGCTATCATAGTCTATTCTAGGGATGGAGGCCTATTCTTGGGATTGCATGTAACAACTATGTACATGTGGCTTTGTGCATGGGTCTTGGTGGTTGTGCCTATTTTTGGGTCCAGAGGAGTCTATATATATGATTTTGCTCCTATGGGAGAGATATAACAAAAATTTAAGTCTTGTTGACTTTGTCTCTCATTTCCTGAAAGAACTTGCATTGCAAGTGTATTCTAATCTTTGTGTTGAAGATAATACATTGTGCAGGTTTTGGAGTGTTGGGGTTTTTTTACCGAAAGGTTTTCCCTAGGGTATATCATTGTGTCATTCTCTATTTTTCTGTATGTATGGTATGTGGTTGCAATATCTTTGTTAAAGTAGTTAACGAATCTAAAATTGTAAAGATTTATAAGAATTTGCACAATACTCTCCTATAGAGATTAGCGTAGGAAGCTGTTTCCGCACTTGAGTTTCCTTACAAGTGGTATCAGAGCTTGATCAACTTTTGATCCTAGTTGTTGGGTAGGGTTTTTTGAGCTAATCTCAAGTTTGAGTGGGAGTTTTTTTTAGAGCATTCTGAATCTTATTTGCAGATTGTGATGGCAAGTTCATCATATGGAAAAATGGAGGTGGAGAAATTTAATGGCACTAATTTTGAGTTGTGGAAACTCAAGATGGAAGACATGTTGGAAGATCGTGACCTATGGGAAGTGACTTCAAGTGCTACAAGACCAGCAACTATAGCTCAAGCAGATTGGGATATCAAAGACCATAAAGCTAAGGGTCTCATAAGACTCTGTTTAACCGATGTAGTCCTTCTAAATGTTCTAGATGAGAAAACCACAAATAGTTTGTGGGAAAGACTTGCGGCCATGTATCAGGCCAAATCTCTGGTGAACAAGTTATTCCTGAGGAAGTTTTACTCTCTACGAATGGAGGAAGGTGGATCCTTAACAGATCATTTAAATGCATTTAATCTGCTGGCTACACAATTGACATCAGCTGGTGTCAAGTTAGAGGAGGAGGATCGTTGCTACACACTTTTGTGTTCTTTACCAGATTCATGGGACCATCTTGTGATGGCTCTCAGAAGCACTTTAGTCACCTTCAAAATGAATGATGTGGTGTCTTCACTACTATCAGAGGAGATGCGGAGAAAGGCTTCCATTTCAGAAAAAGAAGCCCTTGCTGTTCGTGGGAGATCCACTAAAAGAGGGAAGAAAAATGACAATAAGTCTGACAATAAGGGTAGATCCAAATCCCGTGGGAAGTCAAAGACTTCCAATAAGTCCAAGGCAAAATGTTGGAACTGTGATAAATCTGGGCACTTCTGTAAAGACTGCAAAGAGCCAAAGAAGAAGAAGAAAGATTCAAATTCAGCTTCAGAAAGATCTCAAGAAGATGGCGATGCATTCATCGCAGCTTTGGCAACCCATGCATCTGATGATGTGTGGTTGGTTGACTTGGGTGCATCTTTTCACATGACCTCTCATTGAAATTGGTTCTCAAAATATGAAGAGTTCAATGGTGGAAAGGTGTACTTGGGTGATGATTCTCACCTAAAGATAGTTGGACGCAGAAGGGTCACTATAAAATTTCCTGATGGACGAGTAAAGGGAATCAACGGAGTTATGCACATTCTAGGTTTGGCACGAAACCTATTATCTGTAAGTATGCTGAATGATGTAGGTGTGCAAGTTGTTTTTTTGAAAGAAGGATGCAAGATGATAAGAGGATCAATAGTGCTTGCAAGGGGTACTAGGAGAGGTACCTTATTTCAGCTAGATGCATGTATTCCTCTATGTAATAGTTCTTCATCCTCACCATCTGAAAAGCAGTGAAGAAGTCTGTGGCTATTGGTTCCGATGGTAGTGCAAATACTTTGGAAGGTAAGCTTCCTACAGAAAAGACAATGTTGTGGCATATGAGATTTGGCCACATTGGTGAAAAGGGTCTCAGAACCCTAAAAAATAAAAATCCCATTGAGGGGTTAAATGATTGCAATCTCAAGTTTGACTTCTACGAACACTGTGTCTATGGTAAACAAAATTGTGTTCAGTTTTACTCTAGTTCTCACAAATCTTCTGATGTTTTGGATCTTATTCATTCTGATGTATTTGGTCTTGTAAAAGTTCCTTCAATCTCCAAGTCTGTATTTTTTGTATCTTTCATAGATGATTACAGTAGAAGGATGAGGATTTATTTCCTTAAAAGTAAGACACAAGTCTTTAGTCGGTTCAAGGAATTTAAAGATCTTGTAGAGAATCAGACTAGTAAGAAGATTAAGTGTGTGAGAATTGACAATGGTGGTGAGTTTTTCTCAGCATAGTTTGAATAGTTCTGTAAAGAACAAGGTATCAAGAGGCATAAGACAACTCCTTATACCCCACAACAAAATGGAGTTGCAGAGAGAATGAATAGGACACTGATGGAGAAGGCTAGGAGTATGCTTAGTGGAGCTAGTTTAGAACAAAGGTTTTGGGCTAAAGCTGTGGCCACTGCTTGCTATCTGGTTAACAGATCTCCTACATCAACCCTTGTTGGTAAGACACCCATGGAGGTGTGGTTTGGTAAGAAGCATTCAATTAGACATCTTCATGTTTTTGGTTGTGAAGCTTATGCACATGTTCCAAAGGAGAAAAGATCTAAGTTGGAAAATAAAGTTGTTAAATGTATTTTCATCGGATACAGTGCTGGTGTGAAAGGATACAAGCTTTGGGATCCCGTGACTAGTAAGGTGTTGTATAGTAGAAATGTTATTTTCAAAGAGGTAACATCTTCTCCTATTGTGCTACAACCGGATGAAAAAGAAAAGGAAAAAGATGTTGTTCAGTTGCCTCCTACCCCTGAGAAGACTAAACAGAGAGACCATGTTGGGCCTAATGATGAGGAGAGCTCTAGCAGTTCTGATAGTTCAGAAGAAGAGGAAGAACAACCTCAATCGTAGCCCTTGAGGAGATCCATGAGAGAAAGAAAGCAACCAGAAAGGTTTGGTTATTCTATGTTAGATTCTAGTTGTGCCTTTGCTTTGATTACTAACACTAATGAGCCTAGATATGTGAAAGAGGCTTTGGGCATGGAAGATGCAGGTTCCTAGATTGAGGCTATGGATGATGAGATGGCTTCATTGGAGAAAAACAAAACTTGGGACCTTGTACCTTTGCCTAAAGGGAGAAAATCTGTTGGCTGTAAATGGGTGTTCAAGAAGAAATTCTGTGCAGATGGCAGTGTTGAAAGGTATAAAGCTAGATTGGTTGCAAAGGGGTATTCACAGGTAGAGGGAATAGATTATGGTGAAATATTCTCTCCTATTGCAAAGTTGACATCCATTAGATTTATGTTATCTCTTGCTGCATCATATGATTTAGAGATAGAACAGATGGATGTGAAGATAGCTTTCCTTCATGGTGATTTGGAGGAAGAGATTTATATGTCACAGCCTGAGCACTGCATTGTTAAAGGTAAAGAATCCTTAGTTTGCAGATTAAAGAAATATCTATATGGTTTGAAGCAATCTCCTAGGATGTGGTACCTTAAGTTTGATGCCTTTGTGTTGTCAATTAGATTTGTAAGATCAAAATTAGATCATTGTGTTTATTTCAGAATTGAAAATGATCACCTTCTTATTGTTGCATTATATGTTGATGATATGTTGTTGTTTGGGAAGGGTAAGGGTATGATTTCTGATTTTAAATCTCAGTTGTCAGCACAGTTTGAGATGAAAGATCTTGGGGCAGCTAGGTACATCTTGGGTATGGAAATCAGTAGAGATAGGTCTAACAGAAAACTTTGGTTGAGTCAGAGTAAGTATGTGAAGTCTGTGTTGGACAGGTTCAGCATGGCAGATTGTAGACCACTATGTGTTCCTATTTCTGTGGGAACAAAGTTATCTCTAGATGATTGTCCAAAATCTCCTAGTGAGGTGGATGACATGAGTAGAGTACCTTATGCTAGTGTAGTTGGCAGTCTTATGTATGCTATGGTCTATACTAGACTAGACATTTCCCAAGCAGTGGGAGTCCTGAGTTGATTTATGGCTAATCCTGGACAGGTACATTGGGATGCAGTTAAGCAAGTATTCAGATATTTGAGGGGTACATCAGATTACTCCATATGTTATCATGGTAACTCTTCTGGATCTCCACATTCAGTGTATATTCATGGGTTTGTGGATTTAGATTGGGCAGGTGATATTGACAGCAGGAGATCCACCAGTGCTTATGTGTTCACTATGTTTGGTGGTGTCATCAATTAGATGAGTAAGCGACAACCTGTGGTTGCTTTGTCCACTACAGAAGCTGAGTACATGGTTGCTACTCATGCTTGTAAAGAAGCCATTTGGCTTAGAAGATTGTGTTCTGATGTTGGTGTTGATGTAGAACAAATTACTATTTGGTGTGATAGTCAAAGTGCTATTTGCCTTGCAAAGAATCCAACTTTCCATACCAGAACGATGCACATTGATGTGCAGTTTCACTTTGTGAGAGATATGGTGGAAGATGGAAAGGTAAATTTGGAGAAGGTAGATACTGTGAAGAACTTTGCAGATGCATTAATGAAACTAGTGGGCACTGAGAAGTTCAGATGGTGTTCGGAGTCTATGGGCCTTTTGGCCTATAGCGGTTAAAGTTCCTATTATGTTCATGTTGCTCTTACAAGGTGTTCAACAAGTGGGAGAATGTTAGGAATAAGGTGTCTCAACCTTGGATAATTCCTATTCTTATTATTTGTTTTGTAAATGTATTTTTTGCAAATAATGTAATTAAGTGTGAGTGTACATGTCTAGTTGGCATGTTGATGTGTCACTCCACTTGATGTGTCGGCATCTTGTGCGTAAGGAGATCATGACTGAAACGGTCATGATGGATTCCTATGATGCGTAAGAACTATTTAAGGAATGTGCTATGACAGGTGTAAGAGCATCTTGTGACTTGGGCCTATTTGGGCACCCAAGAAGAAGTGGTTGGTGTGTGTAAGAGAATATGCCAAAAATAGGTTGGTATGATAGATTCTCTTACACTTCTCTTGTGACCATTATTTTTGGTGGATTCTATGACAAGCTATCATAGTCTATTCTAGGGATGGAGGCCTATTCTTGGGATTGCATGTAACAACTGTGTACATGTGGCTTTGTGAATGAGTCTTGGTGGTTGTGCCTATTTTTGGGTCTAAAGGAGTCTATATATATGATGTTGCTCCTATGGGAGAGATATAACAAAAATTTAAGTCTTATTGGCTTTGTCTCTCATTTCCTGAAAGAACTTGCATTGCAAGTGTATTCTAATCTTTGTGTTGAAGATAATACATTGTGCAGGTTTTGGAGTGCTGGGGTTTTTTACCGAAAGGTTTTCCCTAGGGTATATCATTGTGTCATTCTCTAATTTTCTGTATGTATGGTATGTGGTTGCAATATCTATGTTAAAGTAGTTAATGAATCTGAAATTTTAAGGATTTATAAGAATTTGCACAATACTCTCCTATAGAGATTAGCGTAGGAAGCTGTTTTCGCACCTGAGTTTCCTTACAAGTCAAAGGTAAAGTATGAGATATTTCCTCAGATTTCTTGTGAGAGGAAGCTCTAGTTTCCACCATTAACCTTGGGTGAATCGAAAGAATATGATGAAGACCACTGAAGAAGGAATTGAATCAAGATGATTAGATGATGCAACCTTGTCAAGGTTTGATTGATTTAAGCATAGATTTGACTTAGATGAGGGATACTATGCCCTGGATGTATGGGTAGATTCCCAAAAGATAGCCGACATGAGTTCACAACACTTAGTCATTTTGATGATTGATTAAAGATTGATAGTTATGACAAGGTTTTGACACAAGATGATAAAGACTCAAATCGATTAAACAGAAGGTGAAATCAGATTCAAAAGGCCACTTTAGGAAAATGATTGGATTCTCAGTATTTGTTGTTCTATTCCTGACATAGTGATTTGTTTGACAGATTCTGGAAATAGGCTAGAAAAATTGGGTCTCTGATAGTTCTGACAACTTTTTGAAATTTCTTAAACGACTCTCTACAGGTTCGTATGACAGTGGGTACAACATGAAATGACAATTGACAACCTTGTACGACTATTCCAAAACTTGTACGATAGTTGATAGCAGGAATTTTGACTTTTTGAAATTAACTAGCAACAAAACTCATACAACAATATACCTGATAACATACAACAATATGGGGGTTCTGAAATGACAATAGCCAAAATTCGTATGACTTTCTGACTTTACAAAATGACTGTTGACTCCAAAAAGGTGTTTTACTTCAATTTTTGCAAATTTTCAGTTTTCAGTTTCAAATTGTTTGCAAAATTCAATGTCTAGATTTGAGGATTGTAATAGATTTGTTCATTTTCAGTAACCAGATAGATAAGCAAGCACGCAAAATAGCAAGCAAGTGATTTCAAGCACGTCTGAAAACAATGAACAAGGGAAAAAGCAACCTTGCACATGAACAATCAAGTGACTTATTTGTGCTAATCCTTAGAAGTGCTAATTGTGTATGTTCCAAAAAGCTTTGCATTAATGCACATATTCCTAGAAAATGAAAATTTGGCCTCACTAGGGTTTTTAGTAATGGTTTGACTCTGCAACTTTTATGATCCAAGAGGGTGAACTCCAATCCAGGCGCACCGGGGTTTTGACACAGTCTGAGAACTTAATCTTCAAGATCTGCTAGGGAGATCTGACAGCCCAACAAGAGACCACACCTATGGAGATTTCTTCCAACAAGACATTTATATAGTGATTGTCACTACCACGGCAAAAATGGCTATTACCACTTGAGGTTCCGTCAACGTGGTTGACCCAATTAAGGGAATGTCCACTACAATTAACCCTCTCTAAAGGTGACTCACAAAATATACCACATGGAGACTGGTTCCAAATTCAAGGATTTGGGTTTCTGGTACTATCCAAAAAGGAAGTAAAGCATAATCCCCTAGCCTTTTCACTTTTAACCCAAATAAAGTAGATAGATTAATTTGACACGCTAAGACTAAGATTATCTCACAAAGATCTATGACGTCAACCCCTTATGATCTATCAACCTCTCCAGAGAGAGAATGTCTCGATCAAAAGTTGAAGACACACGGATCTAGTGGAACATGAGACTCCCTCAGTATCCTCCCTACCTACAAGGGTTCCTTCATTGAGAGGAGTTTCACTGAAAACTCACTCTCTCAAGAGCCACGAATAGTGTTCATAGGGCCTATTTACTAGGTGTAACAAAGATGCTTGAAAGAAAATCTATGTTCATTTTTAGAGCCCAAATGAAATGTGTGATATGGAAAAGAAAGGCACTCAAGCTAGACATGCAAGATGTTCATTTTAATCCAAATCAAAATGTTATCAGTTGAGAAGGTTACCTGAATTTTTCACAACGTGCTTAGTAGATTCTTACCTATTTTTAGCAATTCTTGTACTTTTTTCCAATCAAAAACTAGTGAAAATCAATCAAAAATAGAGAATTTCAATTGTTAGGGTTAGTTGTTAGTCGAAATCTAAAAACCAAATCTGACAAACTACCTGAAAAAGTGAAATGACAATTGAACTCTGGCACTGAAACTCGTACGATAGTGGGTTACCTTCCAGACAACAGTCCAAAAACTCATACGACAATGGGTATCATATCATAGGACAATCAAGCTTCCAAACGATAGTGTGTTTCTGCTTGTACGATCCTCGATCAAATCAACTGTCGTACGATAGTGGGTATTTCCTGGTACAAGTTTCTGATAAAACTCATATGAAAATTATATGGACAGAGAATAAAAATTGTAACTGGGAACATAAAAAGATAAGAAATGATAGAAATGATAGAATTTGAAGGGAAACCCATTTCAAGGCCCCACGGTGGGTGCCAAAAATGTGTGTGTGAATTTTGTACCTGATATGTAGACACAACACTTTAGTAAAACATTAGAGGTTAGTTGAAATCGAAATCATGCAATAAATGAAAAACTAAACTAACCAGGTGATTTGCTGCCCTCTAGTAGATGCGAGTATGTATTCTCAGATTATACCAAGATCAGTGACCTTGACGACACCTAAACGAAGGATTTGAATGCAAAATCTAGATATGGAATGAATGCAATTAATCTATATTTTTGGTTTTTCTGGACAATAATATGATGAAAACTTGATATGAATCTATTCTAACAATGATATGGAAAACTGATATGCAAACTAAGCTAAGAAATGATATGAAAACTATGCAATAATAAATGAAAATCTCACAACAACTCGAATTCTCAAGATCAATTCTTCAATCTCCAATTCGATAATGTGCGTGTGCAATTTGTGGATCGATTGATTGATAAGCTGAAGCCTTAATTTATAGAAATCTAGGGCTTTAGAGGTGCATGAAAGAAAGCCATAAATCACTCAAATAACTCAGGTTGATTTTTGAGTTATTTTTAAATAAAGGATATTTAACTCACAAAAACATGCAAAAGCAGAGATCAACTCAAAATAGAGTTTAGATTTAATTGATAATTGATAGTTGTCTTCTTTTCTTGATTGTGCATGTTTTAATATGAATTAATTTAATAATAAAGTGATTTATTTCCAACTTAACTGATTTTGAAAAATAAAATAATTGATTTATGGGTTAATCAATCATTTTTCAAACTTTTATTCAAAAACAATATCATTAAAAATTGACAACTTGTTTTAATTAATTAAATAAGAATTTAATCAATTATTCATAGGATTTTGGATTTATTGTCAAAATTAAATAATACAATTTAGGAATAAATATAATTAACTTCAATTAAATAATTAAGTGGTAGAATTAAATCTAATTAATTAAATATTGAGAATATTCAATTAATCAAACTTTAGGATAAATTGGATTTATCCCAAAATAATCATCAAATCAAAGATAATTAGGATAATTAGGAATATTTCTAGGAATATTTCCCGATGCAGAATTTTGAGATAATCAATTAGGATTTGATGATGTGCTGATGTGCCTTTGGTTAGGACTTCGATGTCGATTTCATTCGATATGTCAATATAGGAGATTAATGAACCTATAGCCCATTTTTGGGGTATTACAGAATGTATGTGATGTAAAAGAGGTTTTTGGAAGCTGTGAACTTGTTTCTGTTGGATGTAGAGCATAGGATAAATTATATACTTTATTGGAATTGATCAAGCAAAGACAATTGCTAGCAGACAGTTCAAAGATTATGTATTCCCTACATACACTTGCGTTGTGAACAGTGAGTTCTAAAGGTGGACATAACCTTCTTTGGGCAGTGAGCCTACCCTTCTTTTTCTTGACTCCTAATAGGGTTTGTCCTCTAACAAGGACTATGTATTGTAATGATTTAATCAGCTCCTAATAGGACTAGATCTTCTAACAAGGATACTATACTCTCAATACATCATTAGTGGGTGTTAATTCCCACTGGGGTTTTACCTTTAACAAGGTCTCCTCGACAAAAAATATTGTGTTATTGTGTTGACATTCATTGTGTTCATTTGATTTGATATTGTTGTTATTCAAAGTTTAAAGTTTAATAATCTCTCATACAACTGATTCACCCCC
Organism: Chamaecyparis obtusa; assembly: GCA_027943335.1. NCBI lineage: Eukaryota > Viridiplantae > Streptophyta > Pinopsida > Cupressales > Cupressaceae > Chamaecyparis > Chamaecyparis obtusa. The sequence continues at coordinate 629,293 of BSBK01005111.1, forward strand.
CTCTCAGTTGTATTGGTGGACTATTATTCCTAACAATTGGTATTAGAGCTACTGGTCCTTAGAGAGATAGATTAATAGCTTAAGGTGATCTTGGAGATGGCATTCTATAGGAAGGATAGTCTGAAATTTGATCCTAAAAACTTTGACAGTTGGAAGAACAAGATGCGAACTCATTTGCTATGTTTGGGCATTGACTACTAGATGATTACAAAGAATCAGGTGGCTATGAAGGCTGGGGATGAATTGGAAAAAGCTATTGATGATGAAAATAAGGTATTTTTGTATAACATGGTAGCAAGGAAAGCACTGATCAGTGCACTCTCTGAAGGATAATTTACTGAAGTTAAAGATCCAGATTCAGCACACAAGATTTGGGTAAGATTAGAAGCACTATATGAAGGAGACAAGTTTACCAAGCAAGAAAAGTTACAGAAATGGAAAACAAGGATGGAGAAGCTGCAAATGAAGGATGATGAAAACATTAAGGCTTATGTGCAAAGGGTTACAAAGTTTGTGATTGTGAAGCTCCTTCGATCATTGACATGAGTCTACAAGAACAAATCTTAGACTATAGAATAAATCATACCTTTGACTCCAAACTTTAGCAAAGAAATGTTGATTGCAAAGCTAACTACCTTTGAAGCTGTAGAAATGGGAGATTTTGTATCTAAAGTTTGAAACTACATTCAAAGCATCTACTCACAGGAAGATAAGGTCTACACTTCCGAGCACTAGTAGGGAGAACATAAAAGAGGAGCTTGGTGAATATGTTGAGGAATGGGAACATATACAAGAAGAGGAAAGAAAGCTAGATGAGCTTGTTACACCGATTGCTAGAAGAGAAAAGAGAGGTAAGGGTAAATTTGAAGGAAAGTTACCTTTGAAATGTTTTCCATGCAATAAGATAAGTCACTTTGCATCTAGATTTCCTACAAGAGTTCCTAAGCACAAACCTAAGTTTTTCAAGTTTAAGTATTCAAAGGATAAGGAATGTTATTATGCTAGTGAAGTTATTTCTAATGATGATGACTTGGATTATGAGGAGATTGGATTTATTGCTATTAAAGATGAAAAACTAGTACATAAGGAAAAAGATTTAGTATCACATGTTGATAAGAAATCTGAATGGGTTATAGACAATGGTTGCTCACATCATATGTTTGGAGACAAAAACAAGTTTGTTAAACTAATGAAGTATGATGGTGGTGTTGTAAGATTCGGAGACAATGTTCCTAAACCTATCATAGGAGTAAGATCTATAACTTTGGAAGGAAAGGCTAATATTGACAATGTATTGCATGTTGATGGAATTAAGAATAAATTGTTGAGTGTTGGACAACTGATGGATAAAGAGTTTCAATTACAATTCATTGATGGAAAGTGTTTTATCAAAAGTAAGGTGGGAAAGCTGATTAAAACCGGTACTAAATCTAGAGGTAATGTATTTGAATTAAATACATCCTCCTGTTTTGTTGTGAAGGTAGATGAAATTTGGTTATGGAACAAAAGATTTTGTCAAGTTAATTTTAATAATATTGTGAAGGAAAGCTTGACTAATGCAGTAAGAGACTTACCGAAGATTGTGAAACCATCTAATACTATATGTAGAGAATGTGTTATGGGAAAGAAGACTAGAAGAAATTATAAAAGAAAATCATATACAATAAAAGGAAAGTTGGATCTGGTACATACAGACCTATGTGGACCTACAAGGACAAGATCATACAATAGTGAAAGGTATTTTATAATTTTTGTTGATGACTTTTCTAGAATGATGTGGGTCACTTACTTGAAAGAAAAATCAGAAGTATTTGACAAATTCAAGATATTCAAAGAAAAAGTAGAAAATGAATCAGGTCTAAAGATAAAATGTTTGAGATCATATAGAGGTGGAGAATTTACTTCAGATCTATTCAATTCATATTGCAAAGAACATGGAATATAAAGGCAAACTTATGTTACTAGGACTCCACAACAGAATGGGATAGCAAAGCGAAGAAATAGAACAATACTGGATTCTACTAGGATAATATATCTTGAAGGAAATATATCTCATGTGCATTGGAGAGAAGCTGTTGGGATAGCAGTGTACACTTTGAACATAATTAAAATCAAAGAAGGTACAAGTAAGACTCCTTATGAATTATGGTTTAATCATTCTCCTACTATAAAATATTTTAGAATATTTGGTAGTAAATGCTATATCAAAAAAGATGATGAGATAGGGAAATTTGATGCTAGTAGTGATGAAGGAATTTTCCTTGGTTATTCTACTAAAAGAAAGGCTTATAAATGTTTTAATATGAGATTAAGGAAGATGATTGAAAGTATCAATGTGAAGATTGATGAAAATTTTCAAATACAAGAGAGAATGTATGATTGTAATCAGAATACAGAGATCAAGGAGGTTGCTACTTCAGAAGAAGAACTTGTTGAGACGGAATGTGAAAATGAAACTTGTGATGATGACACAAATGAGGCTACTGAGATTCTTAAGACTCTGAAGTATGTAAAGAAAAACCATCCTGAAAATAAAATTATTGGTAATACAAGTCAAGGAGTAATGACTAGATCAAAGACAAGGGAAGAAATTTGTTTCATTTCTCAAGTTGAACCAAAGACTATTGATGAAGCTTGTAGAGATGAATCATGGATCAAAGCCATGCAAGAGGAATTAGATCAGATAAAGAAAAATAACACTTCAGAATTGGTTCCAAGACCTAAAGAGAAAAATGTAATAGGAACTAAGTGAGTTTTTAGAAACAAAATGAATGAAGAAGGAATTGTTGTAAGGAACAAGGCAAGATTGGTATGTAAAGGTTATTCACAACAAGAAGGCATAGATTTTGAAGAGACATTTTCTCATGTTGCTAGGATAGAAGCTGTGAGATTATTCTTGGCTTGTCTTGCACATAAAGACTTCAAAGTATATCATATGGATGTGAAATTTACATTTCTGAATGGGGATCTTGAAGAAGAAGTTTACACAGAACAACCTGATGGATTTCCTCTATCCGAAGATGAAGACATGGTATGAAAATTGAAGAAGGCACTGTATGGACTGAAGAAAGCTCCAAGGGCTTGGTATGCAAGGTTAGACAAATACTTACTTTCCTTGGGTTTAGAAAAGGTAATGCTGACAATAACTTGTATTTAAGAGCTAGTGAAGATGGAATTCTAATTATAGAAGTTTTTGTTGATGATATTATCTTTGGAGGAAATGATGATATGTGTAAGAAATTCTCTAAAGAGATGGAAAATGAAGTTGAGATGTCCATGATAGGCAAAATGAAATTCTTTCGAGGAATGCAAATAAATCAGAGTAAGAATGGCATTTTTATTTCTCAAACTAAGTATCTTAAAGAAATGTTGAAAAAGTTTGGAATGGAAGACTGTAAACCAGTTGGCACACCGATGGTGACTGGTCATAAACTATCAAGTAATGATGAGACAAAGTGTGTTTTTCAAACCAAGTAAAGATCAATGGTTGGTGGATTACAATATCTGACTCACACCAGACCATATATTACTAATGTTGTTGGAACTGTGGCTAGATATCAGGCAAAACCTAAAGAGACACACCTAGCTACTGTGAAAAGGATATTCAGATATCTGAAAGGAACAATGGAATATGGCTTATGGTATAATAGAAATGATAGCTTTGAACTTCATGCTTATACTGATGCTAATTGGGTAGGGAATATTAATGACAGAAAGAGTACTAGTGGCAGTGCATTTTTCCTTGGAAAAAGGTTGGCTTCATGGTTAAGTAAAAAGAAAGATTGTATAGCTCAATCTACTGTGAATCAAAGTATGTTGTTGCTGCTATTAACTGCACTCAAATTATTTGGATGAAACAAATGCTGAAATATATTGGAATAAATTTTGATGAACTAGTGGTTATCCATTATGATAACACCAGTACAATAAACATGTCAAAGAATCTTGTGATGCACTCTAAAACTAAGCATATTTCTATTAAGTATCACTTCTTGAGAGACAAGGTGGCATAGAAGGAAATAAGGTTGGAATACATTAGCACAAAGGAACAAATAGCAGACATCTTTACAAAGCCATTGCCAAAAGATGCCTTTGATTATCTCAGAGGTATGCTTGGGGTATAGGCCCCTCCTAGTGAGAATTAAATGATGTAGGAATGCATCAGTCCAGAGGTTTTCAGAGCCTTATCATATTCTAGAATTGATGTGTGGATCTATTCCTCAGGGGGAGTGATCGCTGAAGATAGTTGATGACTTATGGCACCCTTTTCCATTGTTGTCAAAGGGGGAGAGATAATATGAGAAAAACCATACTGTATGGGGAGATTGTATGGAGAGATACTATGAGAATACTGATTGGTTACAGAACTTTGGGTAGATGGATTTTCCCATATGTTGACATCAATGTCAAAGGGGGAGATTGTTGGATACTACTAATGCATTGGGGAGATTGTTGGATACATTTAATATGTTTAATCACTATGTTGAGTGATGTTGGAATTATTGTTGTTGTCATTCATGTTTTGTCACTGATGTCAACATATGTTTCTATGAAGAGAACATGCTGGTTATCACAGTGTACAGATACTGTACAGATGTTTTAGAATATGTGAAGTCAGTTGTGGGTACATGAAGGTGTTGTGATCTTATATCTAAAATTGTATGATGTAATATTGCATGTTGGTTGAGTTATAGAAGAATTAGTGAAGACTGGTTACTGGACAATGACAGTGGAAGTTGGCAAAGTAAGTCTCTGTATTTTGGGTATATATTATAGGTGATGAGGATTCAATGTATGCAAGCTTAAGGAATGGAAGTTAGTGTACTGAGGAATGTTTGTTGGTCTACACAAGGTACAGAAAGCAAGATGATGTCATTTGTAGCATGTATTTTGTAGAAGACTTATTTGGAAGCCGACTTCAGAGATGTAGCGTGTATTATGGTTAGCAAACATGAATTAAGGATGTCAGTCCTTAATTGTTGTAATGTAATTATTGTATACTTGTTTTAGATAATGTGTGTTTCTTGGCAAGGGGCTATGTAATTATTTGTATATTAGGAAAGCCTAATTGGCCGACCTGATCATGTAAAATGTAATAAGGCATATATGTAAGATCTTTTCTTTTGAAAAGATATGATGGTAGAATGTATGTGATGTAAAAGAGGATTGTGGAAGTTGTGAGCTTGTGTCTGTTGGATGTAGAGTAGAGGATAAATTATATACTTCATTGGAACTAATCAAGAAAAGATAGTTGCTATCGGACAATTCAAAGATTGTGTATTTCCTACATACACTTGTGTTGCAAACAGTGAGTTCTGAAGGTCGACATAACCTTCTTTGGGTAGTGAGCCTAAGTAGTCAGCCCACCCTTCTTTTTCTTGATTCCTAACTGTAATACCCCAAAAATGGGCTATAGGTTCATTAACCTTCTATATCATCAACTCAAATGAAATCGACATCGAAGTCCTAACCTAAGGCACATCCGAACATCATCAAATCCTAATTGATATTATCCTAAATTCTGCATTGGGGAATATTCCTTATTCCTATTTTAATTTAATAATTATTTGGCGATAAATCCTATTTATCCTAAAGTTTGATTAATTGAATATTCTAAATATTTAATTAATTAGATTTAATACTGCCACTTAATTATTTAATTGGATTTAATTATATTTATTCCTAAATTGTATTATTTAATTTTGAAAATAAATCAAATATCCTATGACTAATTGATTAAATTCTTATTTAATTAATTAATGTCAATTGTCAAATTTAATGATATAGTTTTTGAATAAAAGTTTGATTTAATAATTGATTAACCCATAAATCAATTGTTTTATTTTTAAAATCAGTTAAGTTGAGGATAAATCACTTTATTTATTTAATTAATTCATAATTAATTGTGCACATTCAAAAAGTAGTTAAACTTTAAATCAGAAAATCAATTCAAGTTGTTTTAAAATTAAACTCAACTCTCTTTTTGAGTTGAAAGCTGATCTCAACTTCTGATTTAAGTTAAAAAGTTGTTCTTGCATGATTTGCATGATTTTGTGAGTTAATCTATTTCTAATTTCTTGTTGACTCAAAAATCAACCTGAGTTCATCAAGAGTGATTTATGGCTTTTTCCATGCACCTCCAAATCCCTAGATTTCTATAAATTAAGGCTTCAGCTCTTCATATCGATATATCCATGAATTGCATCCTCACACTAGCGAATTGGTGATTGAAGAATTAATCTTTGTGAATCAAAGCTGTTGTGAGATTTTCATTATTTTTGAGCATTCATATCATTTAGCATATCATTATTAGATTAATTGCACATCATATCAGTTTTCATCTAGAATAAATTCATATCAGTTTATTTCATCTTATTGCATAGAAAATCCAAAAATATAGATTAATTTGCATTCATCTCATATCTAGATTATGCATTCAAATCCTTCATTTAGGTGTCATCAAGGTCATTGATCTTGGTCCAATCTAAGAATATCATACTCGTACCTACTATAAGGTAGTAAATCACCTGGTTAGATTAGTTTCCATTTCATTGCACGATTTTGATTTTAGCTAACCTCTAATGTTTTACTGAAGTGTTGTGTCTACAGCTAGGTACAAAATTCACACACACATTTCTAGTGCCCATTGTGGGGCCCTAAAATGGGTTTCCATTCCAATTCTATCAATTTCTATCTATTTCTTATCATTTTCTGATCAAAACAGTGATTTTTATTTTATGTCTATACATTTATCGTACGACTTTTGTCAGAAAGTCATTTCAGAGGATACTCACTACTGTATGATAGGTTCAAATTTTGAAGCTCATATCAGAGAGTACACATTATCATTTGGAAGCCTGATTGTCGTATGAATAGATACCCACAATCGTATGAGTTTCTAGACTATCGTCTAGTAGGTAACCCACTATCGTACGAGTTTTGACTCCAGGTTTCAATTGTCATTTCATATTTTCAGGCAGTTTTCTAGATTTGATTTCTAGATTCGGACTAACAGCTAACCTTAACAATTGAAATCTTTTGTTTATGGTTGGTATTTGTTGTTTCTGATTGAGAAAAGCATGAGAATTGGTAAAAATAGGTAAAAATCTACTAAGCACGTTGCAAGGAATTCAGGTAATCTTCTTAGCTGATAAAACTTTGATTTGGACTAAAATGAACTCTCACATGTCAAGCTTGTGTGACCTTTTATTGCTTTCATATCACAGATTTCATTTTGGGCTATAAAAATGAATGTAGATTTGCTTTCTACATATCTGTTACACATAGTAAATAGGCCCTATGAACACTATTTGTGGATGATCTTGAGAGATTGAGCTTCTTCTTCTTATTTATTCATGTGAAGCTCCTCTTGATGAAGGATCCCCTTGTAGGTAGGGAAGGTACTGAGGGCATTTCACGTTCTACTAGATTTGTGTGTCTTCAACTTCTGATTGATACATTCTCTCTCCAGAGAGGTTGATAGATCATAAGCAGTTGACATCATAGATCTTTGTGAGATAATCTTGGTTTTAGTGTGTCAGATTAATTTGTCTGCTTTGTTTTGGTTAAAAGTGAAAAGGCTAGAGGACTATACTCTACTCCTTTTTTGGGTAGTATCAGAAACTTAGATCCTTGAATCTAGAACCAGTCTCCAAGTGGTATCTTTTGTGAGTCACCTTTAGAGAGGGTTAACCATAGTGGACATTCCCTTAATTAGGTCAACCACGTGGATGAAACCTCAAGCGATAATAGCCATTTTCACCATGGTAGTAGTAGTCGCTATATAAATGTCCTTGTGGAGGAAATAAAAGTAGGTGTGGTCTCTTGTTGGGCTATCAGATCTCCCTAGCAGCTCCTGATTGATTAAATTCCCAGATTGTGTGAAAACCTCGGTGCACTTAGATTGGAGTTCACCCTCTTGAGATCACAAAAGTTGTAGAGTCAGACCATTACTACAAACCCTAGTGAGGCCAAATTTTTATTTTTCTACGAATATGTGTGTTATTGCAAAACTTTTTGGAACATACACTATTAGCACTCCTAGGGATTAGCACATTCAGTCACTTGGTTGTTCATGCGCAGGGTTTCTTTGTCCCTTGTTCTTTTTTTTCCGACGTGCTTAAAATCACTTGCTTGCTATTTTGCATGCCTATTTATCTATCTAGTTACTAAGAACGAATCAATCCGGTACAATCTTCAAATCTGGACAGACATTTTTGTGAACAATTTGAAACTGAAAACCTAAAAATTACAAAATCTAATGTCAAACACCTTTCTGGAGTCAAAAGTCATCCCATAAAGTCCAAAAGTCATACGAGTTTTGGCTATTGTCATTTCAGAACCCCCAGATTGTCATATGATAGCTTGTATAGTGTCGTACAAGTTTTTCCACTAGTCAAAAACAAAAGTCAAAAATCCTGCTATCAACTATCATGCAAGTTTTTCAACTATCGTATGATTTTGTCAATTGTCGTTTCATAGCATAGCCACTGTCGTACGAGCCTGTAGAAAGTCATTTGAGAAAAGTTTGAAAAATTGCCAGAAACTGTTAAAAACTGTCAGAGACCCAGCTTTTACAGCCTATTTCCAGAGTCTGTCAAGAAAATCATTGTGTTAGGAACAAAGCAGAAACTAGAATGTATCCAACCATTTTCCTAAAGTGGCCTCTTGAGTCCTATTCAGCCTTCTATTTAATCAATTTGAGTCTTTTTCATCTTGTGTCAAAACCTTGTCATAACTATCAATCTTCAATCAATCTTCAAAATGGCTAACTGTTGTGAACTCATGTCTGCTATCTTTTGGGCATCTACCCATACATCTAGGGCATAGTATCCTTCATTTACATCCAATCTTATCCTCAATCAATCAAACTTTGACAAGGTTGCGTCATTTGATCCTCTTGAATCAAGTCATTTCTCAGTTGTCTTCATCTTGCTCTTTTGCTTCACTGAAGTTTAATGGTAGAAACTTGAGCTTCATCATGAAAACATAGAGCACAACCCAAAATCTCTTCAAAAACATCTTCTATGCTTGCTCGGACTATTCATCAATCCTACAACACTAATCTATACAGAGAAGATGCTCTTGGCAATATATTCTTGAAAGGTGGTTACATCACTCCTCCTGCATCAATCCACGCAATTAATCAACCAACACCTCCTATATCAATTCATGAAAGTTATCAGACAATCCCACATTAATCTTTCTCGAGTAACTCTCATCGCAACAACATGTCTCAAGCTGGGACAAGCCATGGATATCAAAGAGCTCATTCTCAACATCATACAGATCAAGAACCTACACCTAAGGAAATTGCCCAATATCAAAATGATGATAACTTCAAAAGAATGATGAAGCATTTCTTGAAAGAAGATAGAGGCATATTTCCTAGAGCTCGCCCATCAAGGAGCTAAACTTCCTCCCAACTTTAATGTTGAAGATATCATAACACATGGGGAAGAAACTCCTATTATAGATATGATGAAACAAATGCACACCATGCAAGTCAAACTTAACAAAATGGAAAAAGAAAAGGAACCTAAGGAGTTCTCCATGGAGGCCCCATGTCCTTTTCCATTCGATAAAGACTTGTATATGCCACCATTCCCTAAGAGGGTGGAAATGCTGAAATATGATAAGTATGATGGAAACTCTGATCCTCAAGATCATGTCAAAGAATTATGTACTCAATCTATGGAGTTCATGCACGAATCGACCTATCTAATGCATCTTTTCCCTCAATCTCTAGGAGGGTCAACCATTCATTGGTTCTCTAGGATGCCTCCTACAATCAAAACCTTTGAGGATTTGATCAAATTGTTCTATCAACAATACTCCTACAACATCCAGTATCCAGTCACCATGATTGACATTTTCAATCTCAAACAATATCCAAGAGAACCATTCCTGACATTTCTCAAAAGATGGAGAAAGAAATTTTCTCTATATGCTAGGCCTATTCCAGAAACTGAAAAGCTGGAAATCTTCATCAACAATCTTGTTCCAGAATCAACTACCCTTTACAAATGTAAAATCATACCTCTTTTGATAAGATGGTAGATAATGTAATCAAAATTGAAAAAGTACTTGTGAAAAAAGGAGACATCGCACTTCAAAAGGACAAGTATGAATCTAGTTCTAAGGATAAGAACAAACACTAGAACAAGAATAAGGGTGTCATCACAGATGGTGTTGTTGATAATATCCATGCCCCATCAAAGGCACCTACTTTCAATCTAACCATTGGTACCCAAGCCATCAAAGCTTCAAAACAAAAGGTGCCTGGATCATCTCAAAAGAAGATAGAATACAAATCTTGGTCCACTGATAATAAATGAAAGTTCACTCCTCTTAGAGAATCTTTGGAATCAGCTATGAGAACTCTGTTGGCTAATAACATCATTTCTTTGCCTAAGATCTAATAATCTGATCCTGACCCTAAGCTGAAATGGTGGAGAGAGAATGAATTCTATGATTTCCATCATGGTAAAGGTCATAAAACTAATAACTACTTGCACTTGAAGCATACCATTCAAGACAAGATTGATAGTGGAGAAATCATGATTGATAATCCTAAGAGCAATAATGATCACACAACATTCATGGAACCATTTCCAAAGCATAGTCAAGGAGATTTGTCTTCTCAGCCTAATGTGGGTGCTAAGGTCAATTATGCCTATTCTGGAAACAATACTATTATCAATATGGTTGAACCAAGCCTATCTGAGCATTGCAATGTCATCACAATTGTAAGAAGAGATAGATAAAATCAATCAGCTAACACAGTTACTCAATCACAGGCTCAGACACACCTACAAGCACAAATTCCAGATCAGTCAAATGTCCCTAAGGTGTCTTCCAATCTATCTTCCACTTCTAAATAGAGGACTACATCTAAATCTTCAAATCCTAAAGACACGAGGCCTACTTCATACAGTATTGTTCAATAACTCTAGCATATTAATGCAAACATCTCCATGTTTGAGTTGCTTCAGCTATCTCCAGCTCATAGAGCCATTCTAGACAAAGCTCTGCTTAGATCCAATGTTCCTGATAACCTTGATTTAGATAGATTCCAAGCTATGGTTGGTCATCTTACGTCTCCATAGTATATCTCCTTTTAAGAGGATGATGATAACTCCTTGAGTCATCCACATAACCAACCCTTGCATATAGAAGTCTTGATCCAGAACCATCATGTCAAACATGTGTTGATAGATGGAGGCGCTAGTCTAAATATTTGTTCTTATAGCTTGATCACACAATTGGGATTTTCAGAGTTGGCCAATGATCCCAGAAAGAAAATAACTATCAAAACATATGATGAAGAAGAAAGATCCTCCAAGGGAACAATTGTCCTACCTATTAGAAAAGGTCCTGTCATCAAAGATACTATATGTCAAGTTCTTAATATACCTTTGGCTTACAACATCCTTCTAGGGAGACCCTGGATACATGAAATGAAAGCTATTCCTTCTACATACCATCAGTGCTTGAAATTTCCTTGTGAAGGAGTAGAGGTAACCATTCTAGCTGATGTGTCAACAATTTGCAATGCATTGAAGGAAAGCACTAATAAACTTGTTCCTAATAATAGAGAATCTTCCACTCAACAGTCAGACATTGCTTCAACATCTAAGATGGAAGATATTGCTACAGAATTCACAATCAAAGAACAAGGTATGGGGGAGTATACTATTGAGCCAGTCCTATCTTTGACATCTCTCCCTATCTCACCTAAGTCTTATGGACAAGCTCTAAAATAGTCCAAACCAAAATCTAAGGAACCTCTTAAAGTGTATAAAGAAAAATTTGTTGTAGAGAAAGTACCTAAGCAAGAATTTGAAGAAGATGAAGCTTTGCTTGCATGGCTCTACAAAGATGAACCTAAATCACAAAATGATCAATCATGTGATTCTAAAACATTGAAGGTTCCTTCTAAGTCATATGGTCCAAGGGACAGATTGATTACAAAGATGGGATATACAAGAAAATGACCTCTAGGAATCCATGGTAAAGGTCTTCTATCACCTCTTGAACATCGTGGTCAAGCCAACAAGAATACAACAGGTCTAGGATACATGAAAAAGCCTTTTTGTCTTAGCAATAATTCCCCACATGTCTTAGAATAGATTGAACTATCCACAACAAATCAACTAAAGGGAGAAATAACTGAACAATCTGGTAGTGATGATTCAGACACCACTAATGAGCTCATTCCTTATGAGCATTTTCCCAAAGAAATCAAAGACCTCCTTGATGTTGAAGATGATCCCATAAAAATAATTAATGTAGTAGAAACACAAGAACCTACTATAAAGCAAGAGATAGTTGCACCACAAGAACCTACTATAAAGCAAGAGATAGTTGCACCACAATAACCTACTATAAAGCAAGAGATAGTTGCACCATAAGAACCAGCTAATCTCAAAGATAATCAAATAGACAAAGAGGAAGGTGGTAGTCATTCTGAGACAGATTCCCATGAGTATGAATTCAAATCAAAATCTGAGGGTAACCCTTCTTGGGGTATTCATCCTAACTTCACTCATGTTCTTAGATTTCCTAGAGGTCTAGATGAAGAAATAGAAGATGAATCCAATGACTATGAATGGGGAGTCATTCCAAAACTAGATGAACTTATTACAGAAAAGCATCTTGATGTTATTCACCAATATGCACCTAAACCCAATGTAAGTCTAGACCGAAATGATGAGCTTATCAAGTCTGATCCGCCGATGGATGAAGTGGACTCCCACAATGACGTTGAGCCTATTCACAAATTTAATGTACTAAGTTGTAATATCACCTTTGAACTTGAGTGTCGGGTTAGGACCAGTGATGACAGATCCATATCCGTAAACACTATCTCCCAATCTTTCCTCGCTTTGACTATCCAATATCCAGACCTTCTTGATCAAACCTCCACAAATCCGAGCTATGGTATTTATACCTTCCCAAATGACTATGCCCTTGCTTGCTACCTCAATGTAGTTGAGCCTATGAGGACTTCCATCAATGAACTGAGCATTAGCATGATGAAGTCAAACATCAAGTATCTTAGTCAGAAAAATAAGAATAAGAATAAAAAGAAAAGGAGTTTTGAGGGTGAAAACCACTTTGTGGCTATCTCAAAACCTACAAAAGTAAAAATAAAAGACGTATCCAAAGGTGAAAACCTCTCTGAGATGCCTAAGGATGAGATATTTGATGTCCTTCTAAGTCATTTATAGGACAAATCTCCAATTCTAATTGAGCCCACTCAATCCATCAACTTGAGAACATCAGAGGAACCACAGTTGATCCATGTAGCACAATCTTTATCAAAAGAGGAAAAGAAAAAATTTAAAACATTCTTAATAGAAAAGAAGATCAACTTTGCATGGAAATACTCTGATATGCCAGGGTTGGATCTTGATCTTATAATGCACCATCTATCTATTGCTCCTGGAGTAAAACCAGTTAAACAAAAAGTAAGAAAGATGAATCCTCATGTTGCACTCTTGGTAAGAGCTGAATTAGAGAAACTACTAAAATTTGGATTCATCTGAGTTATTAATTATGCAGAATGGATCTCTAATATTGTACCTATTTCAAAACTAGATAAATCAATCAGAGTGTGCATAGACTTTAGAGATGTAAATAGAGCATGCCCTAAGGATGATTTTCCACTACCTAACATTGATATGATAGTGGACATGACTGCAGGTTTTGAGATGTATTCTTTAATGGATGGTTTTTCTAGATATAACCAAATAAAAATTGCTCTAGAAGATCAAGAGAAAACTACTTTCACATGTGCATGGGGCACCTTCTGTTGGAATTTTATGCCATTTGGGCTTAAAAATGCTAGCGCTACATATCAAAGAGCCATGACATATATTTTTCATGACATGATGCATAGGACTATGGAGGATTATGTTGATGATACTTTAGCAAAATCTATGATTAGAGCTGAACATCTGAATGACTTGAGCAAGATACTAGACAGAATTGAAAAATTTAGTCTCAGACTAAATCCTACAAAGTGTGCTTTTGGTGTCACTTCTGGAAAACTCTTAGGATATATAGTTTCAAAGAAAGGAATTGAGGTTGATCCAGCTAAAGTAAAGGCTATAATGGAGATGCAACCCCCGAAGAATATTAGTCAAATGAGGACTTTACAAGGAAGAGTGCAGTCTATTATACACTTCATATCTCAGTTGGTGGACATATCATGGCCTTTTACAAAAAACATTACATAAAGGTGTGACATTTGCGTGGAATGAAGAATGTGAGAACAACTTTAACCATATCAAGAAATATCTATCAAATCCTCCTATCTTGATGCCTCCTATTCAAGGGAAGCCTTTGATCTTATATGTCTCCACAACAGATACCTCACTGGGGGCATTGCTAGCACAACATGATGAGAACAAAAAGGAAAGAGCTATATACTATATCAGTAGGACATTCGTGGCATAAGAAAAGAATTATTCTATGATTGAAAAGGCTTGTCTAGCTATGATCTTTGCATCAAAAAAACTGAGACATTATATGTTGGCGCATACCACACATTTGGTAGCTAAGATTGATCCACTAAAATACCTACTAAGCAAGGCTTCTCTCATAGGTAGATTGGCTAAATGGGTCATGCTCTTAAGTGAATTTGAAATTGAATGTGTTGAAAGAAAATCTATTAAAGGCCAAGTTATTGTTGATCAATTGGCAGATGCACCTATGATTGATGATACACCAATACAAATGGAATTTCTAGATTCCTCTATCATGACTCTTTCTTCTAGAGAATGGCAGTTGTTCTTTGATGGCTCCTATACACATAATGGATCAAGAGTAGGCATATTATTTATAACTCCTCAAGGATCCTCCATACCTAAAGTATTCTGATTAAAGTTCCCTTGCACAAACAATATTATGGAATATGAAGCCCTTCTTAATGGCATGAAAATAACAATTGAGTGGAGAGTGATAGAGATACACATTCATGGAGATCCCAACTTGTTATCCATCAAGTCAATGATGTGTACCAAACTAAAGATGAAAAACTCATTCCATAAAAAAGAATGGTAGATGATCTAAAGAAATATTTCATATCTATCACATTTGAGCAAATACCTAGAATAGAGAATAAGGTTGTCGATGCAATGGCAATGCTATCTACTCTATTACAGTAGCCTGAACATGAGCTACGCTACGAGTTCCTGGTGGAAGCACTATCTTATCCTGCATATGATTCCCCTGAAACCCACATGATTTCTATTGTTGTAGGTCATGATTCCTCCTGATACAAAAACCTATTCTCCTATCTCCAAGACCAAATCATTCCCAATACCTTTAACTACCATGAGAAGAGATACCTAATCCGAAATGCCTCTTGATATGTCATCATTGGTCATGATCTGTACAAACGAGGTCTAGATGGTACACTACTTAGATGTTTAGAATGGGAAGAGTCTCAACATGCACTCGAGGAAGTCCATGAGGTATATGTGGGTCACACTTGAATGATTTAACACTAGCTCGAAAGCTTATTAGGGCCGGGTACTATTGGCCTAAAATGGAGAAAGATGTAATCAAGTTTGCTAAGAACTGTCAAAAGTGCCAAGTACATGGTAACTTAATTCATGCCCTAGGGAAAGATCTAATTCCCTTTACTATACATTGGCCTTTTCACCAATGGGCATTTGATCTTATAGGATCCATACATCCTCATTCTTCTAATGGACATACCCATATAATCACAACTATAGATTATTTTACAAAATGGGTAGAAGTAGTCCCTTTGACACAAGCAACTGGAAAACAAATATCGATGTTCATCTTGAACTATATCATATGCAGATATGGGATCCCTCATTCCATAATCACAGATAATGGTGGACAATTCAAAAACAAAGACCTAGATGATTTATGTGCCAAATTCAAGATTACACAACATTGGTCTTCTATCCACTATCCTCAAGGGAATGGACAAGCAGAGGCTTCTAACAAGAATCTATTGAAAATCTTGCACCATACGGTTAATAAAATAGGAAGAGACTGGCATATCATGATCAATCTAGATCTCTAGGCCTATAGATGAAGTATCAAAACACCTACTAGGGCTACACCTTTTTCTTTAGTTTATGGGTCTAAAGCGGTACTGCCTATTGAGGTTGAAATCCCATTACTAAGAATCAGAATGCATGGCCTAGTAACTGATGATGACTGCAAAGTGTCTAGGTTGCAAGAACTTGAACTACTAAATGAGTGTAGACAAACAACATATGATCATCTCAGAGTATATCAGAAGAGGATGTCTAGAGGCTACAATAAGAAAGTCAAACATAGAGAATTTCAAGTTGGCGATCTAGTCTTGAGAGAAAATCCTAAAAATCAATCACATTGAGAACGCATGGGGAAGTTTGAGCCCAATTGGTTGGGTCCCTTTGTTATCACTGCTACTTTTGGCTCTAGTGCCTATCAACTCTCAATGACTGAAGGAGAACAACTCTGAGAACCAATCAATGTTCTCCATCTGAAGAAATTCTATGCCTAAGGCATTCAATGTATGGTAAAATGTCCTGAAAAAATCTTAAAAATCTTAAAAAGTCCTAAAAAAATGAACATCTTGGTGAAAACCTAGCAATGGGCACCTTGGTGATTCACAAAAGAAAAAAGTAAAAAATACCAAAAATATCAAAAAAATAAATTAAAAAAAATTGGAAAAATGAAAAATACAAAAAAATGAGAAAAAGAAAAAGTGCCTTGATGAAAACCTGGAAACAAGCACCTTGGTAGCAAAAATAGAATCTCTACCAAGATGGTGAAAACCCAGAAAATGGGTTCCACTTGTTCAAAATGCTCCATTTATCAATGAAATCTTGGTCTTTCCCAACATTCAGTCTTGCTTTAGTTTGTACATATCTCTCGGTTTGTTTTTGCATTTCCAGTTTTCAATAAGTCAGTCTATACACCAATCAGCTCAAGCGTTTGTATCCTATCAATGCTTAACACTTGGGGGAAATCAATGTCATATCCTATGGCCTCCAGTGCATCTTAGATGAGTCATATCCAGTTAGAGTCCTTTAAAGCTTCATCCGAGTCAAGCAATTTGTCTCCTCTCCAAAAAGGATTTTGCATCTACAATAATGCAATCAAACTGAAAACTGAAAACAATCTGTGCTTCATGCTTTTCTCTCCTTGTATGCTTACTGATTTGCATTGAGATTTTTTCATATTGTGTCCTTTTGAGCTCTTCAATGATGTCCTTTACAAGATTTAGAGAGTGATGACTGGGGGCATAATCTTTTCTGTCTTCTGCTTGTATGTGAAAATCTAACAACTTTGGAAATTCTGGATTGAAATGGTGTCCGTCTATAAGAGCCTCTATCTCGAATTGGATGACCATGAGTAGCTCAACCATTGATACCCAAAAAATTCAAGGAAGTTTGATCTAACTTTTGTCTTTTTGAGTGAGTTCTTTCTCCAACTGTGAAACACGATCTTACCTAAGGATGTGAACGATGAAGGGTCACCACGGGTAATTCACACTGGACTTAGAATGATCTCATGATTGTTTGATGTGTTTGTAAACCGCAAGGTGTATTCAGGTCATCACGACGTTCATGCTTTGATGCTTATACAAATTGCTATATCAAAATGGACATGATATTCAGGTCATCCTGGCTTTTGTGCCTTGGTGCTTATACCTAATCTGACATTCCGAAAACAAAATCAATATTCATATGTCCATGGTTTTATAACCAGTGGACATTGTATATATTCTTGTGCATACAAATCGATATTCATATGTCTATGGTTTCATAACTAGTGGGCATTGTATTGATTTATTCGGTTACCTAAAAATTCAATAATGAGAATGATCAACACATGATCAGTGACTAGGTCCTAGGTCTTAGGTTTGCATTTCATTTTGCATTTTGCATGTTTGCATGATCTCACAATGGCTAGCTAAACTTCAATGCTTAAACGATTCTTCAAATTGCATCTTCGAATCGAAAAAGAGTTGAATCCTACAAGAAGGTCCATCCAGTGAAACATCAAGTACAATCCATTTTCAGGATCAAAATCGAAATCTAAGATCATTTATAACACCAACTTCTTGCATAATCGACCTTCTAAACATCATAGAAATCCAGAATTCAACTTAACTAATTATTTTACATCAAACTATCAAAATTTCAACTTGGTCAACCATGGTCAAACCTAGTCAAACTTGGTCTCCAGGACCTCCAAACGATGCAAAACGTGTCCCTGGACGTGTACAACCAATTCTCAAATCAATTAACATGCTTCTAAACTATAACGCTGACTTTTCTTATCAGATTTTAGTTTTAATCCCGAAGGGGGCATGGTATTGCACATCATTCAAGTCTATAAATCTAATTCTGAAATCAATATCTTTCCTTAGTAATCAAGACAACAACCACATCCAGTTGTTGAATCATCAAAAGTCCTCATCGCTCGGGGCATATCAGATTCATCGAGATCCATATCAATCTGGTATTCTCTTAATCTTGTAAACTGTATCAGCTTTTTGCAGCCATCAGTTCATTAGTGTTATTTCCTTGATTCTTTGTAACTGAAGGGTTCAGATGTGATACCAATGTGATTCTTATTGACAATTGGTTCTGGAATCGGTCACTCACTTCTTCGCAATCATAAGGTTCAGAATTAGGCATTTTGACACTTTTTCACAATCATCGGTTCATTGCTGTTATAGTTAACATTATCTTTGGTCTTTCAGGACCTAGCATCTTCAAATCTTTCAATCGGTTTCTGTCTCAAAATCGGTTTATCTTTCATATCAATTTTGATCTCAAATATCAATTTCAACATCTTTATCATACACAGATGATTCTTTGAACCACTATGCTTTGCACAGTGATATAAAGAGGGGAAAAATATAATACCCCAAAAATGGGCTATAGGTTCATTAACCTTCTATATCATCAACTCAAATGAAATCGACATCGAAGTCCTAACCTAAGGCACATCCGAACATCATCGAATCCTAATTGATATTATCCTAAATTCTACATTGGAGAATATTCCTTTTTCCTATTTTTAATATAATAATTATTTGGCGATAAATCCTATTCATCCTAAAGTTTGATTAATTGAATATTCTAAATATTTAATTAATTAGATTTAATACTGCCACTTAATTATTTAATTAGATTTAATTATATTTATTCCTAAATTGTATTATTTAATTCTGAAAATAAATCAAATATCCTATGAATAATTGATTAAATTCTTATTTAATTAATTAATGTCAATTGTCAAATTTAATGATATAGTTTTTGAATAAAAGTTTGATTTAATAATTGATTAACCCATAAATCAATTGGTTTATTTTTAAAATCAATTAAGTTGAGGATAAATCACTTTATTTATTTAATTAATTCATAATTAATTGTGCACATTCAAAAAGCAATTAAACTTTAAATCATAAAATCAATTCAAGTTGTTTTAAAATTAAACTCAACTCTCTTTTTGAGTTGAAAGCTGATCTCAACTTCTGATTTAAGTTAAAAAGCTTTTCTTACATGATTTGCATGATTTTGTGAGTTAATCTGTTTCTAATTTCTTGTTGACTCAAAAATCAACCTAAGTTCATCAAGAGTGATTTATGGCTCTTTCCATGCACCTCCAAAGCCCTGAATTTCTATAAATTAAGGCTTCAGCTCTTCATATCGATATATCCACGAATTGCATCCTCACACTGGTGAATTGGTGATCGAAGAATCAATCTTTGCGAATCAAAGTTGTTGTGAGATTTTCATTGTTTTTTAGTATTCATATCATTTAGCATATCATTATTAGATTAATTGCATATCATATCAATTTTCATCTAGAATAGATTCATATCAGTTTATTTCATCTTATTGCATAGAAAATCCAAAAATATAGATTAATTTGCATTCATCTCATATCTAGATTATGCATTCAAATCCTTCATTTAGGTGTCGTCAAGGTCACTGATCTAGGTCCAATATGAGAATATCATACTCGCACCTACTAGAAGGCAGTAAATCACCTGGTTAGATTAGTTTCCATTTCATTGCACGATTTTGATTTTAGCTAACCTCTAATGTTTTACTAAAGTGTGTTGTCTACGGATAGGTACAAAATTCACACACACTTTAACAGGGTCTGTCCTCTAACAAGAACTATGTACTGTAATGATAATCAGCTCCTAATAGGGCTAGATCTTCTAACAAAGATACTATACTCTCAGTACATCATTAGTGGGTGTTAATTCCCACTAGAGTTTTACCTTTAACAGGGTTTTCTCAATAACAAATATTGTGTTATTATGTTGGCATTCATTGTGTTTATTTTATTTGATATTGTTGCTATTCAAAGTTTAAAGTTCAATAATCTCTCATACAACTGATTCACCCCCCTCCTCTCAGTTGTATTGGTGGACTATTATTCCTAACAATTTCTTTTGCTTTGAGCGGACCTCTATTGACAAATGTAGGTGGGAAAAGGGGATAGAGTGATGGTGGTGGGATATGAGTTAGAGGATTGAAGAGTGGAGAGGATTGGAGGATATGATCTTGACTAGGATTGAGAGATGGTAATGGATCTTGAGATGGAGGAGTGGATGGGAGCAATAGATCATGTAATAGAGGAAGTGGGATGATGAGATCTTGAGTTGGAGGTATGGATGCTGATGGATCATGTAACAGAGGAAGTGAGATGGTAGGATCATGAGTTGGAGATATGGATGCAGATGTCTCATGTAACAGAGGAAGTGAGATGGTAGGATCATGAGTTGGAGATATGGATGCTTCAATATGCTTTTGGACAAGATCTTGACTTGATTGGATTGGAGTGATGGGGGATGTATGAATGGATTCTTCAAATGGGGTGGATGGAAGGATGGGAGTTTCTGTAATTATGATGGAGAGGAGGGTGGAGTCATGAGGTTCATTGTAGGTGCCATGGATTATGCTAGGAGAAGGAGATGTGGATGGGGATTGGATGGAGTCAACAAATGGAACATACTCGATGATGCTAGGAGATGGAAGATGATTAATAAGTGGGGTAGATGGAAGAAGGATAATAGGTGTGGATGATGGATGTAGGAGGTGGATGGGCATCATCACTAGTGGTTTTACATGAGGGAGTGAGATGGTATGACTCATCAATTTTAGGAGAGGGATTTTTCACTAGCTTCTTTGTGAAATTCCTTGGAGACTTTCATGATGGAGGTTGAGGTGAAGGTTTAGAATGTGTAGATGGTGGGAAGCTAAGATAGTCCAAATATGAAGGTGGGGTGGAGGATTGTGAACTTGGTTGAGGGGATGACTATGTAGAAGTGGAGGTGGAGGATGGCATGACTAGATAGTTTACATAAGTAGGCATGGAGGTTACTTGTGAACTGGATTGACTTACTGAAGGGGTAGGGGTGATGAATTGACGTATGGAATATGAAGTAGATTGCAAGATGCATATTTCTTATGGAAGGGGATTTTTGGTAATGTAGGTAGGAATGGAAGATGTTGGATTAAGATAAGGTGGAGGAGATGGAGGAGAGAGGCAGGGTCTAGTGGATGGTAGATTGAGATAGGATGGAGGATTAGGGTGATGGATCGGAAGACTAGGATCATGGATTTGAAAATAGGTTGGAGGATAAGGAGATGATGGAATTGGATTAGGGATGTAGCTAGTAGTGTTGTTATAGAAAGGTGGAGATTGATATATGACTAAGGGAGAAGGTGAAGGCATGAATGATGTATGCAGGGGATATGTGGGTACAACATAGGAAGAAGGTGTGGATAAATATGATAATGGATTTCCTGTTGGAAACTACAATTGAAATAATTGTTGTATTGTCATTGATGTCAAACTTTAATTGGTAATATTGTTGCTACTTATGAAAGTACTATATCTATTTGAGTGTTGCTAAGGGGATAGGCAAGGTTGGTAACAATAGCACCTAAGGAAAGGTTGAGTTATCTTGATACTACAAAGTGTACTTGACTATATTGTACAATGATGAGACAATGTATTGTTTATCTTAGTAAGACTGAATACTAAACTGATAGGCTTGACCGAGCAAAAATGAAGAAATCATGTTTAAGCTGAGTAATGTTAGTGTCGATCGAGTCAGTGTATGCCGAGCAAAATTCTAGTGTCGATCGAGCATCAGTAAATTGCTGAGGAAGACAATATAAGCCGAGGAAATATTTTTTTAGTAATGATCGAGCTTTCACATGAAGACCGAGTAGTTGATCAAAGTATTGACCGAGCATCAACATTTTTACATTTGAAAAGAATTCAGTTTTGGAGCCGACATTGTTGAATTCTTGGATTATGTAAAATGTGTTGACCTTATTTATTGATTGTTTGAAAGCATTAAATGTACTGTAAAATGTTTTATTGTAAATCTTTAAGAGATTCGAGATGGTTCTAGAAATGAAGCTGAAGAATATGAAGCGGGTAGATTCAATGAATCTGACCTAACCCTAAGATCTAAAAATGAGATTGAGCGACATAAGATGAGTTAACCTAATTGAGGAAAGTATTAAGGGAACCTGAGCATTTTGGATATGCATAGGGGTGCATGGGTGGAAAGTGAATGCTGGAAGAACAGTAAAGTTTTATTGACTGTATAAGCAAAAAGGCTAAAGGAAAATTATGGTGGTTGCTTGAAGAAAAGTTCCGAGCAAATCAGAGATGGAGATGGAAAAGTTTCAAAGTTTGTAAACCAACATTAGTGAATGGAATCAGATCTGATATTTGCAAAGTGAGTTGTATATTTTTCAAATAAATATTGCTGCTACTTTCTAACCATTGTAATAGTCAAAATCATTTTAACAGAGGTTGACCTAACAGTCATATGTTAAATCCTTTGAACAAGGTTGCATTCTAATGGAGTGTATGTAAGTCCTATGACTAGGCCCACTTTTAACAGGGTGATTGAAATCCTTTAACCGGGTCACACCTAACAATATGTATTGTAACCTTTGACAGGGTTGGATTTTAACGGAGCTCACTTCAGAAAAGTGAAAATAACAGTAGCATGTTACAAAGTGGTTTTTCCCACATTGGGTTTCCACTATAAATCCTGGTGTTAATACTTGTGTGAATGTTTTGGTTTGAACATTTATGTGTTTTACAAGTTAAGTTACAGCTGGGTAGTGGACTTCATTGTTATATGTTTCTATTATTGAAATCAGTGATGACCGAGTTTGTTTTGGTTTTTGGATTTGATTTAAGGAAAAGTTTTAAGATTGTTTTATACATCAGGACCTGAGAACAACTGATTCAACCCCCCTCTCTATTGTTCTAAATCATATTAGCATTTCCCTTGTCAAAGGTATGATAAGGAGTACTAGTGGGCATGTATGGAAAAATTATGGGGTAGTTTGGAGGAATGATTAGGTTTTGGAGGATGTTTGGAGCAAGCTTGTTAAGGTTTTCAATGAATTAATCATGATCAACAAGACTCTCATCATCATTAGAATAGGATGGAGTGGGAGAAAAGGTGGGATGACCGAACCCTTCATAAAAAAAATTGGGACATGATGACTTGTAGATGAGTTGGATGGGGATGAAGGATGAAGAATCGGGTTAGGATGGTCAATAAGCTCAGACTGGGATTTGGATTAAGCTCAGGATAGGAGGAAAGACTGACTCCAAAGAAGATGGAAAAAGGGATGGGGGATGACCAAGATGATTTTGCTAGCTTGGGATATGGGGAGGAAAGGAGAATAACACTGGAAGGAAAAGATGTGGGATGAGAGGAAGACCATGATCATGAGACTAGGATGACATGATTACGGAGACTTGGGTAATTCCTAAACTAGAAGATTGGACTGACATGGCAAAGGATTTGTGTGTAGATATCTTTTTTTGTGTATGTTCAATAGATGTTTTCATTGAGTTTGTAACTTTGAAGACACACACAAGAAATCTTACCCTAAGGATTTGGGCATGACTTAAAAACCTTCTCTCATTGACTTAGATACACATCCAAGAGCTAATTAGAATATGACCACCACCAAGCACGCAATGGCTCTAGTCATGATGTCATATTCGCCGGTTTCAAATGCTCAAGGATGGCACAATATGATGAGTGTCTTGGGGAGATTACTATTATCCTTGCACATAGATTGGAAAGCCTTTTGGGGTAGATCAGGCTGACCTCTAATTTATAGGTGTCTAGTATGGTCCATGGCATCCTCCCAATTGATTTGTACATGCATGAATCACTTAAGAGCCTAGTTGACCATGCCAAAATCATAGGGATGTTCACCTACCTTATGCTACCATCAACATGCATCACCTGAGCTTGAGGGGATGAAGTGAGAGTTTTCTCAACACTTTGTTTATATACCAATAAGGGAATTACCAGCTTGAGTTTGTTCTCCAAAGAGGAAGCACTTTTCTCTCTGAACAAGCCTTGCTAGAGTCAAGTAACCAATCCAAACCTTATTTTCACCCAAGTTCTGTGAAGGCACGAGGAAGGGGTATTGATTTTACTTGAACTTAGATTAATGGGATTTACAAGAAACTAAAAAAAATTCTTAAGGTAGTGTTTGAGAAACACTCCTTCATACACACCATAGAAAGTTCATTCCAAATTGAAACCTATTTTTAGACTAAGTGTTCTCTATTTTACAACTTCAAACACTTTATGATTAGGATGTAAGGTTCAATTTTCTTTGAAACAAGACTCTTTAGATTGGTTTGGAACTTGGAAAATTTGCAAGTGTTTTTATCCCTTAATCACTCAAGATTGAATTTGATTTTTTTTAAAACTCAAAATGAACTCTTTATTTTGAGTTTATTCAATTGACTTTATGCATTCAAGATTGGATTTTGATTCTTTCTTTAAAAGCCAAAAAGGAAATATTTTTTTTTATTTGTTCAATTTGACTTTATGCATTCAAGATTGGATGTTGTTTCTTTTAAGCCCAAATGAAGTGTTTTGATTTTGTTCATTCCTTTTAGGCACTCAAGATTGGATTTGATTGATTTTAAGCCTAAATGAAGATGTAAAGATTGTTCATTTTCTTTTAGACACTCAAGATTAGATTTGATTGATTTTAAGCCCAAATGAAGATGTGAAGATTATTCATTGATTAACTTTTAGGCATTCAAGAGTTTGTGATATTCATTTTAAAGCCCAATTTAAAGTGTTTCATAAATACCAACAATTAAAGATTTCTCAAAAATTATTATTTATTTATTTATTTATTTTAAACAGGGCACATACAACAATATGCGTAGTTGACAATCTATGAAAAACTCAAAAAAAACTTATACTTGACAGACATTGCGACTTTCGAGGAGCACAAATGATGAAGTACAGTCAAAGACAACAAACCATGCAAATGACAAACTACACAGATGACAATCTCCAAGCAGAGATGCCAATTTGTGTAGATGACAATTCCATGGTGGAGACTCCAATGCATTATAGTTTTTCGAGAGAATAACAATTTAATAAAATTTTATAAATTTGTGATCAAAAACCCTAGAAACGGACTAGAAATGCATGGTGGGGGTCCCACCGGGCATGCCAAAATGTGAGTGTTGTGAACCTAACCTATTGGGATCATGCTAAGACAGTCAAACATTATTCCTAATCTAGCATACGAGACATATAGTAAAAACTATTCACGAACACTACCTCAGATTGAGCCAAAACGGGAGCACCTGGGCCCTGTTTGATTTGCTCGTTAGAGGGGGATGTGAGTGTTCTCTCCAAGAAAAATGAGGGTATCTCCAATGTAGATGTGGAGTGATTAGGATCAAATGAAATCCATGAAGACCCCAAAAGTGGCACAAATCCTAGTATGGGGAACTAGTTTTGCCCCTAGGGGTTCCAAAGGATGCAATGGATGAAAGTGAGATTTTAAGCTATGGATGAGATGCAAGATTCATTATACCTTAAGCATGGATGCGTTATGAATTGAAAATGAGGTGCTAAGAATAAATGAAACTAAGATTTATCCATTAAGCTATGCTATGATGATTTAAGAACTGAAAAGGAGAACCAAAGCTAACAATGCTAAAACATGCTATGAGATCCTAGAGATAAATGAACATAATAACAATGCAATAGATTGATGATGATTTGCTCATAGAGGAGGCTCTATTTATAGATATTGAGGAAGGCCTTGGGTTAGGGTTTGAGGCAGGGTTAGAGGTAGGGTTAGAGGTATGGTCAAAGAGATAAGGATGGGCATTCATGGGTTGAATGGACCAAGGGTGCTCACACATGTGTGAGAAACACTTGAGAAGTGAGAAGGGAACAAGAGTGGAAGAAAGGGGATGGGTTGCCATTAAGAGGGTTGTAAGAGCCATTAATGATGATGTAAGGGATCATTAATGAGAGTGTAAGGCTCATTAATGAGGTTTGTTGACTTTTGGGGAAGGGGAAGCCATTAAGGCTAAAAGGGTTAGGAATCACCCCTTAAGTGGGATTAGGGAGTGATTAGGGTAAGGGGATAGGATTAGAAGATTCTAGAAGGATTCTTAGGATTAGGGAATTAAACAAATATTTAATTTATTTAAAGAGGGTTTGGTTGAAGAAATTTATTAAAATGATTTAATAAATTAGGAGGGATGAATATTTAAATTGGATTTAAATATTTTTGGTAAAGGTTCTTTAACTAAATGAATTTAATTAAAAGGGGAGGGGATAATGACAAAAATAATTAATTAAATAATTATGATGTCATCAAGGATTTTTATTAATTAAAATAAATTTAATTAATAAGTTGGATTTTTAGGTGTCTACAATATGATAATTGATGATGCTATTTTAACATTATTATTACATAAAGGTTATTGAAGTAATGATGATCATAATTTTAGTAAATATAGTTGATAGTATAATTATTAGTTACTTATGCATTCATGCAATTTTTTTTTTCTATTAATTGCACCAATCATAGCATTGAATTTAAAAATTTGAACAAAAAGTCTATAGTTGAAATTTTTTTGCATATTTTCATAAATTACAAAATTCTTTTTTTCTATTGGCTTATAATGTCAATAGTCAGTGCAAAAAATGAATTTCAATTGAACAAATAATAATAATTTTTCTCAACTGTGACTTGGGATATGACATAAAGCTTTACTTTTTTTGTCATGATGCATTGTCATTTTCTAGTCAACATTGTCCTTTTCACTGTTGCCTTTATTTCTACCAATCAAATAAATTTATTTTCAATATTTAACTTTCTTCTATAGTTTATATATATATATATATATATATATATATATATATATATATATAATTTTGTTAAAAAATACATGTGTATTTTGATTGGATGGATAAATGAATAGTCAGTGGAAGGCTTTCTCTTGGTGTGAAGAGATGGGTTTTTCATAATGACCTCTCCCTTTCCACTTAATGTATAATTTGACATTGGTTGTTGGCACGTCAATTTTGCCTATGCATATAAATCCTGGACAATGCCTTTATTTTTACCAATCAAATGAATTTATTCTTTTTTTAATCCAATCATTTTTGTGAATTTATACTAGCTTCTATGTTTAAAACTTTTTAAATATTATTTTTCTCTAGTGTGAAGAGATAGGTTTTTCATAATGACCTCTCCCTTTCCACTTAATGTATAATTTGACATTGGTTGTTGACAAGTCAATTTTGCCTATGCATATAAATCTTGGACAATTTAGGAAGATTGTTCTACTCATAATATAACTAGTAGATGGTGAATAATAGGATTTGCCTATGCATATAAATGTCGAACAATCTAGGAAGATTTTTCTACTCATAATATTAGATGGTAAATAATAGCCTTACATTATTATCTTATTTAATGCACATTTCTACTTGTCTCTTAAATCATTGAATGCATCCTTATCTCTTGAGCTGCCTTAGTTATGCACACATTCTAATTTGTTTGTCAGATTTTTTTTCTTCTTCAATTATTTATCTCTTGAGTTGCCTTAGTTGTGCACTAGTAGTGTTAGCTAATTTTATGAGATTTATAGGGTTTTGTCTTCCTTTCAATAAGGCATATCTTTGCTTCCAATCTTGTGGAGAATATTTGTGTAACATGGTATTATTCTTCATTCTTCTCCTAATTTAAATGTGAATAAATATTTTATTTTCAAAAATTTGTTATCAAAATTTGTTTTTTCTTTTGTATTTGCAGAATTATTTTTAAAGAAATTTGGAGCATCTGAGAGTTGCTATTAGCATGACATCTCTGTTGTTTTAAATAAGAACAAGTATGTCTGATCTGTAATTGCATACTTTTACATCTCCTGCATGATATTGTTGGGCTTATACTCGTATCCTCATTGTGGCAATACATTGGATACATTTTTGCCACTTAGAGGTAAGATTCTCACTTCATCTTTTAGTCTGTGGTGTTGTCTTTGAATTATTTTGTCTTTTAGCATTCTTAACATCCTCACCAACCTATTCTCAACATTGTGATCTCCCTTTCTCGTATATTATTGATCTATAACTGAGAATTTTTAGTTTTTACAATGAATAAAAAGCCCCATATTGTCGCAGTGTCATTCTGAGCCCAACCACTATTTGTCTTCTCTGATTGTTTCTCAATTTTTAGTTGTTTCTATTTTCTAACTTTATATTTGATACTAGATTATTGTTTTCATGTTTCCATTACAATATGAAACTAAACAAAGTTCTCATCATGCTAAAAGTCAAGTTAACACTAATTTCACCTTATTTTGTCCTAATATATGGCTAATTATAATCTCAATTCACTCTTAATTGATTGATCATACTTAATTTAAAATAATCTTGGATTTAAATTAAACTTAACCTTATTACCATCATGCATGTACGAGAGAAGTTCAAACTTCATATATCTATACTAGAAAGCAACTTAGACATATACTTAACCTATGTACAACAACATAAATGTTTTCTTCTAATTTACAAATTTGTGTATGCTTACCTTGAATTTTACCATTTTTACTCATTAGCTTTCAACAAATTACATTTAACTTAGGCAGGAACTTTGACACTTTGCATCCTTGTTATAAGTGAAATTAGTATAATAGCTATAATAGTTGTCACTTCCTTTATAACAACATTTAAATGACTCTATTTTAAATTCTTATGGTAGTTAAAAAAATAAAAGAATTATAATTACAATAAATAGTTGACTAATGAAACTATTTATGTCTATCATTCACTATTACGAATAGTATGAGCAATAGTATCAAATACTTATAATAATTTTAATAGATCAATATGATACATTATGAAATTTTAATAATGTCAAAATGAATTAAAAAAGCTAACCAATTATAAGTAACTTTCTCCATATTAGAAATATTGTAGCATACTAATTCAATAAATAAATAATTTATTCAATATTTTGAAATAAATTTTAAAAAATACGGATAAATAATTTATATATTTAAAAATAAATTATAAAAATATACAAATTACAAAATATTATCAACTTATTTTAATCTTTGATTCTCACTGATTTATTGCATCCATTAATATTCCTAAAAAAAAGATGATTCCAAGATAACTTCACATAAAAAATAACTGATACTTGACAAAGAGATCCACCGTCAAAGTTAGGTCCTGACCAATCACATTTTCCTTTTGAGCAGTTCTTTTTCCTGTGGGTTTGATTATCGACTCCCACTAATAGTTAACTTAAAGAATCCCATTAGACCCATTATAGGTAGTGGCCTTAAGCAAGATCCAATTAAGCTGAAACAACTGTATATACCATAATAGTTATTGTAAAAGCTAAATTTTTATACTCCACTTGTTCTAACAGTTGCGAGATTCCAGATTCAAGTCAACGACGAGATGGCAAGAAAATAAAAGGAATCTCTGCATAATTTTCTCTCTCAGCCTTAGCTTTTTAGTTGGAAAACCTCTCACATAATTTCTCAGGTTTGCTCTTCTTTGCTCTGCACCAAATTTTGTTGCATTTGTATTTTTCTTATTAGTACCATTTAATGCAAACATGTGCATATACGTTTGGAAATTCATGGTTTGGAAGTTGTCTGTAATTTAAAAGGTCCAAAATGAAGTGTTTTTATGTGGAAATTGGAGTAGAAGCATAGTCACATAGTTCTCCCTTGCTCAAATTGAGTGGCAATAGCGAATGTTGGAAATATTCAAGACTAGCCAAGTTATTGAGAGGGGAGGGGTGAATCAGTAACTTCAAAACTTTTTACAAATTGCAGATCTTAACCATATTCCAAATAACATTTAGATCAATAAGCTAACTGCATGCATGAGTAACAAAAAGAATAAAACATTCATAACACTTTGAACATAGAGATTTGGTGACCTAGAAACCTTCCAAATAGAAAGTAAAACTGGGGTGGGGATGATACCCACAAAACTTCAATACTGCAGTATAAAGTTGGCCGGTTAAGGCTTACAATGATCCCTTCTGATGATCTGCCCTATTAGGAGAAATTAGGACTGCTAGGTCCACCTTGTTAGAGGATTTACAAACATACAATGAAGTATGCACTCGGTTAAGAGATTTTACAAAAGACTGTTAAGTCTACCTTATTAAAGGATTTCAAGATGATTCACCTGTTAGGATGAAATAGTAGATCTCTTACTTGCAACTATACTTGCTAATTGAGATTCTTTGATGTACTGATCACCTTCTGTGATAGATATGTCTCTACTGCTCCTTACACTGCTGTAGCCCTTTGTAATTCGCTTATCTCTGCCTTTTTCTCTTTTTCACACTTCTCGCTTATTCACACCTTGGATATGATACAAAACATTGCTTATATATCAATCCAAAATAATTACAAAGTCGGCTGCTAAAATACAAGTCAACACAAGTATTACTGAGTCAGCCCAAATATAGTTACAAAGTTCCTGCAAACTAACTCAGTGACTTTTTGATACTCGGCATCCACTGCAATACTCGGCATCATCATGCTCTCGGTAGGAATGGAGACTCAGTCCATACTAACCACTCGGTCGTAGTTTCAAACTTGGTATACACTGGAGACTCGGTAGATATAGTGTCACTCGGTAGAAAATAAATTCCCTATTTATCGTGATGGCACTCGGTAAACATTGCTCATCTCATCACTCGGTAATGATAACTCGGTAAGCACTACGAAGCTCGGTCTGCTCAGTAAGCATTGTTCTGCTCAGATTGCTTAGTAAACATTGTTCTGCTAGATGAGCTCAGTAAGCACACATAGTTTGAATAAGTGTTGTCACTAATGACAAACATACTTAATGCCAACAATCTCCCCCTTTGGCATTAGTGACAAAAACACTTATTGCCCAAAACTTATATACAAAAATCATGCTGAATCTATTTTTGATTTTTCAAAATTTGTCTTTGTCAATCTATTGTATATACATTTCATGACTCCCCCATACAGTATACATATATACAAATATTTTATTTCACCTCATACTCATATTTCCTATTTCTCTCATATATTTTCTCCCCCTTTCATATCTCTCATATCTTTCCATATATCTCCCCCTATCTTATATACTTTCTCCCCCTTTTTGACAATAATGCCAAAGGTGTATATACAAATATTTTACATAGAGATACCAAAATGTGAGAGAAAATCAGAATGTACCTTACTTATTAATGCTAGAGTTCTATCCTAATTCTCTTGCAGAATCTTGCATGTATGGAGTGCAACTTGGACTTCTGCAGAGAGTTCAATCATGTGATCTGTAATTGAAAACTGATTGTCATGGATCAATGTTTTTGAGTGTGCAATATGCTTCTACATTGTATCCATGATGGGAAGGATCATGTTCTAAATATCTATTAATGTTGACCTGATCCTTGCATCTTCTCTCAATAACTCTGACTGCTTATCAGATAGGAATCTGACTATCATATGATGTGCAGAGCTTGAACTAGGTTCAAGTTGCAACTTTTGTGCACTGATCTTCAGATCCTCATCAATCTTATTTATTTTATCCTTAATCTCCTTAGAGAACTCGGCAACATTACATACTTTGACAAAAAATGATGTTACATTGGAATAGGAGGATTCAATGTTAGTCAAAACTGAAGATAACCCTGCCTGATTGATAGCTATTCGCTGAGCAATACACTCAAGCACTTTATTATCAAACTTCTTCTCAGCCTTCTCAAGCAACTTTTCTTGACTAGAAGAGTCCTCATTGAACTTGTTTACTGCCTCTGCCAACTGTAACAAAATGTGTTGAGAGGAATCAACTTCAACACCTATTGCTTCTATCAAAATATTCTTGGCATCCTCAATGATCTTAAATTCCCTATCTCTTTCTTCTTTTAGTTTCTTCTGCTTTGCTTTCTTCTGGAGGAGTTCACCAACCATTTGCATTTGGTCTGCTGAAAGATTTGCAAAATCTAATTGTGGAATTTCTATGTGCTCATCCAAATCTATATCTTCTTCTATGTCTTTACTCCTGCTCAAAAATCTTGTACTCGGTTGAGCCTTAGGTTCAACTGTCATTGTACTTAATGCCTTTGTAGTAGAATTTATTGTAGACACAATAGGACTTGCAGTGAAAAATGATAAACTTCCAACTGATGGAATGCTAACTGGAATACTTGATAAACCCAAAACTGAAGTATTTACAATTGTAGAATTTGAAGTACTTACTGAGGTATCCAAAACTAAAGTACTTGCTGCTGAAAAACTCAAAACTAAAGAAGGTACTGAAGTAGATGCTGGAGACTGCAACTCAGTGGAAGAAGGAGGCTGAAGCTCGATAGATGAAGTGGTAGCCACTTCTGTCATTGATACATTGAGTTGTGTTGAAGATGATTGGACATTTGATGTATCTATTGGTTTTGTCACAATCACACTTGAAGTTATCTCCGGGCTAGATGTAGCAACTTTTGCTGGAGAGTGAGGAAGTGAGGCAATTACCTCTGCAGCTATCCGAACTGGATCATCTTCCTCAACATTCTACTTAGCTTCCTCAGTAGCTTCTTCCTCTGCTACTTCTTCAACTTCAATACTATCTAGCTGAATTGTTTCTGTGGTAGTATCTTCTTCTTTATCTTCATCACTATCATCTTCAATATCTTTTATTATCATAGTTTCAACACTCACTTTGTGAAGATGATAGATGTTTTTCCATGTAGTAGTGGCACTCTTTACAATCGATTCTATATTTTTTATCAGAATCAGACAAGTGTTGAATTTTAGTGTCATCTTGCACTCATTTTCTATCAATGCCTTATTGATTTCAGCATTTTTCAAACTAGGCATCAGCTGTCTTAAGGTTTGAGCATATATGTCCTTGACAGTTTGCCTTGCATTGGACCATCTCATCTTAACTTTCTCCAATAGAACACCTGAAATTTGAGAAGCCATATCATCAGGTGAGTACTTCCATTTTCCCATTTTCTCAATAACAGCATCTTCAATTTCCTACTGCTCTGCCTCTGATCTAATTTCATATTTGAGAGATTTGAAATTTGAAATTCCAGATCCTTCTCTCAAATCCTTAATCTTTTCTTCTAATGTGGGAGGAGGCCTTTTGAGTACTATATCATCACTGACTTTACCTGCCTTGCCCCTTGTTTTTCTTGTGAAGACTGCAGTAGATTGTTTTGGTGCCTTAGTGATTGTCACCTTCCCTTCCTTCTTCATAGGTACTTGTTCTTCTTCAATCTCATTCTTTTCTTCTTCTTCTTCAATGTCCTCTCCTTTTCCCTCGGTTAACATTAGAGGTGTGCTAGATTGCATCTTGGCCATCCTCTTTCTGCCTTTGTTAACCGCCTGTGGAAGCTTTATACTTAGCTCAATTCTTACCTTAGCTTCATCATATGTTCCAAAGTATGGAGCCTTTGGATCAACAGGTTGATTTACTAGGGCTTCAATTATATCCTTTGTCTCATCAATGTTTACCTCATAAGGAAGAGGTTTCACCCATACAATCCTAGGCCTTACTGCCTGAATGTATACTCTATCACAATCAACCATGAAACAAATATCATCCTTATAATCTTCCACCAACTTTTGTGGAATCCAAAATTTGTTATTCATCTTTTCCTTAAAAGATTCAAAATAGTTATCCATTATGTTTACAAAATTCTCACCCATTTCTACAATGTACTCATTTATTTGATAAAGAACAGGCACATCTTTTCTCCATTTTACCATGCCTTTTGAGGGGAAAAAATTTTGAGCATAGAAAAATAAACAAACCAACAATGAGCCAAACTTACATGGATTGTTCTTTGAGGTTTGAATGCTCTCCATATTCTTGTTGAACTACTTCAACAACAAATCTGCTAGGTCAAATGACAAGTTGTTCTTTACAATTTTGTAAGCTAGGTCAACTGCTTCACATGGAACACTATTCTGTCGACTTGAACTGTATATCTTGTGAGCTATGACATATGTGCCAAATTTTAGTTCTGCATCGATAATACTATTTATTCTCATACCTCTACCATCCCATTCGGCTAGGGTTTTCTTTTCCAGCTCTACCCGACCTAGAGTTTTTGTAGATTTTGCCTTGACAAGCATGGGAAGACCAGTGATCCGATGAATCATCTTCTCTATTATTTCCACTAGTTGCTCAAGCCAAATTTTACCTTCATGCACTTGGCTTAGGATATATCTAATCCATTTTATCTAGAAACTCCGAGGCAAGTGGGTGATATGTGTCAAACCCTTATCTTCCAAATGTTTATACTCCGGTTTGAGAACACCATCAACACACAGTTCATCACGAACAACATCTATCTCTAGGGTTCCAAGCTCTTGAATTGTACCCTTAAAATGATTACGAATGTCATTTACAAGAAGTACCTTGGGAGGGATCTAAGATTGAGCTCCACTCGGGTCTAGGGCTTCTGCAATCGCGGGCACGAGTTTGAAATCTGGCGCTTTCCATTCTCCTTGAACTAACATTTTTGAAACTTTCTTTACTTTAGTGCTGGATGATGCCATGGTAGCTCGGTAGAAAATTCTTCAAAAAATTTCTGTTGCAAATTTTGCTTTGAATCGCTTGATCGCACTAGGAAATTTCTTTGCTCAATATGTTGATATTTGTGGTGAAGAATGAACTTGATTTCATGCTTTTTGTTAAAACTTTGCCATTAATGCTCGGTAGGAATTAGGGCATTGAACTAGACAGACTGTCATCCACTATGCATTAATTACTCGGTGAAGATTCCGCAACTCGGCGAACATACGAATTCATACTACTTTGACCTTACTCGGTAACCATATGAAATTAGGTTACTCCCGACCTTGCTCGGTGGTAACTGATACCAACCTTCCTGTGATCCTGCTGTATCTTGCATACTGATTTGGATCTTTCTTTCTTTCAATTCTAGAACTGTTTTGGAATATGTCTATGAAGATATAGTTCCAGTGCTTCCTTGGAGACTTAGTTAGAATTAATAGAGCCACCCACTTCATGAGTGAGTCCATTACTTGGACTGGTTTGCTCAGTAGGTTTAGGAATCCACTGTTGTCTCATCTGCTTCCTGATGCTATTTGCTTTTGCTTTCTTTTCGTCTGCAACTCTGCCTGTATTCATGCAATTTTTAGCTATATGACCAAGTTCAGTGCATGTATAACATCTTATGGTAGTATCCCTTTTTCTCAAGTGATGCCTTACACAATTCATGCCAATGTGTCCATATTCTCCACAGTAATGACACCTACACCAAGTGTTGTAATCCCAACCAAATATTGCTTTCACAATTTGTTCTGTTGGATTGGGTGTTTTAGATCTACATTCTGATGCCTTGTGACCTTGTTTGTTACATTTGTGATATTTGCCTTCAAATCTTGGTTTCTCCTTGCATTCATTTGCTTTATGACCATGCTGATTACAATTGTAGCATTTTCCATTGAATTTTGCTTTTCCATTGCTCCAACATTTGTTTGAAGTATGACCAATTTTTCCACAGTGATTACAAGTAGGTTTCTGATTCTTTTGAGTACCTTGTTTGGAGGATTCACCTTCCTCTTTGTATCCAAGTCCTACTTTTCCTTTTCGCTTATGAAGGTTTTGTTCATACAGTTGATTCGTATCTTCTTGAGATTTCATCATTCTTTCATTGAATTGCCTTTCAGTGTCTAGGTCATTCACCAATCTTAAACTGATTTTCTTTTCAGATCTCAGCTCCTCTGTTATATTTTCATTTTTTGATCTCAGAGTCAAGATTTCTTCATTTGCATTGGAGACTTGATCAATAAGGTTTTCTAGCTGAAGAGTTTGATTCTGGATTTCATTGTTCTTTCCTTCTATTTCATCTTTTATCTTGTTTCTTTGTTCCAAGATTTCACAAAATCTTGTTGACTGAATTTCTTGTTCTCTTTTCAATTTTCTTACTTCTTCTTGCAAAGATCCATTCTTTTCTAGGAGTTCTTTGATTGCATTGTTTGCTTCATCTGAGCTACTTGAAGGGAAAAAATCTTCAATCTTTTCTTCAACATACTGGTGGTCATTCATATGGTTTGCAAGTTCCTTCCTTCTTTTTAGGGATTGGGAAAGATGCTCTTTTGCTTCCTTGAGTTGAGCTATGGCCATTTCCAGATCTAGCTTTTCATTTTCAATTACTTTGTTAAGTCTGAATATCTCCATTGTCTTGGATCTTTACTCAAGCTGTCAAACTTTATCCTGAGAACCACAATGCTCTGATACCAATTGTTGGAAATATTCAAGTCTAGCCAAGTTACTGAGAGGGGAGGGGTGAATCAGTAACTTCAAAACTTTTTACAAATTGTAGATCTTAACCATATTCCAAATAATATTTAGATCAATAAGCTAACTACATGCATGAGTAATAGAAAGAATAAAAAATTCATAACACTTTGAACACAAAGATTTGGTGACCCAGAAACCTTCCAAATAGAAAGTAAAACTGGGGTGGGGATGATACCCACAAAACTTCAATACTGCAGTATAAAGTTGGCCGGTTAAGGCTTACAATGATCACTTCTAATGATCTACCCTGTTAGGAGCAATTAGAACTGCTAGGTCCACCTTGTTAGAGGATTTACAAACATACAATGAAGTATGAACTTGGTTAAGAGATTTTACAAAAGACTGTTAAGTCTACCCTATTAAAGGATTTCAAACTGATTCACTTGTTAGGATGAAACAGTAGATCTCTTACTTGCAACTGTACTTGCTGATTGAGATTCTTTGATGTACTGATCACCTTCTGTGATAGATATGTCTCTACTGCTCCTTATACTATTGTAGCCCTTTGTAATTCACTTATCTCTGCCTTTTTCTCTTTTTCACACTTCTTGCTTATTCACACCTTGGATATGATACAAAACATTGCTTATATATCAATCCAAAATAATTACAAAATCGGCTGCTAAAATACAAGTCAACACAAGTATTATTGAGTCAGCCCAAATATAGTTACAAAGTTCTTGCAAACTAACTCGGTGACTTTCTGATACTCAGCATCCACTGCAATACTCGGCATCATCATGCTCTCGGTAGGAGTGGAGACTCGGTCCATACTAACCACTCGGTCGTAGTTTTGAACTCGGTATACACTGGAGACTCGGTAGATACAGTGTCACTCGGTAGAAATTGAATTCCCTATTTACCGTGCTGGCACTCGGTAAACACTGCTCATCTCATCACTCGGTAATGATAACTCAGTAAGCACTGCAAAGCTCGGTCTGCTCGATAAGCACTATTTTGCTCAGATTGCTCGGTAAACATTGTTTTGCTAGATGAGCTCGGTAAGCACATAGAGTCTGAATAAGTGTTGTCACTAATGACAAACATACTTAATGCCAACAAGCGAAACCCCATAAAGCAACTTCATGGGATTATTAGCTCTTTGAAAAACTCAAAAAAAACTTATACTTGACAGACAACGCGACTTTCAAGGAGTGCAGATGATGAAGTACAGTCAAAGATGACAAACCACACATATGACAATCTCCAGGCAGAGACGCCAATTTGCGTAGATGACAATTCCATGGTAGAGACTCCAATGCATTACACTTTTTCGAGAGGATGACAATTTGATAAAATTTGATAAATTTTTTTTATCAAAAACCCCTTGAAATAGAGTAGAAATGCGTGGTGGGGGTCCCACTGAGCGTGCCAAAATGTGAGTGTTGTGAACCTAACCTGTTGGGAGCATGCTAAGATAGTCAAACATTAGTCCTAATCTAGCATACAAGACATATAGTAAAAATTGTTCACGAACACTACCTCAGATTGAGCCAAAATGGGAGCACTTGGGCCCTGTTTGATTTGCTCGTTTGAGGGGGGATGTGAGTGTGCTCTCCAAGCACAATGAGGGTATCCCCAATGTAGACGTGTGGTGATTAGGATCAAATGCAAGCCATGGAGACCCCAAAAGTGACACAAAACCTAGTATGAGGAACTAGTTTTTCCCCTAGGGTTCCAAAGGATTCAATGGATGAAAGTGAGATTTTAAGCTATGGATGAGATGCAAGATTCATTATACATTAAGCATGGATGTGTTATGAATTTAAAATGAGGTGCTAAGCATAAATGAAACTAAGATTTATCCATTAAGCTATGCTATGATGATTTAAGAACTAAAAATGAGAACCAAAGCTAACAATGCTAAAACATGCTATGAGATCCTAGAGATAAATGAACATAATAACAATGCAATAGATTGATGATTATTTTCTCATAGAGGAGGCTCTATTTATGGATTTTGAGGAAGGCTTTGGGTTAGGAGGAATGGTTAGGGTTTGAGGCGGGGTTAGAGGTATGGTCAAAGAGATAAGGATGGGCATTCATGGGTTGAATGGACCAAGGTTGCTCACACATGTGTGAGCAACACTTGAGAAGTGGGAAGGGAACACGAGTGAAAGAAAGGGGATGGGTTGCCATTAAGAGGGTTGTAAGAGCCGTTAATGAGGGTGTAAGGGATCATTAATGAGAGTGTAAGGCTCATTAATGAGGTTTGTTGACTTTTGGGGAAGGGGAAGCCATTAAGGCTAAGAGGGTTAGGAATCACCCCTTAAGTGGGATTAGAGAGTGATTAGGGTAAGGGGATAGGATTAGAAGATTCTAGAAGGATTCTTAGGATTAAGGGAATTAAATAAATATTTAATTTATTTAAAGAAGGTTTGGTTGAAGAAATTTATTAAAATGATTTAATAAATTAGGAGGAATGAATATTTAAATTGGATTTAAATATTTTTGGTAAAGGTTCTTTAACTAAATGAATTTAATTAAAAGGGGAGGGAATAATGACAAAAATAATTAATTACTTAATTAAATAATTATGATGTCATTAGGATTTTTACTAATTAAAATAAATTTAATTAATAAGTTGGATTTTTAGGTGTCTACAATATGATAATTGATGATGCTATTTTAACATTATTATTACATAAAGGTTATTGAAGTAATGATGATCATAATTTTAATAAATATAGTTGATAGTATAATTATTATAAGTGAAATTAGTATTATAGCTATAATAGCTGACACTTCCTTTATCACAGAATTAAATGACTCTATTTTAAATTCTTATGGTAGTTAAAAAAATAAAAGAATTATAACTACAATAAATAATTGATTAATGAAACTATTTATGTCTATCATTCACTATTATGAATAATATAAGCAATAGTATCAAATAGTTTTAATAGATCAATATGATACATTATGAACTTTTAATAATGTCAAAATGAATTAAAAAAGCTAACCAATTATAAGTAACTTTTTCCATATTAGGAATATTGTAGCATACTAATTCAATAAATGAATAATTTATTCAATATTTTGAAATAAATTTTAAAAAATGTAGATAAATAATTTATATAGTTTAAAATAAATTATAAAAATATACAAATTACAAAATATTATCAACTTATTTTAATCTTTGATTCTATCTGATTTATTGCATCTATTAATATTCTGAAAAAAAATATATTCCAAGATAACTTCACATAAAAAAATAACTGATACTTGACACAGAGATCCACCGTCAAAGTTAGGTCCTGACCAATCACATTTTCCTTGTGAACAGTTCTTTTTTCAGTGGGTTTGATTGTCGACTCCCACTAATAGTAAACTTAAAGAATCCCATCACACCCATTATAGGTAGTGGCCTTAAGCAAGAGCCAATTAAGCTGAAACAGCTGTATATACCATAATAGTTATTGTAAAAGTTGAATTTTTATACTCCACTTGTTCTAACAGTGGCGAGATTCCGGATTCGAGTCAACGACGAGATGGCAAGAAAATAAAAGGAATCTCTGCATAATTTTCTCTCTCAGCCTTGGCTTTTCAGTTGGAAAAACTCTCGCATAATTTCCCAGGTTTGCTCTTCTTTGCTCTGCACCAAATTTTGTTGCATTTGGCTTATTCTTATCAGTACCATTTAATGCAAACATGTGCATATACGTTTGGAAATTCATGGTTTGGAAGTTGTCTGTAATTTAAAAAGTCCAAAATGAAGTGATTTTATGTGGAAATTGGAGTAGAAGCATAGTCACATGGTTCTCCCTTGCTCAAAATTGAGATTCCCCACAGAGGTTGGGTGGGTGGCAATAGCGAAACCCCATAAAGCAACTTCGTGGGATTATTAGCTCTTTGGCCTTTTCATCGTGAGTTTAGGGTTTGACTTTCTGTGATTCTTGTATGCATTAGTGGACTTGCTTCTTTGTGGAAAGAAAAATGGATTGGAGTTATACCCATTTACTTTTTCGGATTAGTTTTTCTGGGTATTAGATCTACTGTATGTAAGTGAGCACTATTTACAATTATAACTTACGAGCATGCCCAACAATAAAATTCTTTAGTGCGACTTGCGAGTGCTTTGAGAGAAGCACGGGTCTGATAGTCTGGCCAATTAACCGGGCTTTACAATTGAAGTTGTGTAAGAAGTTGAATCTTATGCTCTATATTGATTTGTATTCTTGTGCCCTGGACAACAGGGGCTGGATGATTTCAATTTTTAGTTTACCATACATTGTTTTTAAGGCCCTTTTTTGCTTGGATCGATATTGTACGGTGTGAACTGTTTTGGATTGCTGTGAAAAACAAACATTGTTAAGGGATCAGAATCAACATGATCACCCCTACCTATATAGGCTGTTAGATGATGGGGTCATTGCTATTTTTTGGTTGCAAAGTGCCCATGAAACCACAAAAGAAGTTTAATTCCAAATTATATTCACTCTTAAATTGCCATATGTATTTGTACTTTTGTCACAGGATGTTGTGCTATAGTCATATTCATCTTTCTGGTTCAGAGTTTGGGCAGGTTTGTTTGGTATACCTCGAATGATTTGACAAATGAAACCATTAATAAAGCTATGGTCTTGACTTCCGCGGAGGTGAACTAACCAACAGCGGGCTCCCATGCAGCTGTTTTGCTATTTTTTCTGCCCAAATTGTTTAGGAAACATAATGATTACAGAATTCTGATATTTTTGTAATTATTAAAATTTGGAGGTAAAATACTAAAATCTAAAAGAAAATGTAAAAAAGAAGGGAAGACGCAATGTGCAGCCACTTGGTGATTTTGTTGTTAAGCACATTCCTACCTTTCTAACTCCATCTACTGTTGAACTTCCAAATCCCAAATTATAGCTCTCCATTATTTTAGGACAATATTCCAAATTATACATTATGCTTATTAAAAAAAATTTAAAAACTGTATGCAACCACCTGAGCCTCAAAAAAGCAGTAAGAAGCTCCATGGAACCTTTCTGTAAAAATTTTCATCTGGTGGTTCTAAGCTTTCTTTAGTGGAAGTGAGAGATTTTAGATGAGAAATTTGAAAACGTATAATAAATAGATAATCTGCCTTTCCTTTTCCAAAACTTAGAAATTAGAAAAAGATGTCATGCAAGCTGTCACATAGAATAAATGTCCTTAAGCTGGCAGGGGAAACATTAGGCCCCTGCCCTCCTCAACACCATCTTAACCTTACAGCTAGATATTTGGGGCTCTTATTTTAGAGGGAAAGATTTATTTCAATCCTTCAGCAGCATTCTTTTAATTCGATGCACCTTCTATGGACTGCATCAAAGTACACCTAACTTTTTCTATATTGGTTGCACTCCTAGTGGAGGTTTGATGTACATATCATTCACTGCTTTGGATTTCCTGCCACAAACTTGCTGTCGTATACTTGTAAGGCTTGAGTAGAATATTACACGTTAACTGTCTAATTGTTTTCTTGTATGTATAAAGGGCTGCTGAATTGAGTTGCAACACACTTCATCTTTTCACAAGTCCTCTCTGATTGGTCTGTTGTTTGCTTGGTTCTTCTTATTGTATGTAACTTTCTAGGATCATCTATGGTAGTTCTTAAACCTTGAAGGTTCATATTGAGGTGATCCTTTTTTGTTGTTTAACATTCTTGTGGCCTCTGAAAGAATAAGAAAATGTCATTCGGGAT
The DNA here is from genome assembly GCA_027943335.1 of Chamaecyparis obtusa. Classification (NCBI taxonomy): domain Eukaryota; kingdom Viridiplantae; phylum Streptophyta; class Pinopsida; order Cupressales; family Cupressaceae; genus Chamaecyparis; species Chamaecyparis obtusa. The sequence goes on from BSBK01005111.1 coordinate 671,646, forward strand.
AGAGCATTGATGTTACAGAAATTCAGTTTTGGGACAGAGCGTCAGTGTTATAAAAATTCAGTTTTGGTTGGAATTATCTAGGTTATAATAAAGTTTAGAAGATAGAATGTAAAAGAAATTGAGATGATATTTCTATTCTGGTTAGAAAATGTAGTTGGGGATCACTTCAATTTATTGCTCCGCTTGCTTGAATGCTTGTCACACCTATCTGTTTGACTTGATCTATCTCTTTTGCTAACATCATTGGTATTGGACTTGGTGAGTTTGTTTAAACTGACCAATATTTCACTACACCATTTGGAAAAGAATAAAGCTAAATTGTTGGTTTTGGTATGGATCTTGGTTTGGATTCTTGGAACTGGCTGGCTAATTATTACTTTTCTAGGTTGGATTTGTTTTGGGTTCATCCACACAAAAATAATGTATAATATATCCTACAAGTAGGAATCAAATGTAGAATACCACATAAGGTAATATAATCAATTAAACAACCATAAGCTCTAATGTCATTTAAAAAACTAGGCATAAATATTATAAATTTTTCATAGTTCAAAGATCAATTTCAATGTCAAAATAATATCAAGTTCAATTATAAATTTTCAGCATCATATGGATAGATGATATAGGAACATTTGAAGAACCACAAGAAGTATTTACTATTATTGCCACTCACACTGAAAGTGTGCTCACTTTTGGGTTTCTCAAACTGTAACCTGTTGGAAAGTAGAAGCATCCAAGTTAGTTTGCTTTGGCTCCATATTCCACAATTTCGTGGTGTGTAGGGATAATACCCTCAACTGTATAGAGGAGGTAGTGCCTATATAAACTCTTTAGAATTTTGAGAAATGACAATTTCTATATTACCAGGTTCATTTTTTCCCTGGGAGGAAGCCAAATACAAAACATGCAAATAGATAGATGGATAGATATGTTAAAACAAAGACAAACTTTGGAATACATTAGAATTGAAATATTCTTCTTCTGTAGTTAGATAGAATGTCAAATTGGTGGTAATCAGTAAGCAAATCAGCAGAACAACAAAGCATGTCTTTAGGTAACTACTTAATGTTTGAAGCTTTTAATAACATGAAATCAGAGATTCAGAACATTGCCATGAATTGAAGTACATCTGGAAATACTTGGTGGTCATGTTGGCTATGTCATATTTCTGATGTCCCCTTTCTGAAATAGGATTTAATATTAAATAATAATAACATTAAAATATAAAATAAATAAATAAATGTAAATGTAATATAATATAATATAATATAATTAGAAGTTAATTAATATAAATGAAAGGTCAAGAGATTTGAGATGAAAAGTTGTGACTTCCTCAAATATGAGATATAAAAAGGGAGAAGAGAACTTTATTTGAAAGGGGAGAGATGAAGGAAGAGAAGTAGGGAAGGTGTAATACAAGAAATAATTATTGGAGAAAAATGAATAAGAAGAAAATAAGGAAGTGACTCCTTCAAAAGGCAAAGTTATGAAAGGTTGTGAGACTCTTTCAAAGGGAAGCAATGATGATGCGCTGTGACTCTTTCAAAAGGGTTGTAATTATGAAGTGACTCTTTCAAAGGGCAGCAATGATGAAGGGTTGTGGCTCTCTCAAAAGGTGGTGATTATGAAAGGTTGTGACTCTCACATAGGGCAGAAATGGTAAAGGGTTGTGACTCTTCTGAAGGGTGGTAATTGTGAAAGGTTGTAACCATTGCAAAGGGCAGACATGATGAAGAGGTGTGACATGTGGGAAGATATAAAGGGGACAAGGTCTCATTTGAGGACATTCAAGGGGAATCGATTTGGAGAATTATTTATTATTCTCAAAGGCAACAACAAAAAGTGGTGACTTAATACTTATGGAAGTTGGTGACTCTCTCACCAATAAAGTCTGAAGGAGATTTCTTTCCAAGCGTTTAAGGCGGTTTATCAATTATCCTTCTTCCATCAATTATTAATCCCTCAATAAATCAAGAGAACAATCAATCAGCAAGATCAAACAAACAATCATCGAATCCACATCAATCATCACTTCACCTTGGGATCAAGAAAACATACAACTTAGCAATCAAGCACAACTCTATCAAATCAACATTCATTCAATTATCATCCACAAATATATCAAACTAGCTAACATTATATCATTTCTATTCAATCATCTAATCATGATTACTTAATCATAATTCACCAGTACTTTGATTCATCAAATCGAAGGAATTCATTCAATCAATCAATCATTCATATTGAACACTAGGATAAGAAAACAGAGACAATCAAACAAACAATAGAGGCAATCATGGATATAGCAGAACAACTTAATTATTATCTCTTAATTGTTGTGGTATGAAAGAATAGATATGCATATGTATTTATAATTATATAGTGATGAGAATACATATATATTTAATATTTATGTTTCTGGCTGAGTTATGTTGAAGGCTAAAGTGAAACAGCTCTGCCAAATGGTCTTCAAGCATGCTTTTTTAGGTGAAATCGACACGTCCTTGGACAATGTGGATAGCAATTTGCTCACTCCAATCCTGCAGAACTATTACATGTCGCTTGGCCAAGGTGTGGAGGTGAGGAGATTTCTTATTGTCTGCACTCTCCTGCCCGAGCAACTGGAAGTGCGTTGGGATGACATGGGGTGTAGTATCACCTTCTTGCTGCGTCTTGCTGGTATCAACGAGAAACCTGTTAATGGGTGGGTGAAGGTCTATATGGAGGAGGTCTGCTGATGGAAATCGCGAGTGAAAGCAAGGAGTGGGGACTGGGCTGGGGTGAAGAATGGGTGGAGAATGACAACAGGGATGTTGAGGAGGCAGCGGCTAGCCCTGCTCATGATGCAACAGCAATGTCTGTCCGATGGCGGCTTGTGCTTTTGCGGCCCAAATCGTAAGACAGGATGCAGGTGTTTAGTCACAGGTTGGTGTTCTTTCTTATTATTGACTAACGGAGTGTGGAATTTTGGTGGCTCTTTATAAATTTTAGATCAAATCTGCTGGGTGGCACATTTTGTCTCTGTGCCTCCAGAGTGGTATAAGGTTAGCAGTAGGTGTAGTTTTTTTCCTAATATTTTAAATATTGCAGATGTATATGTGTTGTTCAATTAGGGGGTAGATGAATCACAGTTAGAAGACACTATCAGGACATTTTGAAGCTGGTCCTGGATGATGATGTAATATTTTTGGATATTAATACAAAAGGTGCTGCCCCAAGCAGCTATTTAACTATCAAAACAAAAAAAAATAGATATCTACATCTGATTATATGCAATTGATGAATACCTGAATCTAAATGTGGGAAAGAAGGGAGTGCAATGAGGGGGAATGGTGAAAGATCCCTCACTAGGTATGGCACCTCATAAAGATGGTTAAGGACCATGATGCCAAGGAGGATAAGATCCTGTCCTTGGGCCTAGGGTCGAGGGTCAGTTTTAGGGTACCCTATTGCAGCTCCCTTATCATCCCTACATTGATCAATTGTTGAAGTGAACTAGAATGGATTCTCAATCATAAGAGGTGAGAGGTTGACATGCTTGAGGACAACAACAAACAAACCTCACTAGGTAAGCCACCTCATGAGAATGGCTAAGGACCACATGAGACCAAAGAGGATAAGGTCCTGCTGTTGGGCCTTGGGCAGAGGATACTTGGGGCACCTCATCATGTCTTCCATCATAACCCTTGTTATGGTTGAGCTCCCACCTAATCATTGAGATTTGTCATATATATATATATATTTCCTAATTCTAGATTTGGATGCATCTCATGAGTTATATTTTCATTATTATATAATCAAGTTGCAGGTTTCCAAAACAGGTTTTCTCATCTCATTCTTGAGTGAGGATTATATCTCTAAGACTCTAACTATGTGTTGCTCTTTGTTTCATTTTGGATTTGTGGATTTAGGACAAAATAAAAGGTGGTCCAAGAAAGTGACATTAGCATATTATTCTATGAGGTTTACAAATTAAAAAATCTAATATGCGCATACTGTTTTGCTGGCTAAGTAGACATGGATCCTAACTGAAAAACTGGACGGCAAAATATCTCCCACTATGGATTTGAACACCTCTATTTAGAGAATGAACTGGAACATTTCATTATTGCTGTGTTACTTGATCTGTCTGCAGATCGCCCTACCAGCCCCAACCCTACCGCTTGGTGTCAGGCTGAAACAACCAAATTAACTACCTCGCTTTTCAGAATATGAGTCATATCTATTGAAATATCTGTCAATTGGTCTATGGCTACAGTAGGGGATGAGACAAGTGCTCCGTTGTCTTGTGTCCAGCCCCTATATCTACAATTACCCCAATGCCATGAGGAAGCCAGATACAAAACATGCAGACATAAAATTAAACACACGAATGCTTAGGACATCCTCAATGAATTGAGAAAGAAATTGGATGCCATTCGATACAACAATTGCCCTAATGCTATTTGATGCAGTAGTTGTCTGAACATAGCTTGCCTGTTTCTGAGTCAACCTTAACACAGTGCCATGCTTGTAGCCAAATTTTGAATTCTTAATGACTGCTAGTTCTGCACACTCTGTATGCACCCCTTATTTAAGGTCCTATTGTTATTGAATGCTGGTCTTTCTGAAGAGTGACAAGCCTGAGAGTTGCAGTGATGGCATGAAGTGTTGATTGCATTTTTATTTTAGTATTTGAATATGAACCTGTGTGACTCTGGAACCGTTACCTAAGCGGTCATCGGGTAAGATCTGAATGGTAGATTCTATTGCATTAGTAAAATCTTTGTTTAGCTCTGATAGTTATAGAAACTCTATCGAGGTAATGGTAATGCCATTTTCTGAAGTTTGCTGAACCATTCTACTGGTCAGGTATGCAATGAAAAGAATTTTTAGGTTATCTAAGAATTATTGCTGTTACTTTTTTGTCCATTTAATGTTACTGTTTAAGTGTTTTAACCTCCCATTTAATGCTCTTTTGTTATGTAAAATTATCTCTTGGGCTTCAATTCTTTATGTTTCTGTTGGCTATAACCAAGGCCACGTTATGTCCCAGTTGTTAGTTTATATTCTAATATGTAGCAATACATTTTCAGAGAAATAGGAGTCTGTCTGCCGAGTACAAGATCGAGTGCCAAGTATAAGAACAAATAGGTTATTATTGAATTGAGTCAAGTTTTTTGGTGTTTTTTCTACAATCCAAGTTGTCCATGAAAACACAAAAGGCTTCAAGATTGAATAAGAAGAATAGTTGTTTGTATTTTGAGATATAAGGGAGTTTACGCATAAGCTCACCCACTCTAGTCAACATGCAATGTCTTGGAACATGATGTATATTAAAATGAAATTGGAAACTGCCTCAAGATTCAAATCACTGAAGAGTTACCATTTTGATGCAAAATTGCATTGACATGTAGCCAACACAATCATTTGACAATTAGAATTTATCATGTTACTGATTTGGCAGACAAACCAGGCATTCCTTGGTATGATTTGTGTTGGAATTGCGGGTGGAATTATTCAAGGTGCCTTTTTTGGGGGTGAATTTGTTTGGAATCATGCATGTACATACTTGGGTGTTTCCAGCTTCTCCAGGACACTTCTAGGGTGTTTTGAAAGGCAATTCAGTGGTGGACAATTTTCCTGCAGGAATAGATGGACTCTATAATTGGACTTGGTGAAGCGCACGTCTATGTAAGCTTGGAAGTCTTTCACATTTTTAAGGTCTAGTTCAAGCTGGCCAGAAGTAGTTGAGACAAGCATATTGACATTAGTTGTCGTGTGATTGGAGTCCTTGCTCATGGAGGAGGTGTTGAGGAGGCACATGTTTTGGGTTGGGAAGGTGCTATTAGGTTGAGGAAGTTACAATGAAGGCTAAAACATGGCTGTCCAGTTGTGCGTGCTCGAGCTTTATGTAAAATACAAACTTGTTGCTAAATGTAAGCTATGGCTTTTGTTGAAAGCTTGTTGTTCAATTGGTTGAGCATAATTGGTGAGGATGATGGCATATTTCTTCAGTACAACATTCACCAAGCTTCAACCCACTGGAGGTGAATTTGGTTAAATTCAATCTCTAGAGGATTTTGACGGACATGATCTTCCTGCTTGTGACTGTTCAATTGAAAGACAACTTTTGATTTAGATGTATGTTTTTCATCATGTTATAATTTGCTTATTAAAACAAAAATACAAATATCTACATAATCTAATAGTTTTCATTAAAAGACTAAAATTATGATTATTCAAATGTGTTATTGTAATCAGATTTGAGAAGATAGAAATTTAATTCTTTTTATCTTTTAATACTTGTTGATGTGAGTTTTATTCCACTACAACATGCAGAATCAAATACTCAATGTTTCGAGATGAAACACCAAACATTCAATCCTCTCTTGATATAAGGTCATCTCTCATGCTAAGCTTGCAACGTAAGATCATGAAATGACTTCAAGGTTCCTTTGACTGTGGATACTTGCTCAGTTGAAATGATGTGATTTGCTGGTTAATCACTTAGGGGAACTTACGCTATTCATTCAATGAATATCAACTCTTGCACTTCTAAAGATTTAGCTTCACAATGTGCAATGAAAATATAGCTTCTCTCAAACTTCCACTTCAACAACTTAAACTTGCTAACTTAGGCTTGACTTCTACTCCTCCTAACTAGGAATGCAAGGAATCATGGATGGCTTGGACTCTACCAAGTGAAATCTTATCAGCGACCTCAACTTCACCTAGTGCAAGCTTCTAAGGATTTCAAATATTTCTCATATCAACACCTTCTCCTTAATCCAACTTGGAAGTACAAACTAAGGATCCAATGCTGATTGAACTTAAGTGCAATGACTAGCTTACCACACAAGGCTTCCTCACAATCAGCAAGGAGGCTAGTGGCCTAGTATACTGGAGTCAAACAAACAAACATCCACAATTACTTTCATCCAACTAACTACTTCAGCATGGAAATAAATCTACTCCAAGTAAGAGATTGAAAAAACCATGAAATACTCCAAACATCACATACATTCACCATGAAAACCAACAATGAAAGAAGGAATAATTTTGATAGTATTACATCAACAATTTGATCAGGTCTTCCTTGGCTAACCTACTCTACTCTATCTTCTCTCCTACTCTAATCTAATGCTCCTTAACTCACCTTTGAATTTCTCTTTTCCCCCTTACAAATGAGAAGGCCTTGGCCTTTTATAGATGTCCAATTACAACGAAGGGCCAAGATTCATTTGAAATCAAGGGCCAAGATTAAATCCTAGTAACCCTAATTAGGGTTGCAAAATTTACAACCAATTACACGAGGGCACCAAATTATGGGCCAATAAGAAAATTATAATGATTTCTTAATCAATGAGAAAATAGGACACTTGGCGCATTGCGATCGCTTGTGCTTGAAATCTGGAATTTTCTGATTGGAGGAGATAATTAGCTGCCACCTCATCATCCTTGTCTTGTAGCTCTAATTGATCTTTGATGAAGGGAAGATATCTCTTGATACGCAACATTTCTAACTTTGATTAACTCTTTTGAAACTATCAACTCCTTGAGGATGAATGGGATGCCATGTTCCCAAATTGCTTCGTCCTCTCAATTCTTCCATCTTTGTCCTTGGAAATTTTCTCATGGCATGATTTGGATGGGCATCCCTGAACTTGCCCCTGATCTGATTTGGACTTGATTGTACTTGGAAATGCCTTCAAGTGATTGGACTTGTCCCTCTGATTTCGATCTTGAATCCCAACTTGATCTCAATTTGAGTAGCCTTGATGTCTTGACCCTCGGTAACTTGATGTGAACTTCCTTCCCACTTGTGATCTTTGAACTTGAAGCTTGGATCATACTCGCCTTGCCTTGGTTGTCTTGAACATCTCCCTTAGCCATTTTCCTTGCAAAACAAGAGAGAGAAAAACACATTTAAGTTTTGAGGTAATGAAATGAAAGAAGTCTTTAAAATCCCATGAAATGCAGTAACACTAATCATCCACCAAGAAAGGAAATTCATTTCAAAATCTGATATTGACAAGATCCTAAAAGTCTGATTATGCTTCAAATTTGACACCTTTAATGACATTGAAAACCGAGAAATGAAAATGAAAGATGGTGGGGCAACAAATGCTTGGGAAGGGAGGAATAGTGGAGATAAGACCCATGGTCAAATTGTCCTATCTATGGGGCAATTCCGCCCCAAGGAATACATGAAAATACCACCAAAAACATACTCTCTTTCACCAAAATGACTTCATTCTTCGCCCAAAACACCTTCCACACTCCAAGGAAGCCATCTCACATGGGTAAGAGAGGGCAGAATCCGCCCAGTCATGGGACACTTCGTAAGATTTCAATGCTAAAAGGTCACCAAGACTCCAAAGCTCACTCCTCCTAAGGCCCTCAAAATCTTCACTCCATCCTATTCTTCGAATGCCCGCACAACTACTCATCAAAATCTTGGCTACCATTGCTTAGGAAGGAGAGAAGTGGGAGCTAGACTCCATGGCGGAACTGTCCTATGGATGGGACAATTCCTCCCACCTTCAAGTCACTAAAACTTGCACTCCAAAGGTTGGATTCTTCTAAAACTTTTGCCAAACACTACCATTCCACCTAAGGAACCGAAATGAAGTCACCAAGGAGGGGCGGAAAATTGAAGGTCATAGGACAACCCTTTCCTATAGGAGGCCGGAATCCGCCCAGGCATGGGACAAAGGATGGTGGAAAATTGAAGGTCATAGGACAACCTGTCCTATGGGAGGCTGGAATCCGCCCAGGCATGAGACAGAGGAGGGCGGAAAATTGAAGGTCATAGGACAACCTATCATATGGCTAGGCGGAATCCGCCCAGTCATAGGACACACGTAGATGTGCACTTCTATACTTAGCCAAATTTTCAGTTTAGGAGCAAGAGAATTTATACAAATATAACATTAAGTTATATTTAGTCTGATTTATTCAATTTCTTATACTTTAAGTTATATTTATATACCTTCCATGATGTTTGAGATAGGTTTCAGCTTCATAGGAGTTAAGGTGTAGATTCTAGATTTTGGGGGTTTTTAAAATATTTCAGGACTTAGCCAAACTTCAAGATTCAGCGCACCTTCAGCCAAGCTACTTCCCACAATCTATCTCAGCTTTCTAAGATCAAATTGAAGCTGAAACAAGGATTCTCAAAGGGTTTAAACTTGTTTCATCGCAACTCCTTTGGTTTCAATCCCATATTCCCGAAAGATTTAGCACAACCCTTGCTCATGCTCCAAATAGACTTGACTTTCTAGTAGACCAAAACTGCCAAAACCAACTCCTGAACTTCACTCGCCAGACCTAAGGACTCAAAAATTGCCACCAACAAAGACTACCTAAGACCACTGCTCCTACTGCTTGCAAAAGAGGGGGTCCCCATTTGCAATGGGGCGATGGTTTGAAAACCTCACAACAATATTGAGCAAAAGATTGTTGAATATTATCTCTATTTTTCACAAATAATATTGATGCAAATATATCACTTTTAATGCTCTGAATATGCTGATAACTTTTATGCAGGGAATCAACAATGCTGATATAAATCAAAACTACTTTTGATCTATTTTGTAGCCAAAATATAAATATGCAAGACTAAGGGCAGAATATACCAGAGTCAAGGTATATGTCAAAGATCTGAGAGCAATCAACCTTTTGTGATCTGCAAACTTATCAAATAATCAGAATATACTCTGGATAAGTATATATATCGAAACTTTGCGTTTATATATATATATATATATATCGATTCTATGATACTTGCTGAATGCTATTAATACAAATATGCTGTCAAAGAACAATATGTTGTTGATCTGTTTGTTGTTCTTTGCTGCGATGATCTTGAACTATTAATGATTTGCTGATATAGATAAGTGTCACTTGTTCAATCGGCAACCTGTAGTTAATCCAATCGCAGATTATACAAATGAAACATATATCAATATTGTTTAGTGTGTATGGAGATGTATGATCTTGTACTTGCACTGTATATATTTCTGTGTGTTCTTAGATCGTGCATCTCAAGAGCATATATAGAATGATGAGGAGGCATGCCTTCCAATAGGCATGTCGCCTCACAATGGGTCGCAACTTTTCATCAGTGATAACCAATGTGTCAAGACCCGATAACTATTGTTATTGTTAATATAAGACAACACAATTATGATGGAAGCTAATCACCATATAATGGTTACAATATTAATCGACACCAATAGTCGATGGAAGTTGATACCAAATCATGAATATAAGTCGACACCAATAGTTGATAGAAATCGACACCAAATAATGAATAGAAGTTGACACCAAATAATCAATAGAAGTTGACACCAATAGTCAATTTTTTTGGTGTTCGATCATTATCAGTTTTAAATAAGATGATCAAGTTTAATCTACTTGTCATGTGCGTGTGTGTATATATATATATATATATATATATATATATATATATATATATATTGAGTAATAATACCATTATTAATCAATATATATATGTACACATGATAATTGAATCGGTCTCATAGTTTGCTCAATTTCTTGGTTTCATATGTCATGCATGAGTATACATGTATTTAAAGATGATAGTGCTCACCATGATTTATAATATAGTGCCATGCTCATGAATAAATGAATACATGTATGTATGGGTGTATGTGCATGTATCTAATGTCACATATACATTCACATATACACATACATATATGTTACTGAATTTCCCAAGCATACTATAGATAATGATGACTACTGTCATCAATATATCCAAGCATTTGTGCATCATACGATTGAAGCTATATCCTTAACAAAATGAAATGGTGAAGAATGAAAAAACATGGCCCACCAATTCTCTTGTCTCATCCATCACCTTAAAGCTTTGATTTCAAAATTTTGATTGATATTATAGAGAAGTAAAAAAAGGTTAGGAATGTTTCTTTATAAATAATTTATTGTAAACTTTTAAGGTTTCAAAGTGATAAAAATAGTTCTAAAACTATTACTTTTTCTACATATTGATATTATAATGAAGTATTTTTAAATTTTATAACATTTTAGCTTTATATTATTACATTTGTTTCATTTTATCTTTATATTTATGATTTATACATTATACCATTTATATATGCTACTATGCATATTTTACTTTATCATCATGTATAAATATTTATATTTTTTTGTGATAGTTTTGTTTAATATTTATGCAGTATGTAGTATTTTGAATTTACTTTTATTTTTAGATTGTAAATATGTATATATTTATGATTTATATATTTTTAATACAAATATTCATGTATCTCTACTCATACCCAACTATAATTTAATAATTTTAAAAAATCATAATGTATTTTCATTTCTTAAAAGATGGAGAAACTCTTCTTTAAAAGGTCTATAGGTACTCAATCACCTCTGCTGTTGTGATGAGGTATTCATTTTCGTTCATGGTCATAGAGTAGAATATTTCTAGTGGTATAATGCATATTACTGCAACCAAATTTCCCTTTAATTCTTATATTTTAACTGTTAGAATGCGTTTATGCTTGATTTATTGACAAGTTTGAGTTAGCTATTGAGCTTGGTACGAGGTCAAAACTTAGGACTGTAAAACTTGAACACAAAACAAATTCTTAAATGTGCAGATATTGGTATGACACAAAAGTCATACCAATATTTTACTTTTACCTTTTTTGGCATAACTTTTCCCATTTTCTAATTAGTTTATTGGTATGATAAAATATACATTTCTCTAAACTCTATATATTATAAACAGGCACAATGGCTTTAACTGAGGTTGGGCGAATTTCAATTACTATTGCAGCACTCGGTATTTTGGCATTTATCTTTGGAGTTGTGGCCGAGAACAAGAAGGTTTCATTCTTGAACTTTTTCATCTCTTTGAAGATTGCTATTAGTGCAATATTATGAGGACAATTAATACACATCAACTATCTTAGCAAATTTTCTTGAAAATTTTATCAATTGTTTAAGTTGAGGGTCTTGCAGTGTATTATTATTTCTTTAAATTGCAAACCAACAGTATTTAGAGAGCGAAACTGAAAATTGCATGGTAAATAAGGAATTCTCATCCTCCATACGTGGATATCAAAAGTTAAGCATTTTAGCTTTTGATAAGTGTTCAAGATATATTTTTTCATGATATCAGACATATTATACATTCTTCAAGTTTGTTGATATAAAAGTCGAAAAGGTATAGGGGATAACCATTTTTTTACTCAAAACTTATTGAAGTGTTTGCTTGAGTATTGATTTCTTATGGACACACCAAATTGCACTAAGCTAGTAATGAAATGGTGAAATAACTACTATACAGCCCATGAGCATGGCATACACATTTAGCTACTTCCGAATGATTTTTTATAGATCTTAGGAAGAAATCTGTTTCTCTAGTGGGAAATTTGATGACTGGTATATCAAATATTTTCAGGCTTCAGCTATTGTTTGTCTGTAAGTAAGAAAGCCAAAAAAATATGTGGGATTTTTTAAAGGTTGAGCTTAATTGTTTAAAGCAATTGAGTTCTCATTGTGAAAACCCATGTTTAATGATGCTGGAGCATCCCGGGAGAATTGGCAATCGGCATCAACCAAAAATATTTCTCAGTTTGTTTTGTTCAGTTTTAATTTTGGCTTGGCTTATTAGCATTGGTACTTGTCTGTCAGTCTTCACTAATTCCATGATTTGACCAAAATGGTGATAGAATCAGATATAAAATAGTGGAGTGCCAAACATACATGCACAATAAGGAATATTTGATATAATGTACTCTTGGTTTCTATTTCTATTGCCTCAGAAATGCAATTCGTGGGTGTAAAAATTGAACTTCAGAACCTTTTCAAATGTTCACCAAATCTGTATGAAAATGGAAGCATTGAAATAGGACATGAACATCTGTGAGATAATAAAAGAATAAAGAATTATGTCAGATGTTGTTGTTACACGTGTATGCCGATGACTGTAATATCCCACCCAGGTGGAATATAGACAACACAAAGCTTTCTGCCTTTGCTTGATGACTTTGGGTTTCTAAACCAAATGCTTGTTTGATAGTTTAAATACGTTGCCAAGATAAGTAATTATGCATACAAATACCAAATGAAGGAAATGACAATTATTTCAAACTTAATCACTGCTGTAGCTAACTCCTTATATTGAATTATCGTATCAGATTTACATCAAATTGCAAATACAGCATATTCCTTTCAACTCCTAATTCAAATGCTTGAGATACCAAGACCTATCATACCCAGTATGAACATATGCAAGAGACTGGTCTGAAACTTTAATAACAGCTAATCTGGAAATTTGGTTAGGCGTTTCAGCCTCAAGGCACACGCCCAGCAGTGGAGACAAAACTGCAGCAATAAAGGACTGCCTCTTAAAACTCCGACGTGGTATTCAAAGAATACTAACAGCAAATGATGTATCACCAATGATTGTTCTTTGCAAAATATGAAATCTGCTCTTCAAACCCTAGTGAAATTCTAAAGATAATCACTTAATATCTGCATTGGTACTGTAGCGATCACTGTTCACGTTCACTGTAGCGTTTATTGTAGTGGGTACTGTAGCAGCCAACAATAAATGTATTCTACAATGCATCTTCAATGTCTTTATAATCTTCAACAAGTAGATATTCATCAAACCCTTTGTATACCTTGTATTTCTTCTTCAATTTGCACAAGTCTAGCCTCTGATTGAAGCTACCAACAGATTGCAGCCTTCAAGTGATGTCTCACACCCTCAGATAGCAAAACTATGAGGAGACTACGTTCTCCAAAGCTTAATCCAGCAAACCCTGGTTATTCTCCAAGAGAAGGGCACAAAAGACAAAATTCCAAATTCTCATAACATAACTCAAACGAAAGGATGGCCTTGCTTATATAGCTTTTTAGTAGGTGAATGCTTGTATTTTCGCCATGTGGGATAAAACATTCTCTACTTTAATTCCTCCTTATGAAGTAGCTTTTCTAACAAGTTGGAATAACTAAAGTGACTTTATATTATAACTTTATTATAGTCACTTCATAATTCAATTAATGAAATGCACTTAATAATTAATTATTTTTAAAGTATAACTTTAATAATAATTATATTATTATAACTCCATCGTTAATCATCACAATCCAATTCTAACTTCACCAGGAGGTAGCCCACTACATTCACTACTAACTGGGGTGCCTTACTACAAATAGTAAGGGTCCATCTCTATCACCCACTAACTTGCTATAAATAGTAAGTCTCTCAAAACAGAACCAAAAACCTTTGAATATCAATGCCTCAAAACAAATGAAGGATCTGATGAGGTAAACACTTACAACGGCCACCTGAAAAGCTCCGTGATGCCCCAAACTGGACCCTCTGAACAACTCCATTAGCCTATGAAGGTCACAATAATAGGCTAATCCCTCAAACTCTGATGCTCATGAAAAATGGGGACATTACAATGACCAGGGATGTGGACTGTTTAACAAACTGCCTCAGAGATTGTGGTTGCAGGATATCCAAAGAATGGATTTGAAGAAGAGGCATTACAAATCCAATGGCAGGTGTAATGCCAAATTGCGTGCAGCATTCAAACACATTATTCTTTTCTCTGGATTGTTATGATTTCAGAATATGCAAATGATAATTTGTTGAGCAGGCTTTAGGCCCTTCCAAATTATGCAACCTCCACCAGTTAGCTCGTAGCCTATGCTAAATTGGATAGGTTATGTACAAATGCAAATCACTTGTTCTGTAAAACAAATGCCTCAAATAACTATCAATTCAACTTCCATTGACCAGCAAAGAGGTGAGGCAAGAACATTGTCTATCAGCATGGTTCCATTGAACGGAAAGCTGATGATTTGGAATCCGTGAAGGCAGAATTAGGGAAAAAGAATTTGTGACTTGGCAAGGCGTTAGTGGAAGACAAAAGCTAATCAAATGGCAAGCGAAAAAAACAATTTGGAATAACAATCGATTCAGTCCCATCAATCAGGCATTGAGAAAAATCAAAATGTCTTCCACCAAGAACCGGCAGATATTGAATCAGCTCAAAGATAGACAGCTGCAAGAATAAAAAGGTGTGGACTTCCAACCATGAGGGGGAAGGGGTGTGATAGAACAGAGAGACCCTTGCATGAAGAAGAGGCACCATGCAGGAACAAGAGGAAGAGGGGGTTGTAAAAGATTATGTGATTGCAGATTTTTGTTGTAGTATTGCTGTGTAGACGAGAGGCCAATGAAAGGCCCAAATTGCGAGGTGTATGTTTGCAAATTTTGAAAGTGTAATTTTGTTTCTTGTTTAAATCTGAGTATTGGGTGGAAGTTGAGAAGTCGTTGCAGTTCTTTTGTGTTTGTGTTTGAGTTTGAAGTTGCAAATTGGAAGATGTATTTCTTCTTGCATCAAATGGTATCAGAGTGGGTGTTCCGGAGCACATAAGTAGAGCACCGAACATGAGGCAGATGTTGAAGTTGAAGCGGTTGAGTTGTCCGAGAAGTTCGAGAGGATTGTTGCAGGTGTGTGGAAGTCCTGAGCAATTGAGAGTTGAGAGGGACAAGCCATGAAATGAGAGGGAAGCAGTAAGAATTAGAGAGGAGCTCAAGAGACAAGGTAGGTGTGGAGGAGTCTTACAACGGTGAGAACTGGAAAGATTCGAAGTTGCTGAGAAAAGAAAAAGGAAGCAAGGGTTTGTAATCGATGGGTGCTGACGATCCCCATGTTGGAAAACGGGAGAAAGCAGAGATAGATAGCTGCGTTTGAGGAAGAAGTACAAAAGATAAGGCAAGAAGTCTTGGAGGAGATAAGGCAAGAGATGAGAAATGGGAAAGAAATGAGAACAGCCCACACGAACAAATAGAAGAAAAGAGAAGAGGAAATGGTTGCGAAAGACCATCTATTGGTGAATGAATGTCCTTTGGAGGACGTGGATTTAGTGGATGAGCATGAGATTAATGTAGTGGAAGAAGAAATTCAGAAGATAGAGGTTGGGGCAGAGGTTCCTCAAGAATATGATGTGTTTGAAGAAGTCGCAGTGAGAGATGAAGAAGAGGATTTGCAACAACTAAAGAGATAATTGATTTTTCTATGTTTTGTGAGGAAGAGATAAAAAGGGATGATTTATTGCAAGTAGATATTAAATATGAGCAAATAGAAGTTAGAGAAAGAGTGCAAGTGCATATTAAAGATTGGTGTCAGAAAGTTACTTAGGTGCATGTAGAAACAGTAGAGGATGCTGTAGGAGAATTTTGGTGGAGGTGGTTGGTTTGTGGTGGGTTGGATCCCACGAAGGAGAGGAGAGGAGAGTGCTTTTGGTGGAGGAGGACGACATATGGTGAATGTGAATCCACAAGGGTGAAGAGGAGAATGATACACACTTAGTGGAGGACGACAACAAATGTCCCAACTAAGTGCTGGAAGAGACAGAGGAAGAAGCTATCTCTGTCTACACCAGTGATGGAGTTCGCTGCATGTTGTTCACCTGAAAGGGTAGTTCAACTACCTAACTCCATTTTATGAGTTATACTCACAAAATTTTTCCAACCTGGTGTGTCTGATACAGGAGCATCTCGGGTTTATTGACCTCAACCAAGGTCCAAAAGTATTTCTCAGTTTGTTTTGTTCAGTTTTAATTTTGGCTTGGCTTATTAGCATTGGTACTCATCTGCCTGTCTTCACTAACTCGATGATTTGACCAAAATGGTGATAGAATCAGATATAAAATAGTTGAGTGCCAAACACACATGCACAATAAGGAATATCTGATATAACGTACTCTTGGTTTCTATATTAATTGCCTCGGAAATGCAATTTGCAGGTGTAAAAATTGAACTTCAGAACCTTTTCAAATGTAATCAAATTGGTATGAAAATGGAAGTGCTGAAATAGGGCACAAACATCTGTGAGAGCATATTATGTCAGATGCTGTTAGACGTGTATGCCAATGACCTGGCATGTGGACTTTAACAGACTGCCACAAAGAGATTGTGGTTGCAGGATATCCAAAGAATGTATTTGTAGAAGAGACATTACAAATCCAATGGCAGGTGTAATGCAAATAGCGTGCAGCATTTAATCATATCATTCTTTTCTTTGGAGTGTTATGATTTCAGGATATGCAAACGATGAATTTGTTGAGCAGGCTCTAGACCCTTTCAAGTTATGCAACCTCCACCAGTTAGCTTGTAGCCTATGCTAAATTGGATAGGTTATGTACAAATGTGAATCTTTTGTTCTGTAAAACAAATGCTTTAAAAAACTATTAATTCAACTGTCATTGACCAGTGAAGAGGTGAAGCAAGAATGTTGTCTATCAGAATTTGTGACTTGGCAAGGCATTAGTGGAAGACAAAAGCTAATTGAATGGCAAGCCAAAAAAATTAATTTGGAATAGCAGTCGATTCAGTCCCATCAATCAGGCATTGAGGAAAATCCAGTGTAACACCGGTGCTTGGGTACGTCGGGACATCGGGACGAGTTTCCGGGATGGGGGGACAAAGGTCCTCAATTTTGGGACGGTGGGGCAAGGGTGGGGGGGGGGCGGCGTGTTGTATACTATGCATATATAGAACTTGAAATGCTAGTTATGAAATGATGTTTCAGTATAACAAAATTGAAATACTTGAACATAGCAAAATTGCAACACAAACCAGAACCATTGAACATAGTAACATAGTACATACCCAATAGTAACATTCAAAAATCAAAATTCAAATAGAAATTCAAGTACCTGTCCCGCTGGTGGCATGGTTGTGGAATGGTGGAGGTGGGGGTACTCGGATACTCCAAGTACCCAGTGTGGGGACGTCTCGGGGACAGGTACTTCGAGGTTTTTTGGGGGGTGCGAGCCCCGGGTTTCACTGGGAAAATCAAAATTTCTTCCACTGAAGAACCGACAGATATTGAAATGGTTCAAAGATAGACAGCTGCAAGAATAAAAAGGTGTGGACTTCCAACCATGAGGGGGAAGGGGTGTGATAGAACAGAGCGACCCTTACATGAAGAAGAGGCACTGTGCAGAACAGGAGGAAGAGGGGGTTGTAAAAGATTACGTGATTGTAGATTTTTGTTTTAGTATTGCTGTGTAGAGGAGAGACCAATGAAAAGGCCCAAATTGTGAAATGTATGTTTGCAGATTTTAGAAGTGTAATTTTATTTCTTGTTTAAATCCTGGGTGGAAGCTGAAAAGTTTTTGCACTTCTTTTGTGTTTGTGTTTGAGTTAAAGTTGCAAATTGGAAGAGGTATTTCTTACTGCATCATTAAACTTCCAAAAGGTCATCTGATATTGAATATTAAGTCGCGACTCTGGGTTCTGCATAGTTGACTTCTAGTGAGGAGGTGGTTTCTAAATAAGTGGATGTTGAAGTTGACTCTTGATTTCTATAGGTGTTTTTTAGCATAGTTACTTGAAAGGAGCTGATATTAGTCTTATTGTTATATAATTCAAGACCTTGTATTGATCTCAAATAGATATATGTTGAAAGTGTATGATGTTACAGCGTGTGCTTCACAACAGATCACATATTAGCACCAAGTTTTTTGTTTTGAAAAAAAATTGGGAGATAGGAATGAAATGCAGGAGATGAAAGGAACTCTTGTTTACAAAGTTTCTCGACAAGATAAAGAAAAGCAAAAAGCTTATGCTTACAGTTCATTATCAATTCCAGGGACCACATTGCATTTTAGCAATCTCAAATAGATATATGTCAAAAGTGTATGATGTTACAGCTCGTGCTTCACCACAGATCACATATTAGCACCAAGTTTTGCTTTTTGAAATCAAATTGGGAGATAGGAATGAAATGCAGGAGATGAAAGGAACTCTTGTTTACAAAGTTTCTCGACAAGATAAAGTAATGAAAAAGCTTATGCTTACAGTTCATTATCAATTCCAGGGACCACATTGCATAGCAATCTGCTTTAGTATTCAGAGTAATTTGAGTATTTGATCATGTATGCAGAACAATTTAATATTAAACTTTTTCCTTTGTATTTTGAAAACATTGACTTAGTTTTGCAAAGCTATGATTAATATATTACTCCCTTTATGTGTTCGGCAGCCTGCTTCGGGAACCGCTATTACAGGGAAGGGCGTTGTCATCTGCAAGTACCCTTCTGATCCAACTATTGCGTTGGGCAGCTTCTCAATCATATTGTCATTCATATCAACTGTGTTTGGGGTTATAGCTGTATTTTATCCCTACAAAGGGAAAGCAGTTCCTGTGTACGCTCTCCAGAGGACCACTTCTTTGGTGGTGTTTTTCACTATTGCTGCGTAAGTAATCATAAACAAATGTCTTGACAGCTTTTGAATTTGACTGTGTTAGCAATTTTTATCATCAAAGTTTGGGATCTTAAAAAGAAAATAGAAAAATGATAGGTGCATTTTAAATACATTAGTAGGCACATTTTTAATATTCTCTGTCTACAGTGTACCGTCAGTTTCTTTTCCCTGTTTAGGTGTTTGAGGACAAACATTGAATGCAAGAGAAAATTCAAGGATTGGGGAACATTGTTATATCTTATTGTGGGATGAGCCACTGAAGTTGAATCAACTAGCTATTTGAAACAACTAGCTATTTAATCTTTTTCAATTTGTGATATAAATAAAAGGGTGCCCAGATAACTAAATGTGTTTGCCCTTGCTAATATCATGTATCTGTGATTCTGTATACCAGGGCCGTCTCTTTTCTTGCTGAAGGCTTAATGATGTGGGCTACAATCACAGAGAGTCTGCATCGAACACGAAATGTACATCATGATCTCAAAACACATTGCCCAACTGCAAAGACTGGCTTATATGGTGGAGCTGCCTTCCTGGCTTTAGATGCTTCTTTGTTTTGGCTAATATGCCAAATGCTTACCCTTAATGCAAGGGCAGATTATGAAGAAGATGAGGAGGACATGAAAGGTCAGTATGGGCAGGTATTGACATCTGAATATAATAATCCAGCTAGAGCTGCTCATGCTTAATCTGTTGGTTTAACAGCGACCTGCATACTTTGTTCAGACTGTTCCCCAACTGACATGTTGGTATAGATCAGTAATGTTTAAAAAATATTTGCATATACGCTCTGAGGAGTGAAATGACAGCTATATCTTTTTAAAAAATAAATTCTTTGCCAGTACCTGATAAATTTGTATGCATGTAAACTAAAATTCTCAGGCAAGTTGACATTATATTGCAGTTGTTTTAAATTGGGTTTGTGACATGCACGACGGACCTGCTTTTAAAATTTAGATCATAGTGCCACATTATGTGGGATCATATAGCAGCTAAGAAATCAATGAAGGTAGAACTCTTCGTACTCTGCCATGGTCTTTCTACTTGGAGTAGATTCTTGTATCCTGAGGTCAAGGTTAGAGATAAGCATAGTATACAAAGTTTCTATTTAATAAGTAATCTGCTTTATGTATTTTCCGAATTTAAGGAGTAACCTGTATTAATATAACATTTGCTTTAGTTTCATAAATTTTGAAATTTAAATAACATTTGGGTTTATATAAATTCACTTAAAGAGATCCTGAAATCTTAATGCAAGGTACACTGAGACTGAGCATTTTGTTTTCTCGTTGCTGCTTCAACTGCACTAATTTTTTGGGGAAAAAAACTTTTACTAGTTCTTATTCACTTTGGTTTCTAGGAATTGAATCTTTCTTTGGATGTTTATTTAGTGTCAATCTATATATCTCGACTGTCTCTCGATGGATAGCAATGTTTTCAGAGCAATACTTAGATTTATCATCCAGATTGTTCAGCTTTTAATTTTTGGCTTGTGAAGTGCACATTACAATGCATGCTAGGATACTACAGTAACTGCTCATTATACTTTTTTAATTTAATTTCAATTTAATCATTCTTATCGCATTGTCAAGTTGTAGTTTGCTTTGTGTTGTTAACACATATCTTAGGAAGATGTTACTTTCCTAAGGCCATGACAAAACAAAGTCAATTCATTCTGCTACAAGCATTGGAGGTGGCTCATTCTTATAATAATAATAACTGTGCCCCTTTGAAATAGGATTTAATAATAAATAATAATAAAATTAATCAAATTTTAATTAATATTATATTTTAATTATATCATTACTCATGTTTTTAACTATTCATTAAATTTAACCAAATTTTAATTATATTATATTTTAATTTTATTATTATTATTTATTATTAAATTCTATTTCAAAAGCGCACATTTAGTGGCTAAATAGCCCACTAAAACGCAAAGTGATATAAGTTGGGATCCTTGGGTTTTGCTCCCTATTTTCTTATTTTTAAATTTGTTGGCTTTTCATTCTTGTCACACTCCCCAAGTATGAAATGGCACTAGGAATTGGAGGAATTATGTATTCTTTTATTGGTCTTTTGTTTTATTTTATTCATGCCTTTGAAAACGCCTCCCAAATTGTCTTTAATAAGTCTCCCTTCCAAGAATCATCGCCTAGGAAATAGGAGGGAATTTATAATGATTTATTGTTATGTGAATTTGTCAATTATTCACCTCCTTGTGAATATTTTTTTTTTATGAAAATCTTATCTCGTTCATTAATTTATGTTTACCTTCTAATTTGCACCGTTGCCAAGAAACAGCGCTTGGAGATTGGAAACTTTTAAATGATTTGGTCCAAAAGTTGTTTTAATTTGTTTGTAGTTTCTTATGGGCTTGGAAAGCAATGTGAAGAGGATTTTGCTGATTTCATTTTAATTTAAGGAAGTTTAGGAATAAGATTCCTCCTTCTCTTTTACTTTGTTAATATAGGAATAAGATTCCTTTACTTATTTATTTTTGTTTATGCTCGTTAAGGGACTATTATTGTTATCTAGGTAATTTATCTTTTAGTTTTATAATTAGGTAGATTTATTTATATATGGAAAATATTATATAGTTGGTTTAGTTAAAAATCAATATTAGTATGTTATTTAGTTATTAGTTATTTTATTTAGGAATTTTGTTATTGTAATAAGGAATATTTTAATTATAATAAATTAATATGGTTACTAGATTTTGTATTTATGAATGATGATGCTTGTATTATACATGTGTTTAATAATATAGTTAGAAGTGTATTTTTTTGAATAAAGTTGTAGATGTATTTTTTTTGTATTGGAGTTATGTGTTGATTGATTGTTGATCATGGGTAAAGTAATGTTCTAGGTGGGGAATGTGTTTTTAGTGGGCTTGTAGTACATTTATGATTTTATTCTTTTTACTTTTGGATTCGTATTGAGGGTTCATAACCATATTTTGTGTCGTGATGTTTCATGTGTTGGTTTTGAGTGTATCTGGGAGTTATGTTATGTATTCTATTGAGTCTTCGATCGTCAATTTTTGGGTTGAGTTTTATTTGTCAATTTGGTCACCCCGTCTCTTCTATTGTAGCTTTTTATTCAATTTGAATGATGGTTCTTTTGGGTTAAGTTTCTTTTTATGATTGGAAGTTGATTCCATTGATGAGTTTGTTCTTAATGACCATCGATCTTGTGATATGGTAAACTATGTGAATTTGGCAATTGATCTATTGAGATGTCCATATTGAGGTTGGTCGGTTTGGATCCTAGCATAGGATGTGATATTCTTTAATATGCTCAACACTTTTCTTTGGTGATTTTCATGATTTGATGATTTTTGAGAGGTCTTTTATGGTTTTGGTTTTGTCTTCTCTTCGTTCCTTTTGGTTGGAGCATTAAGTTAGTTTATCTAGGAGCATAGAGGGGAGGTGGCTTACAACGAAGATTGGGGCTCGCAAGTGGCTGACCATGTAAACTAATTGTAAGTAGCTTAATAAGTGATAACTTAATAAATTACCGAGGTTGAAACATTAATAAGATAATAAGTGTGTCTCGCCCATGCCTTGAGTGCTAGTACATCCTAAGGATGGGAGTGGGAGAAGATGTTTGTCCACCCAGGGGGCATAGTGATATGGCATGATTGGTTACCTTGTCTTCAAGAAAGGATTACCAGTTCTGCATGGGTCTTTCTTGAGGTCTCAGGGTCCAGAGTGACTAGTCCAGGATAACTCAATTAGATGAAGATGTGATGATGCTTCCTTAAATGAGTCCTAGGTTTCCTACGAGTGTTTTGGTAGATCTGGTAGTGTGTCTTGATCATGCCTATTTGTTAACCATGTAACTTTTTTAATCTAGTGTACCTTTGCATTGGCCTTTCTTGTTTTGATTATCTATTTGAGTGGGGCATGGTGTTTATCTCCTCAACACAGTGGGGTAGACCTCAAGGTTCCATATGGTCGAGTGGTAGTGATTCTATTTACCATTGAGATATGATGTTCATGTTTTTATACTTAGATGATCTTAGATTTTGCTATCTTGTTCATTTCTTGGAGAGTTACTTATTGTCATCATGATATAACTATCATGTATTCTATTATGTATTGGTTTGTGGCATCCATTCAGGAGATGTTATCTATTGTATTATGACTTGTTGATTCATTATTGTGATCCCTGTGATATGTGTAGTGGATGATGTATTATATGTATGTCATGATGTACCAGTTGTACCCTATTGTTTGTACCTTTTCTTATATTAATATGATGGATGTATCTTGTTATTCAGTTCCAATGTTTAGGTTAGTTTACTTTATGGTGGGTGTTCCTAGTTAACACTTTGTTTGGGTTTTAAAATAAATGTAAGATATGTCATGTGATTAGGCTATGGTTGATGTTAGTAGTTTAGTAACATTGTCAAAAGTAACTATGTCTTGGAACCCTTTTGAATGCTAACTATGTTTATATACTTTGGCGTAATGTTTTATCTTATGTTGTTCTTGCTTTTGCATCTTTTTTGTTTAATGATTAAGATAAGATAAATATTACATCAAATTAGTGTCAAGTTAGGTTAATTTATCATGGGTTCTTGGGCGGGGTGTTACAAACAATATCAGTAACTCTGTAAATGTAGCTTTCTACACTTTCATCTTTTGTCTTTCTTAGGACCTCATACTTTTGTTTGAGATTCATCAGTCTTGCTTGTTTTATCTTTAAATCTTCTTCATATATCGGGACCATCTTATCCCATATCTCATAGTACCTTTTCAAATCTTGTGTCACATAGGCTACTAAAAATGATTGCTCTTGCTTTCACATTAGCTTCATTTTGTCTTTATTCTTTAGTAGTCAAAGGTCTTCCAAAAGAAGGATAGAAACTAGTTTGAATCACCTCCCACATACCATTTTGCAATGTTTCCAAACATGCTTCCATCTTTTCCTTCCAATAGGTAAAATTGGTGCCATCAAATATGGAGCCTAAAAGTTAAAGTTCTATGCCATCTCAGATCTACCTCAAGTAATTAAGCTTCTTTAAGAGGAACCTACTCTAATACCAATTGTTGAACACAATCTAGATGTTGATAGGGGGTGAATCAACATAAACCAAAACAATACTATTTTACTTGTATATTTACCACATGAAACATTAAACAAGTAAAGAATAGAACCAACACATGAACACCAAATTTATACATGGAAAACCCAAACTGGGAAAAACCACAGTGAGTACTCTCCCACAAAGAATTATTCAGTGATGTATATAATATGATTACAAAAGATAATAGGAGCTCACTACTCTAGAATTGCAACGAGAGGCTCACTACATCAATACAACAATGAATAAAAATAGGATATCACTGCTCCAGACTTGCAAACATAGACTCACTACCAGGTAAAAGCACAATAATATGTCACCCTTTTATAAAGGAAAAAGTTAACAAAATCAAAGCTGTTCAACTTCAATAGTATAAAAATGTCATTTGTGTTTGGAATTTGAAGATGATGTAAACTAATCAAATGTGTCAAAAGTAAATAAATTTTATGATTAATATTTTTAATAATTTTATAAGAATTGATATATTTTTTTAATTTTTAAAGACGATTTTTCAGTTGTTGAAAAATGCTGAAAATTAGGGGTCTAGTTCCCACCAAAAAATTATATGTAAATAAATATTTTTTCCCCTAATTTTAAACTATGTTATAGATGACATATATAGCTAGTGCATGAAGAAGTAAAAATTGGTTTGTGACATATATTTTATCTTTTATAACAATTCAAATTCCAACTCACCTGAAATCAATAGTTTTCATCTCCCGCCATATTTTTCATAACAAATCTATCCCAATAAAAAAAAATATATATATTCTTGAAGATGACTCTCTCCTCTAGTGCACCATATGTTTTTCAAATTTATTTAATATGATTTACTATTTTTTTCTTTCTCCGAATCAACATCTCCTTGATTGTTAAAATACCTACTTGCAATATTTTTTAATTACAATAGACCATGTCTAATTAAAATACTATAAAATCTATATGAGGATATTCTTGACTCTGATCTTTATAAAAGGGTATTTTTTAAAATATGTCATTAAAAAGATTAAGAGTTATTGAAACATCACTTTTCTAAAATAATTTTATTTCTATGGTAATTGGAGTCAAAGTGGTATAAAACATGCATTTAATAGATATTTTCAATTGAAAAAGTTAAATCACTCATCTAACTTAGCTAGAATGTATCTAAGTAGACCATAGGTTTGACCAAAATTATTTTTTAGTTAGAAATACTAAAATTCAACTGTGCTGATAAGTTAGCCTAAAAGGTGACAGATTATTGTGCTTTTACCCTACCAAAGTAGCAAGATACAATGCAAACTTATGCACCCAAGACTCATTGTCTCAGGGACAAAGAACATACAACTCTTTACAAGAATAAAGAGAGATTCTCCTAATAATGTAGTTGATCTGTACAACACTACCAACCTCAGTAGTTCACAGTTACTGTATTTTCTTCTCTACTACCATCACTAAACTCTACTACGCTAACAGTAGATAGTCACTAGTTTGCACAATGTTCACTTGTTTCACATCTTATATTTTTCCAAAGCATAGACTATACTTATATACAAGATAGTTCATTGTAGATTACAACAAGGTTGACCAAACCAAAGGTATATTAGAATTCAAGTTACACGTTAGCCAATAAAACAACAAAATGTAATAAGGTCCTATGTCAAAAGCACTAAAACCAAAACATATAATGGGCCCAATCAGATAAGAGATAAATATTTAATGTATAGGCCCTATATAGCATGAACCCATCCAAATAAGAGATAAATATTGAATTCATAATCTGTACCTAATTCAAGAAATATGATCCACTCTAGGAGAGAGGAGGGTCATGAGCACATTACACATAACCCAATGCTAGATCTGTAATTATCGAGACAACTAAAGCCATCTCAAATGTGTAGAAACATATTGGCCAAAGAGCCACTTAACTTTCCAATTGTATCCAAACCACCACATGCTATAGTGAGATCCATATGCCACATCATAAACAAAATCACACACCAATAGTCCACATCAAAAATTCTCATAACACATCTCCAGACTAGAAAAACAATTGAACATAACTATAACATATGATAACACAATTTCTAGAACACCAAGAAAAAGTTCTACATCACCAAAGAACGCCACAAATAGGACTAAAACTTGAATCCATCTGTATAAGTATCATCAAACCTTCAACTCTGAATTTCAGAGTAGAAACCTTTTAGAAAGCACAACAGAAGCACTATTAATTGCAACTACAAACATGTTCTCTATTTATTGAACCACAAACATTTGGACCACATAGACTTCCAGATATAGAAGTATAAAACTTTTTCTTCACATGATCACATAAAATCTATGTATTCCACTATACTAGGTTTAGTACACACTTACTTCACAAGTAGCAGACTTTTAGACCACAATGTTTGAGAAACCACAAACACCTCTGGAACATAATGTTTGACATCAATGACAACAAACAACTAGACATATATTTCCAATAGAGAAAACATTTGGTGATTTATAATATTTATAAGAAAAAGAAACCCTCAAAACTTGAGAAAGGGTTTGTTGAATCCATGCTCTAAAACTATGTTAAATTTTGCAACATAAGGACCCACAAGATAAAACAACAAACAAATATTGTCTTCCACAAATGAGAGTAGAAAGAAAGATTTTATATATTCCTCAAAATAAAAAGATATAAAATGATAATTAAAATTCACAATGAATTTCTTTATAGAAACTAAGTCCCCTAAAAATAGGAAAACAACTAAAAAAACTAGAAAAGAAAACTAGAGCTCAACTAAACTAAACTAGGCTAAATTAGGCTAAAATGAAATTAAGTTAAGCATGCATGTGCTCCAAAATGCATAAATATGAATTGAAATAACATGCAAATATATATGATGCAACAAATATGTATGAGCAATAAATATGCATTCTTTAATTGTGTGTGTGTTTGTGTGATGAATTCATTTTAGGGTTTTAAATGATGTCTATGTGATGATTAGCTTCTTATGAATATGACCAACATATTGATGTAAATTGAGTAATGAAATGACAATTTAGTTATTATCTACTATGAGAGTACATGAGAGAAAATTCTTTTTTGAATTGTTAGGGGAAGGTCCTTGGGATCTAAAATAGTCCTAAACATTTAAGCTATAAAAAAACATACACAATTATTAACACTTAATACTATTTTTTAGGGGTTTTTATAATATTGAATTATTATTTTTCTTGTCTCTATCACTTAGGTACAAGTCTAGCAATAACTCATCTCATGATTAATATTTTATAGATTTTAAGAATGAAATGAACCATCTCTAAGCATAGAATTGTCACATTCTTAGTGGCTAAAGTAGAGACTAGCAAGTTGATGCACACTATTTGAAAATAAATTTATTCTAACCCAAGGTGACATGATTCTTAAAACTACACAACTCATATTCTTTTTTTATTAAAGGGTAAATAGGTTCTGATAAGCTCTTGAAATCTATCTACATTAAAATGTTAGTAAATACTTGTTGACCAACAATAAGACATCAAACAAATACACTAGGTACTGAAAGGGCTTAACAATTAGTACAATCCATCCAACCTACACAATGTCATTTCCTTGTATATTCTAAGTTAAATATAATGTTATAAATTTTACCTATTTTCACATCCAACTCAAATAGGCAGAGCTGGGTAGCTAGTTAACTAAGGTGTAAGGTACATTTTTTTTAAAATTTAAGTTTCAAATTGAGTGTTTAAACTATGCCAAAATAAGAAAATGTAGAAAGAAAAGAACATTCATCTCATGAAAGAATATTACATTGATATACAAAGTTTTACAAAAGGAATGTATTACAAATACATTTTGCAGTTTGAATTCTTTCAATTCATTTATAAAGGTAAAGAACCCACAAAAGTCGTGAGACAACTACAAAAAGTTGATACAAGTAAATAAAGTATATGCAAGAAATGACAAGAAGTAGAAATAGGATAGGGACCCGTCATTTCCTATGGTAATGAAAAATACCCTTGCACCTTATGAGATCCATCCTTGTTTTCTTCAACTTTAAAGTGCTTATCCCGAATGGTGTCTTGCAAGATGGTAAAACAATGTTAGAAAATAAATGATAGGTACCTATCCTATATCTATTAAGTATCAAATGCAAGAATACTTAAAGAAAAAAAGAGAGCAAAAGAAATAAATAATAAGAGCATCAAGAATTATCTAATGATTTTATTTCATTGTGCAGATACAAGATTGGAAATGACAGACCATCAAAGGGATAGGCTATCATAGTCTGAAACCTTTTGGTTTACCAATGACAAATCAGATATTGAAGTTTGGGTACCTATTTATGCACTTTGATAACAATAGGTATCCAACTAAAGAGTAAAGAAGCTAAGAGCATCAAGAACATACATCATGAATCAAAGTACAATGTAATAGTTACAAAGAGTACATATTAAAGGAAAATCAACTAGTAACACAAGGATATATTAGATGCAATTCTTTACAACAATGATGCGACAATCAACAAGAAATGGTTATAATGGGATGCCTAAAGTAGATAAAAGATCATCTAGTAGCCATGTTTAATGTGTTAGTCAATCAATGTATCAATAAAGGCACATAGAAGCTATATCTATAATTACTACTATAGAATGTAATAATACCTCATTTCAATGATATTATCTAACTTCAATGTAATAGCAGAGGTATTAAGACTAATACTTGTTACAATTTTAATGATAAAATATATGTTAACAAAGAAAGGTGCTTGTAATGTTGTTACAAAAAAAGCCTCAAACAAATACAAGAAACATCGTAGAACATATCAATATGATAGAAGCATGTCATTCGAGAATAACATATTACAAAAGTATTAAGAGATTGAATGGTAATAAGTACAAGATCAAGGCACGAGGCAATCATAAAGAGGAAAGATACATGGATCAACAATGTGCATTCATGATGAAGCGATGATCATAATGTATTGGACTCATACTAAAAAATAAAGCAAAGTGCAATATCCATGAACCTGATACAGTGAGCATAATATTGTTACTTCAATTCATAATATATTCATTAAAAGGGGAGAACCTTCTCAAGTGGAAATATGAAAGAGGCTATCTAGAAATAGCTATGAATAGTTTTTAGCAACCAAGGAAAAAGGTCCATAAGCATCCATTGAAATGATAAGAACAAAATAGAAGTAGTAAAGATCACTATTATTAGCCTTATCAAAGTATGGTATAGCTACAATCATAAAGGAGAAATTTGCATTGTACAATGAGCACCACAAAATGGTAGAGAAAAGAAAGAGTTACCTTGAATCATAGTCATTAATAGGACAAAGGGAAACCATGATGATCAAATAATGCAAGCAATGACACAAGTAATGAAATTCCATACTTACATTCAAATCATGAAAGGTGAACAATTATTAATAACAATCAACAATTATATGACATAGACAAATATAGGGACTAATAGGTCAACAACATTAAGGTACTATTGTAGCATCAAGTAACAATGGATAGTATGGGTCAAAGACAATCAACAAATTGACATGAATTATTGAGCATTCACAAAACCATAAGGTCATTAATGCATCAAATCAATTGAATAGGAGCCACAATGAATGAAAAAGGTAATGTTATGATGTTAAAAAAGACAATGTATAACAATGCCCACACAAAGATACATAATCACTATGAGATAAATAAGAATCACCTAGATAAACATCTTAAAAATAAATCATATACAAGATCCTGGCAATATACAACATTTTACCAATACAAGGTGTTGAAAATGAAGATTTGGAGGTTGACAAAATAGTAACATTATTTATAATTCTAATTAGTAAGTCACAATTCATCCAACAATTCGTAAGTCACAACTCATCAATGTAAGCAACTGACAAAAGATGTATGACAAAAAGGGTAAACAAATGTTATTTCTAGCTTGAAAATAAATAAAGACCATCAAATGAAAGTGGTATCAAAACATGTAGGAGGAATATCTGGATCAACTGGAAAGCTTGCACTTCATAGACATCAGACATCTCAAAATGCATCAAAGCATAAAGTAGTAATCAATGCATATAAAGTTTCCTTAATGTGTTATTGAAAAACTAAAGAAATGAATTGGTATGTGAAATCAAGGAGGGTTTTTAGCTTGAGCCACAACATGAGCAATGATATTTAGCACCTTTATCAGTTATAGTGTCAAGAATATCATGGAGATATTTATATAGAATCTATTCAAACCTATGACACAACAAGTACATTAAAATATGATATAATAGCAGATGTTTCAAAAAGAGCAACATTGTCATACAAAGAGCGTAATATCTAGATATATAACTTTCTATGAAAAGGAGAATTTGCAATCATCTGAGTTATATTCTAGGGAGTTGATACAACTTTGAGGTTTTGTGTCCAAAAGTCCTTTGTTTGGCATTAACAAGCATATATCAAGGTGGGAATTAGAAATTATTGTTCATACACAGAATACAACATCATTTTTCTTTCAAAATATCAAAGCCTAGTGAAACCATTAATTCTAGGAAGAATTTTTAGTATGATATAGGGTTTGTATATTAAAGACCGAATATCAAGTATAAAGGTGTCAAACTTAAAGGAATATCTTTCCATCTCTTTGTATTACAAGTCTCAAACTGAGCACAAAGAAGAAAGATACAATAACAACAATCAAATACCCATAAAGGGTTTCAAATGACCAAGATAAATTTGTGCAACTATTTTCAGAAAATAGTATTAGACACAAAATATTCAAAATTTTGAGAAAAAACCACAGGTTTGAAAGGAAAAGAGAAATATTTTGCATGTTTATTTGTAGATGTTTTCATATATGACAGGAATCCACAAGCACATGAAGAGATTGGAGAATTGTGTACAAAAAAATTGTATACAACCACGACCAGAGAATGAAACTTGACATACCTGTAAAAGGTAGCTCTCAAAAAAAATATTTTCATAGAAAGATCTCCAAATATGCTACACCGTGGTCATGGATTGCAAAACTCTCCAGGAAGTTTGTGACAAACTAGAGGTGAACTGTTGGCATAACTGATGTAGTGATGGTAAGTGATTTCAAGCGTTGTCATTATATAGATTTGATTGCATGATGATCATTTATTGGGTTGTCATTGATGTCAAGTATTGACCTAGTGCTCCTAATATGTTTCTAAGTATAAGTATGATGATCAAGGTGTTGTGATGAGTTTCATTTGTAGTGATCCTTATGAGAAACATGGGGATGTCTCTAGATGTCAAATTTATGACCACTACTATTGATGTATATTAGTAAGAAAGGTATGATAAGATGAAGGTTAATAGTGCATCTGCTAGAACAGTTAGTGACATGCGATAGGTGATTTGATTGGTTTGTCAAATCTATGATGATTTATGTGTTACGGTCACATGAGAAGGTTGTTGACAATATGTAGAAGCTATGGTTGTGACCACAACTAATTTGATTGACTGGTGTGAAGGATAGGTGATCAATGAGTAGAGACATAGTTGTTAATAGGTTAAAGTGTCTATGTTCTTGAGCAACAATTGATAAATCTTTGACCGGTGATCAATGATCGGTGTTGAGGTTGTGGTGGAATCAGTTGAGCTATTCATGATCTGGTGATGTATCTTCATGATTAGAGGTGATGATATGGTATCACATTGTTTGATGCTAGCATGAGGAGAAGATTCTAGAGGAAGCATGTGTTTGGTCAAAACGTGTTTGACCCCTTGACACAAAATTCTATGTAAATCATTGTATTAGCCGATGCAGTCTTGGAAATTTGTTTTGTACATTGAACTTTATTTTGTGGCGCATTGGATCTGAGCGGGATATTTGAAATTCAAATTTATTTTGAATTTAGGGCTTGATTAAGGTGGTGGACTTAAATTTCAATATATAATGGGTGAAGTTGAAAGTTAAGTGTGTTGATCATGTGTTGAGAATGTGCTCCACAACTATATCTTCTATCTTATTTTTCTCTTCTTCATCATATCTTTATCATCTTAAAATGGAAGCACTTCCATCTTGGTAGGTTTAGCACCCTCATTTAGTGCATTTTCATGATAGATTTGTATTTAGGATGCATCTGCACTTGATTCTTCATTTCTTGGGCACAATTGCACCCCTGTATTTGGGTCAAAGTCAACTTGGTTCAAAAAAGAAAAAGATTTCTGGGTTTTCTCCATCTCTGTGTTTCTGTTCCAGATCCGGTTGCAAAATTTCTAGAAACACGATACATGCACCAAAAAATAGGTATTTCCAGATCTGCTATTGTATGAGGTATGTATTTTATTTTATCTGATTTCATTATTCTTTGCAAGAATTTCTAGATTTATATTCCTTATCATTAGAATTTCATGTATGTGTTAAATATTGGTTTAGGGTCTCTTTTATGTGCAAACCCCCATTGTTCTAAACCCTATCCATATTTTACACCATACATTTTGGTGAACCCTCTTATGACAACTCTTTCTTTTTGGTGTTAGATTTTCATTTTATGTTAGATCTTACATGCATATAAACATATATTTCTTTTATGCTATTGCATTTATATTTCAAAAATAAAATAAAAATCACAAAATTTCTTTAACAAAAACATTTACATTTTTCATGCTTGTAGTGCTACTTTGTGTTCAACATGTATGATTCTTGTTTTGAATTCTTTGATGAGGCTTTTATTGCAAAAGAGAATAGATCCCCTAATGAGGTACATGGAAGTGAGTATGAAAAATGTTTGAATAAGATCTCCATTGATCCTATTCCTATTTCATCCTCCTTTACAACCTCTTCAATTGACCTGTACCATATGGTGCGTGCATGGTTACCTTCATGTTCTACTATTTGCAACATTGATGCACCTAGAATGTTATATCCTAAACCTTTGTTGACAGTAAAATGATGTCCTCGAATAACAATTAAGGGTAAACCTAGAGATCCTTTGGATTTCTTTGATAACATGGATTCCGTTTCACATGCTTATCGCACACAGAATAGCTCTTAGCCTACTATTCCAATTTCTTTACCTCCTTCTCAACCTATGCTTCCTCAAGTCCCTAGGTTGCCATCTTCCTTTAAGAAGTATGACTTAGTAGAATAATTACGTGCTACTCCTGCTAATATATCTTTATGGGAATTGCTTCAAACATCCCTGACATATCATGAGGCATTGCAAAAGGTTTTATCTACCCTTCCTACTTTTCCTTCTAACCAAGAGGAAATTAATTCCTTTTTGGAGTGCATGCATACTATGCCTTTTGTACCTCCTATTGCATTTTCTGATGATGATTTACCTTTTGTTGAGGTCCAGAATCAATATGATGCTCTTATGGTTGATGTTTCTATTAATCAAAGTATCATTTGTAGAACATTAATTGACAATAGATCTGGGCTTAATGTTTGTAACATGGATATGCTTAAGGTAATTAAGGCCAATCTTACAACTATTCAACTTGATAATGTCCCTATTCATGGATTTGATAATATTGCAAAGAGAACTTTGGGCATTATTACGTTACCGTTTAAAAGTTGGTCCAATTATTCTCAATACACCTATTCATGTTATGCCTGGACCTCTCAATTATAATCTTATTTTAGGTAGACCTTGGTTACATACTATGTATGCAGTTCCTTCTACTCTTTATCGCAAGCTTAGGTTCATTTATAACAATTTGATGTATACGCTACATGCGGATGATGCGCTAAATCCTTTCTTAAATGCAGAATATGCTAAAGTTTCCAAACCTCTCCAACTAAGTAAAGATCTTGAAAGGCCACTTGAGATTAAACAAACTGCAAATCCATCTTCTTGTTTGACTGGGGATGATTGGGGAACATTGGACTTCAATCCTTCTTTTATTGGAGAATATAAAGTTTCTGATTTGGAATTCATGAAACAACAAAGTGGGTTTGAAAAATGAGCTTTTACTCATTCCCCGCTTTCTGCGGAATTAAAAAGTAACTTTGTTGCTGCCTTGATTGAAGAAACAATTGAAACATTAAAACTTGATTGCTATGACATTGTGACGTATGTGGTTCCTTGGACTCAATTTGATATGGCCGATAGATATGGTTTTGGTTATCATATGCTCAAGAAATCATGATTTAATGGGAAAGGATGTGGTAAATATGAACAAGGCATACAACACTAGTAGAATTTGGGAAATAAATGACTAGGTGACTAAAATTTTTAGTCACGTGACTAAAAATGATCATGTTCTACCATTTTTTTTAGTCACATGACTAAAACTGATCATGTTCTACAAATATAAATGACTAAATAAATGACCAATTTGGTCATCAGATAAAATCACAACTAAAATGACTAAATAAATGAATATATTTAAGCATCATTTTTATAACAACCTTGTTATTATATTTGTTGGTACCCATCTTAAGATGTTTAGTATTCTATTTTACAATTAAGGGCACAACTAATTATTATCATCTCTGTGTAAACAGGAAGTAGAACGAAAAAGGGTGAATATAGACTTTGGTGCCACAACTGTAATAGGCATTCTTGTTGGGTTTCTATATGGTGGCAATAGAGAAGCAATTGCATCAGCTGTAAGTTATTATAAGTTATTTTGTCAAATCAGTTATGAATATATATTTTCTTTGCCAGTCTCCATTTGCTTAATAAACATTTAAACTTGTATTGGGTTTGTTTCTAATGCTCATAGTTTTTGAAGTTGGAAGTTTATTTCCTCAAAAATGTATGGTTAGAGATGTAGTGCTCAAATATCAAGTGGCTCAATAGATATAATGTTTTCCTTTTGCCTCAAAATTATCCCTCAAACTCCTATCTCAAGTCATACGTGATCATTGCTAGCTTGGAAAAGACATGCAATTGCTAAAAATAGCCTCAATAATTGTCCATAACGTATGCAAATTCAAAACTCTCCAAAAATCTCATAACACCCTCAAAAATCCAATGGAGCTTCTTTATTTTTCCTTATTATTGTATTTTAAACTTAATGTTTATTAAATAGATTTATAATTGACCAATTGATAAAAAATAATTACATTATAATTTTTATGTAATAATAAAAGGAAAAATAATATTTCATTTTATCTTAGAATTTATAAATAAATAAAATAATAATAACATTTTGTTAATTTCTCTTCAATAGATGTTATCATTATTTTATTATATCTAAAAGTACAAATTAATAACAAGTGACATCAAACCTCACTTGTCAAAATTCACATATTGACAAGATATATCAAAATGAGTTTAAAAAATAAAAAAGAAAAGGTGCTTTGTAGCAACAGTACTCTAATCGTACCCTGCCATTTTCTTTTCATCTTTTGACTTTGTTTAGTCTGGGTCGCCATGGAAAACTGCTAGGGTAGGGAAGAGAAATTGAGATCTCCACAAAGCTTCATGTTGCAGACATGGGTCTAATGGTGAGTTCTTGCTACTTTTCCCTTTTATTCTTTCTGCATATGATTTTCCTGTAAAGTTTCTCTGGAAAATAGTCATAGCATGATTATAGCTCTGTGTACCTTTTGATGCTCATTAATGTTTTAGCTATAGACATCCCTGAAGGCTATAGAAACAAGAGGGTTTCTCTTCTATGAGCTCTGAGGCTTAATTTGATCATAAAATTATGCAAACATATGGATCACTTGAGATAATCCTGTATTTCCTCCATGGCTCAAACAAGGGTTTTAAGACATGATTTGTGCCCTTTTGGGCTTGACATTCCAAATAACACCA
The DNA here is from genome assembly GCA_027943335.1 of Chamaecyparis obtusa. Classification (NCBI taxonomy): domain Eukaryota; kingdom Viridiplantae; phylum Streptophyta; class Pinopsida; order Cupressales; family Cupressaceae; genus Chamaecyparis; species Chamaecyparis obtusa. The sequence continues at coordinate 707,749 of BSBK01005111.1, forward strand.
AAACCTGACTTACATCTTTTTCTTGGTATTTTCTTGAGTTTTCTTGGATAGAATTTCACATACCTATTTACATCTAGGTCACGACTTATCTTATTGAAACCCTATATAGCCATCAAGGACATTAGGAGGCTTTTGTAAAATATGCTATGTTCGGTATAAACTAGGGCTTCATTGTATACTCAGGCTTCCTTGTTTCCATTTGTTGATTTCTTTAGAGATTTTCTTGTTTCCAAAAGGTTGTAACCTTATGTATCTGATTTGCTAATGGTCTCCGTATTTGCTAAGAAACTAAAACATTTTAGAAAAATTTACTCTACTGTAGACTAGGATTTGAGTGTGCACCTAAACCTGTTTTGAAGGCCAAAGACAAACAAACCTCATAGCATATAATCAAATCATATTTAATGGTAAACAAACTAAAATCAAAGCCACCTCAGTTTAAGCCTAAAACGGATGCGCCCATGCACCGTTTGATATGCTTAGTTATAGATGGATGTGGGTGTGCAAACTCAAGCACTTGGAGCATGCAAATTAGGATGATTTGAGGATCAAGAAGACCCAAAATGACACAAAATAGGTATGAGGAACCTATTTTGCCTCAAAGGTCTCAAGAACACACAAATATGCAAAGCTAAAAGATGAACTAAGATTGATTTAAACAAGAAATGAATCTATGTTAATCCAATTAAGCTAATTTAGATGTGATTTAAGCTTGGAAATGATCTAAAATGATGAGTTTATGCTTATGCTAGAATGAAAATGACATTATAACTTTGCTATTGAGTTTAAGAGTTGAAAGATGATTTGCCTTAGGAAGTGAGGGTATTTATAGGAAAAGGGAAGGGCTTGGTTTAAAAGGATGAGTCAGAGTTAGGGCTAAGGTTAGGGTTGAGTCAAGGACAAGTGTCCTGACAAGTGTCAAGGGAGGATTGAGTTGAAAGTTTGAGGGCATGTGCACAATTTGGTAAATGTGCCCAAGGCCAAGAGGTGGCAAGGAAGGGATAAGAAGGTCTTAAATGCATAATGAATGCATGTAAGAAAGATAAGGAAGGCTTAAATGCATCCTTAAATGCATTTGCAAGAGGTGGCCAGGAGGTGTCAATCCTTGTTGACTAAGGAGGATGACTAAGAGGAGGTTAGCATAAGTTTTGGTAAACCTTTTGCTAATGGAATGTGACAAGATTAGAAAGGGGATTAGGATTAGGATTAGGAGAAAGGGATGGGAAAGTGGCTTTTGGTGAGATTTAGATATTTATTAAAAGTAAATTTAATAAATATTAAATATCTAGGCTTAGGGTTTGAAGGGACTAGTTTAGGGATTTGACCCATTTAGAGGAAGGTTTAGGACTTTCTAGAAGAGTTTAGTGCTCTTTAGAATTTTGGCCAACTTTGGGATAAAAAATAAATTAAAAATAAATTAATTTATTTTTGAAGTTTTTGGTCAATTTATTAATTAAATAATTAATAAATTAGGGATAATGTCCAAATGACATTTTTAGGCTAGATTCCTTAATTAAAGATTTTTAATTAAGAGAGAGGGATTTAATGCCATAAAAATAAATTAATTAATTAAATAATTAATTAATTAATAAATGATGATGTCATCAAGGATTTTCAGAAAACAAAAATAATTTATTTTCTGAAGGATTTTTCGGTGTCTACATCTACATTGTTAGGAATTCAAGTAAAAGCCTAATTACTTTTGGGCCTAATATGGATTACCTTATGCAATTTTACTCCAAAAGGAATGTCATGAATTTGGATTTACTTGAATTTTATCTTTAACAATTTGAGTAATCTCCATTTCTGCAGTATACATTGGAAAACATTATTGAGTTTCAACTGTCGAAATCCCCTCCTACTTACTGGAACACCAATACACAATAACATGGCAGAAATCTGGGCGGTGCTTCATTTCATCATGACAATACTATTTGATAGCCATGAATGGTTCTCAAAAGGGTAGAATCTCATTCCCACAGTTCCTATAGTGACATGTGTTATGAGTTATCAGGTAATATTTTCAATAAAACACTTAAATTATGATATGGTTTTAGATATCTGTTGCAGCATTGAGAATCATGCTGAGCATGGAGGGACACTAAATGAACACCAACTTAGTAGATTGGTAAGACTTGTTATCAAATTCTTTGAAATCTTTTCAAAATAAAATTTAAGGAAATGAAAGAAATTTATCTTATTTAGAGGGTTACACAGGTTTGAGATTTGTGGTTTTAATTTGCATTGAGTTTACTTACATACACAACTTATGAGAGCTATCCTATCTGCATTGAAAATCTATAAATATTTCATGTCATTTATGTTTCTCACACTTAGATGTTTGAATGACAATCATATTAAATTTGTTTTGCTAGCTTCATGTGACATTGTTAATTTCATTTCTACTTCATACTTCCAAAAGTTGTTCATGTAAAACTAACTAGTGATTATGATCGTTTAATTACCAACATGCTGTCTTGAAACCTTTTATGCTGCATTGAGTTAAGAAGGACGTGATTACAGAGATGACCAGCAAAAAGGAAGTTACCACGAATTGTAAATTGAGTTCTCGACAGGAGGCATTTTATTAGGCTATCCAAAACAAAATCCTAGTTGTAGAATTGTTGGAGAGTAATCGTCTCTATGACAAAACACTTCTTAACCTCATGAACATTATTATACAGTTAATGAGGGTATGTTCATGTTTCTTTGGATAGTGGTGCTATTAGGAATACTCTACTGGGCGTATTTCTTGGTTTTAATTTCCAGTAGAATATTGGACAAATTTCATTTTAGCGAAAAGGAAGAAGTTTTGGTAAAGAATGTAGCAAGAGTAATATGATTTCAATACTTGAATAGAAAATCATTTTAGTACACACAGTAAAATGAACTTAATTATTGTCTACAATTTTTGCACAACATTAAAGGCTATCTATAACATCACGTATTTTCTAGAGAAAAACATAAGATATTTATTGATTGAAATCAATTTATTGTGTCCCAACACTGTTCACAATTTTTGCACAATGGCTTTACTTACATGAGATACTTTTGTTTCTTGGCCAATGGTTTTACTTATTTCTTTATCCTTTCTTTTTGCTCTCTGACATAGAAATAATATCTAACTTATTTTGCAATACCTGCTTACAATCAAAAAACTATAACCTCAATCCTGTGGACCACGTCATGCCGATGAATGCTGTGCAAGCTTGGTTTAGAATGATTCTCATGTTCAAGATGAAAGAATAGAAACCTCTCACATTTGTAACCTAATGCTTCTTGTGTCTGGTGGACCTTTTCTAGTCTCACTGATAACCTAGGTTCAAGCTCAGTTGAGAATGCATCTTGTGTTCAAGCTGATAGAATAGAAATCCCTCATATATAGAACCTAAGCTCAATTGTGATATGATATTTTAAACATGATGGGGTATTCCCAATGCATCAGAGACAACAATGGGTGATTTACAATTTACAAAACAACATCAAGAAGAGAGCTTATAAGCTAAAAAGTATCCTGTGATTTTTTTCCTAGCTAGAAACCTTTTCCATTTTATAAAGAATCTCACATTGACCTCAAGGGGAAAACAAAGAGATGATTATTCTTCAACTAACCATGGGAGGAAAGCACTTAACAAACATTAAACTCAGACAAATAGATGCTAATTGACATGGGATATTGTTATTCCCCTATTGAAAATATTGAAGAATAAATGTCTCTATTACGATTTTAGAGACAAGCTTAATATCTGCTTGCATACACTAGTACATTTGACATCATTTTTTGACCTTTATTTTTGACCATTAATGAAAATGGTTTAGGTTGGTCGAGGTATAGAAGGAAAAATTTGTTTTTTTAAAAAAACCATGCCTGTGTTTGTCGAACTTTCGACCAATAGAATTTTGGTCAAATGTTCGACGAATACGAGCATATTACTTAAAAAGAACATTTCAATTCTCATTTTTACTTTTACGGTTGCAGCGAGCGCGCGAATTAGGAGTGGAGCGGAGCTTATTCCTGAAGAGTGCACCTACACCCGAGGTTAAAAGTGAAACAAAATTCTAAGTACATTCCTTCTGTGTTTTTTATCATTTCTTATGGTTGATAGCACAAGTAATTGATATTTAAACATACCCGCAACTAGTTTGGATGTAACAGCGGCATGTCTAACTTGTAAAAGTTGTTCATTCAAAACTTACACAGTCAATTTCATAAGGAACATATAGTTGTTATGCTACAGCAAGTTTAACTAATATTTCAGCAGTGTTGTAGTAACTCCAATGCATTTGTGTTATTAGTTTTTGTTTATTCCTCTCTGTCCCACGACATTCTGTCAGGCTGAACTCAACACATTGTGTCAGCTTTTCCATGAAGTCGTGGCCCTAATTTGTGCTTTCATCATGGAGATTCCATGCCATTGGGTGAAAAAAAAAATTAGGGTAATGTCATTTCATTTGTTCAATTCTCAGAATTGGGAAAGACATTAACTGTGCATGATCTACATACTTTGCATTGCAAGTCTTCAAAAGAAATCACTAAAAAAATAGTGTTTTCACCATTTGTAGATTTCCCAAAGTTTTCTTTTTCTGTCTTTCGGTGCATTTTATTAGGAGCTTAGCCGACGCCCATTTTCTAGGGTATGTAATTTTGTTGCTTCATTATGTGAATACACTAAGGATTTTGTATGATACCCACATCTAAGACCGGGGTTGTTATTAGATGATGCATGATATTCTTGTGTAATATGTACTATACACATATTCATACTCCTTTTAAATAAGTAAAATATTAGAACATAAACATTTTTATTCAGGATAAGGTTGAATGCTAATAGATAATAATTACCCTATAAGCACTTTTATTAGGGAAATTTTTGGGCACTCCAAATTGCATGTAGGCTCAAGGGTAGGAAATGTGATCCCAAAAAACAATATTGGAGGCTAAGGAATAACAAGAAGTTTGATAAGTATAGTCCTCACAAATTTGAAATAGTATCAAGACTTAAATGTCAATATAGGTGCATTGAGGTTTTGCTTTGCTTTTTTGTGGCAAGTGAAGCTTCAAAGCATGTTGCTAGAAGGATAGGATAAACTAAACCATATCCCCCATATGTTTCCTTTTCCATTTTGACAAACGCAAGGATGAATCCAAGTAAAAAACCCCTATCATTATGCTTTGATGGATGTCCATACCTTGTTCCAAAGCTCCCATTTTGGCAATATCCAGGAAGGATGCTGACAGGTTGTCAGATTTGATTTTACATGTGTTGATTGCATTTGCTTGAAATTTTTTGAAAGCCTTTTTAGCAAGTATATTCTGTGATTATCCTGCAATCATGGCATTCCATAAAACCATGATTCTTAAATGCATTTTGTCAAAAAGTTCGCTGGCCTTTGTCTATACTTCCACATTTTGCATACATTTTGCAGGGTAGGGTGTTAAAGAATATAGATTAGAATAAAGAATAAACGTAATGCTTTTTCGTAATCAAACTTCTGCTGGATTAGATAATTGCCACTGTGATTGATTTCTAAACAATAGATATGATCTCATATAAGTAGAAGAATGAATGGTTATTATTGTGAAAGGACATGACCGTACGTGACTGGACAGTTACGTAGGGTCATGTCTTTCCACAATAATAATTTTTTGATAACAATAAACTTCTAATTATAATGATGCCATTTCATATTACTGTTTTAACACTTAACACACGATGCATGGTAATATCATGATTATCGACTTCAGCAATATAGGTCACAATATGTATATGTATCATGACTGCAGTCATGATACATATACATATCATGACTGGTATATATAGCATTGATGTAAGTTACAGTATGTATATGTATCATGACTGTTATAAATCACGGTATGTATAGGTATTGTAACTATTATCACAGTCATGATACACATTGTGACTGATATATACATGAAATTTGACTGTATTTCCTTCATAGATGATCTCAGCATGAATATATATATTTATGATATGAGCATATATATATATATATGCTTAACTTGGTCCCCTTCTAACAGCATTGGATTCCTGTGGAGGAGATACAAGTTAAGGGTTGAGTCCCATAACAAAGCCAATCAGAATACCTTCGAACACGGTCTATCAGAGAATGGAACTCTGTGGAAAAAATGTAAATAATACTACACAATCAAACTTAAAAATGCATGAGTATGAATTTGGGGTGCATTTTCCAAAGTGTAAGTTTCTAACTAGTGGCGGACTGTGTCTTCACAAAAAATTTAACCTCACAATGAACAACAGTCACAACAAATACATAGTAGTCTAGTAGAACCTGCAAATGTAAATTATGGGTTTCTATAATAATAGGGACTGCATATAGTTCCAAAACACCAGTGCTCGTTTAAGAAAACTGTTCCATAGAAACAATAGATTCCAAGTGGAGATGCATTAGGAACCTTATTTCCATTTACTGAGATGTAATAGAAGTTCCTTTTCATTCATTATTTGTTTTGAACAAGATTGATACACACTGTGCTGAAAGTTAGACACCTGGTATTAGTTAACAGATTATAAGTTTTGAGTTTTCTTGCAACAGTTTAGGTTATTTTCATAATATGACCATCCCATGAAAATCCAAGGGCCCTAGCTTCATGGGATGTGTTATTCTAACCTATATAATAGCCTACTAACTCCTGAAATGTAGAAACAATGTAGCATTGATTGACTGTTACAAAATAGTGAGGTTTTTGTTACATCTTAGTTATGAAATGGTTATGTTAGGAAGGGAACGATGATAGTTGGTTGGAATGGTTATGTTAGGAAGTTATGGGATGGTTATGTTCCCTGTTAGTTGGAATGGTTATGTTACGAATGGTCATAGGGAGTCTCTATTACAAAATAGTGAGAACAGACTGGTGTATGTTTTGGTGAACGAAAAGACAATAAAACTTTATTGTTCTCTGCAATTCGATGACTATTTGAAACTCTATTAACTTGGTTGAATTATATATGCATTGACAGATTCTTTTTAACCAAATTGACTTGCTATTTGATGAGTTTCAGTTTACTTTGAACTTGCTGTTTACTTTGAACTCGCATCTTCATGAACTCGGTCTTCATTTTGCCTTGAATTTGTACTTTGATAATCTTGATGTTGAATTTTCCTTCTCACTTGAAGTCCTCGAGCTTGAAATCTTGAGCTTAACTTCACCATCATTTCCTCACCTTCCTAGCTTCTCCTAGCTTCTCCTCCAATTCACCTTGCAAAACAAAGGAGAAAAAAACATTAAGTTTCATAAAATTGACAAGTATAACAAAATGAAGAAATCTGGAAGCTTTCATGACAATTGGATCAACATCAAAATGAAATGGATTTTCCCAAACATTTCTTCAAGTTTAAGACCCAATTCCTTCATTTTCTTGTAGATGTCAAATTCCAATTTCATCGATAAATTGATTTTGATCTTGCAACTTGATGTGGATCTTGTTAAAATTTTTGGGAAATAAACTAGTTTTTCGATGCATGACATGTCCAGATTTCCTTCAATTTTCCCCAATTATATTGAACACCATATTGGAAGCTCATTTGTCTACTCTATTTGTACACCCACCTATTTTCTTATGCTATTCCATCTTTCACAGAATATGTAAAGGGCATCTTTACATTATTTGTACACTTTTTCTTAGTTGATTTGATGGTGTATTTGTTTTGCCTGACAACTAAGAACCTGTTATTATCCTTCCACTTACCATTGCATTGTAATATGAGCACGAAGGAGGTAGAAGCTTATTTATTTCTGATTCAATCCTTGATAGGATAGGTTCTAATAAATTTATGGTCCTTACAAATTGAAAGGATTACAAATTTAATTCTTTTTATAACAGTCTACTTCTGAATGTGTAATTGATTACTGCGTTAGTACATTTGACATCATTTTTCTATGAAAATTATCAACCATTAATGAAAATGGTTTAGGTTGGTCGGGGTATAGAAGGAAAAATTTGTTATGCCATAAAAGGGCCATATGCAAAAGGAATTAACTCCAAAGGCTTTGTAACCTAGAAAACCCCAAATTTGGTGCCTTCTAACCCTGGTTTTTAGGGCTTCTTCAAACTCCTATCACAACTCACTTCTGCAACCAATTGGTGATTGAATCACCTTCCAATCAACATAATAAACTATTCCAAAACATAAAATAGATACCTTATGTAGATAGATCATCCACTGTTACACCCGAGCCACCATTTTCACTATTTCTTTCACTGTACTTGACTTTGATCACTTCTAACTCGCTTGGATCTGCATATGCATGGTCAAATTTATATAATACAAGTTAATAATTGTCATTCCATGAATTAGGCCTTATATTATTCATGGAATGACTTCCATTTATCTAAAACTCTACTGCAATAACAAAACAATTAAAAGATAACCACTGTTCTACACCAGCACAACAACAAGTTCAAAGTAAACTGAAACTCATCAAATAGCAAGTCAATTTGGTTAAAAAGAATTTGTCAACACATATATAATTCAACAAAGTTAATAGAGTTTCAAATAGTCATCGAATTGCATAGAACAATAAAGTTTTATTGTCTTTTCATTCACCAAAACATACACCAGTCTGTTCTCACCGTTTTGTAACAGAGACTCCCTATGACCATTCATAACATAACCATTCCAACTAACAGGGAACATAACCATCCCATAACTTCCTAACATAACCATTCCAACCAACTATCATCATTCCCTCAGTGTTACATCTCAGTGAATGACAATAAGGTTCCTAATGCATCTCCACTTGGAATCTATTGTTCCTGATGTACCTTGAAACATATGAATCATTCCTGTTTGTGCATCCTCATTGTCCATCTCATATTCATGTGTAGTTGATTTAAATAATAGAGAAAGTTACCACCACACATCAAACATAAGGTGCATTTGATTGAAAGATTGGTCATTGTCCCTATAATGACTATCCCAGAATGACAACATTTTGGTGAGTTAATTTGTTTATGTAGAAGTATGAATGGATTGGCCGGATCAATGGATTGGAATGGATATGGGTAGAGTATAGAAGAGTTTAGAATGATGTTAGAGTTTCTTGTGGATGAGAAGGCAAAGCCATAGTGCTTATGGGAATAGTGTGATGACTGTCCCATATCCATTACACATGAATATGAGATAGACAATGAGTATGCCTTGATAAAATTGTTTGTGAATTCCTTAAAAGAAATTGTCAAAGAATGGTACAAAAATATCCTAGATAGTAGTACTATTTCTTCATATTTCTTCTAAATAGTGTGATGACTGTCCCAACTAGAGAATCACAACTTTATATTATAGGTTCTTCATGGCACCTTTCAACTTTTCCAATTATGCAAACTGCCTTGCTTGGGGCAGCTGTATCTAGTTGTGAGATTTTCATATCATATTTCTCTCAGTAAGAATAGTTGTGGCATAGGATCCTTCAACTGTTTGTGGACCCTTTGTCTATCTAGGAGATTTTTGTACCTTGAAACATATGAATCATTCCTGTTTGTACATCCTCATTGTCTATCTCATATTCATGTGTAGTTGATTTAAACAATAGATTCGTCACTACAATGAGAAAGTTACCACCACACGTCAAACATAAGGTGCATTTGATTGAAAGATTGGTCATTGTTTACAAGACAAAGGGTCCACAAACAGTTGAAGGATTATTGAGAGAAATATGAGGGATTCTCTAGTTGGGACAGTCATCACACTATTCCCCTAAGCACTATGGCTTTGCCTTCTCATCCACAAGAAACTCTAACATCATTCTAAACTCTTCTATACTCTTCCCATATCCATTCCAATCCATTCATACTTTTCTCATTGACCTTTCCATCATCCATCATTACCAAACTTCTCATTTTCTAGTACTGTCCTTTGCATAATGCTACCTTGGATGAATGTCCTTTAGTGGACTATCACCTTATCCTCCATACTGTTAGTGAGTCATGCTACTGAGCCTCTAAAATATTTCATGTACTTCTTGCAAAAACTTGACTTGCTGTCTACTCTCCTTTGATCTTCCATCAAGAACTACTGCATGCTCATTGTTGTTTGGCATGACTGTCATGGGATGATTTCCCTCATTGTGATGTTTCTTGTGGCTATACTTGGATTGTTGGTTGTCTTCAGCTGTCTTCAAAATTTTACCTTCACGGTTAACTAAAAATCCTTTGAGATCAATGTTCTTTTGACACCAACTTGTTTAACATTGACTATTATACCTATTAGTTCATCATTCCCTTGGCCTAGTTTTCTTTGTTCAACTCCAACAACATTTGTGATTGTCACATGACCATTTAGATTGTCTACCATTTTAGCCTTTTAAATTCTTCATAGGACTGAATGTTCTATGGTTTTCCTTTTCTGTTTCTATATGGAAACCATTATCAACATGCCATCCAACATTTTCAAAGGTCGTTCTTGTCTTGCTTGTAAGCTTTTATAGACTTTTTCTACACAACCTTAATGTTTGGACTTACAATTGTCCAGTATTTTCTTAGGCAAGATTGTCACTTCAACATGAAGGTTGTCATAATTTTGTTTTAGCACTGTCCACTGATATTTATGGGACTTGAATTTCCATCTATTGGACTGTCATTTTTGTTCACCATCCTTTTTTAGACTAAATTTCTCAAAAATAATGACAAATGCCAAGGCAAAAAGGTAGTAAATAATATAAGCTCCTCAAGCATGAGTTGGATGATGTGGATACATTAGTTCTTATATCTACATAATCCACATCATCCAACTCATGCTTGTGGACCAAGATTGGATGTAGATCGTATTTACTATCTCATAATGACTTACTAGGATAGGTACCAATCTTACTATTATGAGACAGTAAATAATATAAGCTCCTCAAGCATGAGTTGGATGATGTGGATACATTAGTTCTTATATCTACATAATCCACATCATCCAAATCATGCTTGAGCAGCTTATATAATAATCAACTGATTAATGTTTTTGGTTTTGATGTAGTCCTCTCCAACTCATGCTTGAGGAGCTTATATAACAATCAACTGATTAATGATTTGAGGGATGTTTTAATTGCCTGTTCTAATCACTAATTTGAGCAACATTGATAGTGACTATGAATGAAGACTGTATTCTTATTGTTTTGAAATTTTATGAGGGGTTTTATGTAATCTTAGGTTGGAATCAAATCCATTGTTTGATTATGGGAAGAAGCATTGTTGTAAACCAATAGAGAACTGCCAGGGACAGTGAAATCCACACTTGGAGACTTGAAATATCTACTAATCAGTGAATGTTGACATTACATATAATGCAGAAAACAATGTAGTCAACCTTATTGAGAAACCTAAACCTATTCCAAAACCTAGGCTTGCAAGGTTAAAATGACCTTTTTTTCATCCCTCCTTGAATAGACCCTTACCGTCTTGCACTTGTGCAATGATAGGACACCAATGTTGCTAATTAAGGTTGGTGGGATGATTACACCTATCCTAAAAAAAGGCTATCAAATCATTATGCTTTCAAATCAATTACCTATCGACGTATCCCTTGTGAGGGAGAGAAGCCAAACACATAAAGAACATGCACATAAAAATGACAACTGAAAAACTTAAATGGAATACACCAAGAAGTACCAAATGATGAATTCTCAATTGTTGTAATGGCAAAGCAATATCAGAACCGTCCATTTATAGTCCTAATGATTTTGGAAATTGTTGACAAAGAGTGTTTCTTTTTTTGGTTATAGTATAAATGATTTTTCTATAGTCATAATGATTTTTCTTATTTCTTGTCTTTTATCCCTTTTTGATTTCTTATGTCTGTGCTTCGTGATAGGATTTTTTCACCTTCTTTTGATGGTATATTTCATTCACTTTATGTGGAATACTATTTTGTTCACTATTTTATTTCAACTTCATATTTCTTTCATTTTTCATATACACACAAATTACACATGTTGATAAAAAAATGAGCTATTTGATTTAGGTTTACTTTTCATTATTGTAAATGGTTAATATTTATGATGGTACTCCTTGTGTATTTGGACTGTAAAAATAATAAATGTAGTAACGATGGTGCGGTGCATTATTGATATAGGTTCGATGACTCTTGTCAATGTGCCAAACTATTAATGTGGTGGTGGGAAGTGTGTGTTGAAGACTTCACAGACATTGAACAACCCTGGACGATAATTTTCGTGCTGCCCTAATCGAAAAAAGGTTACTAATGTGTATATATTTAAAGTTTCTAATGTAAATACTATTCATTATAATATAAGAACTAATGTAGACTGGGTATCACAGGGAAATAATGGCTTCAGATACTTAGTTGGGTTGATGACAACTCATCTGCATCTACCTGCCCATCTCCACTTATCCGTGATGAAGGATTTGAGTGCAAAATGTGTCAGGCTAGGGCAAATTCTGATTTTTTTTTTAATGATGCCTTCTCTGTATTGTAATCGCATATCTAATTTGTTGCGACCATATGCAGAGATGAACTCAAGAATTAGTTAGTTTAGTATTTTCACATTGTAACTAATATTTTAATAATTCTTCATGTTTATGGCTCATGGGAGCCCCAATCTGCTATCAATCACATGATTTAACATACAGTGTTTTCTTGGTTGTTCCATTTGTTCCTTGACCTTGACTATGGATTTACTATCTCTTTTGTGTGTTTTCAAGAGTTTTCCCACCAATACAAGTGTAAATAACACATTGAACGTAATCTATGGACATTGCGTGGTATGAAGTCTCGCTGAAGTTTGAGAGCAGTGTGGTATCAAGTCTCGCTAAAGAAGAGTACTGCAGAGAGCAGGCCTACCGTACCAAGGAAGTTTGACAAGAACAAGGAATATGGCTTAAACAGAATGGGAAGACATCTTTCTAGCCTGGGCTTGGATCCTTTGACAATTAGCTTGATAATAAATGAAGCAAATGAGAGCTGAGCAATTAGCTTCCCAAGAAAAATCTTATAAATGAACTGTGTGTACCCCAATTCCTGTGCCTTCTGCGCATACCTAAATGATATATTTGAAACAACAAGGGTAAATTTAACCTTACCCTTGTTGTTTCAAATATATCATTTGGGTACGCACATAGGGCACATTAATTGGGGTACATATAGTTCATTTATGGGATTTTTCTTGGATAGCTAATTGCTCATCTGTCATCTACAATTATTATTAAGCTAATTGCCAAAGGATCTAGGCTCAGGCTGGAAAGATGTCTTCCCAAATACATAAAAAACATACACATAAACATGAAAACTGAGAAACATAAATGTAGATTTCACAATAGTTGAGAAACATAATTGTAGGCATCATGGTCACAATTTTTTGGAGACAACATAATTGAGTTGTATACCCAGACGATGGAGAGAAAACTCTGCTCATCCGATTCCAAGTTGACACTGTGGGATCCAAAGACCATAGATAAGGAATAAATTGAGAGAGTGGAGGAGGGCCATAATGACCAAAATAATACAGGACGAACCTCAAGTTAAATGAGGCAACTGTAAACATTTTAATAAAATTCTATTAAAATGTTTTTAGTTGCCTCATTTAACTTGAGGTTTGTCCTCTATTATTTTTGTCATTATGGCCCTCCTCCGCTCTCTCAATTTATTCCTTATCTATGGTCTTGGGATCCCGCATTGTCAACTTGGAACTGGAGGAGCAAAAGTTGATCTTCATCATCTGGGTATACCACTCAATTACGTTGTCTCCAAAAAAATGTGATCATGATGCCTACAATTATGTTTCTGATCTGTTGTGTCCCAGGACCCCTTATGACCCTTTATGACCATTTACGACCTCTAAGGATACATCTTAGAGGTCTTAAAATGTCGTAAAGGGTCATAAGAGGCTCCTAGGAGGGGCCAGATGAGCTTCTACCTTCACATGGTTGGCCCTGTTAAGTAGAGAATGTTAATTAAACTATTCTTGAAACATAATTATAGGCATCATGGTCACATCGGGGATGAAACTATTTCAAGTTGACACTGTGGGATGGAGAACAACTTGGAACTGGAGGTGCAAAAGTTTCTCTCCATCGTCTAGGTATACCACTCAATTACATCGTCTCCAAAAAAATGTAACCATGATGCCTACAATTATGTTTCTCAGAGAATGTTAAACTATTCTTGAAACAAAGAGAAGCTCAAAGAGAAGATGGCAACAACCAACAGAATGAGTGTGGACACCTGAAGATAAATATCAAATAGGGGAAAAGCACCTGCAACAACAGAGGCAATAGTTGTAGATACAGATGAGGATATTGTAAAAATCCCTAATTTAGTGTTTTAGAGAACAAACGATGGACTGTGAATTAGGCATTTTTGCGATATCGTCATCTGAATCTATTATTTACATTGGAATGCAACCTATGGATATTGATACTGCATCGGTCGAGCACAATGGAGGCATCGATTCTAATGTGAATTATAGTACTCAAGGTATACATTTTCTATTCGAATTTTGATTAATGAATATTTAATACAAGCAAACATATTCAATTATTTAAGGTGGATTAGTTGTGATGATGAGAAATGCCATTTAGATGTTAACTGTGACAGTCTCTTGGTTTCAGGCAATGCAGAAGGAGAAGCCTAGTTCAATATGCAATCTCGCAGAATATGCACGGATATTAGGTGGAGTTGAAAAACACAAGGTTGCATTTTTGATAGAGGTCTTTAATAATGTATTTTAAGTTATAGACCATCGTGAAAATGTAAATGTGTTGTATTTTTTCAACTCCACCTGCTGTCTGTGCATATTCTGCTTGTGTTGCACACACATTCTCGATTCAGAGTGGGAAAAATCTTATTTTCAATGTGAGGGAGAGAAGCCAAACACAAAGAACATGAAAATAAACATGACAGCTACAAAACATAAATGTAGGTATCACAACAGCTGAGAAACATAAATCTAGGCATCATGGTCCCAATTGTTTGGAGACATAACATAATTGAATGCTATACCTAGAAAATGCAACACAACCACTACTCCTGCAGTTCTAAGTTGACACTGTGGATCCAAAAACCATATATAGATTCCTTATCTTTGGTTTTTGGATCCTGCAGTGTCAACTTAGAACTACAGGAGTAGTGGTTGTGTTGCATCATCTGGGTATACCACTCAATTATGTTGTGTTTCCGAAACATTGTGACCATGATGCCTACATTTATGTTTCTCAGCTGTTGTGTCCTAGGACCCCTTATGACCCTTTATGACCTCTAAGAATACATCTTAGAGGTCGTAAAAAGTCGTAAAGGGTCATAAGAGGCTCCTAGGAGGGGCCAGATGAGCTTCCACCTTCACATGGTTGGCCCTGTTAAGTAGAGAATGTTAATTAAACTATTCTCGAAACATAATTGTAGGCATCATGGTCACATTTTTTTGGAGACAACATAATTGAGTTGTATACCTACACGGAGAGCAATTTTTGCACCTTCGATTCCAAGTTGACACTGCGAGATGGATAACAACTTGGATCCGGAGGTGCAGAAGTTGCTCTCCATTGTTTGGGTATACCACTCAATTACATTGTCTCCAAAAAAAAGTGACCATGATGCCTACAATTATGTTTCTCAGAGAATGTTAAACTATTCTCGAAACAAAGAGAAGCTCAAAGAGAAGCTGGCAACAACCAACAGAATGAGTGTTTACGACCATTTACGACCTCTAAGAATACATCTTAGAGGTCTTAAAATGTCGTAAAGGGTCATAAGAGGATCCTAGGAGGGGCCAGATGAGCTTCCACCTTCACGTGGTTGGCCCTGTTAAGTAGAGAATGTTAAACTATTATCGAAACAAAGAGAAGCTCAATAATTTATATCTGAATACCAATTTATATCTGCATATCAAACTCAGAAAAGCACACAAATCTGTAGGTAAACAAAGCTTTCTAATTGTGCTAAATAGAAGACATCTATAATATTCTTTTGAGGAAACACATCTATGCTATTCTTTTGAATGATGTCACTATTGACACTTTTGAGGAAAGAAAAGGCTGAGGTGGTATTAGGCATCCTATTCAACTTAAGCTATGTAATTAATAAACATTTAAAAAAAAAAAAAATTAGTATTGGTCAAAATTTTGACCATTTCACAGCACTAAATTCGACCAGAATGCTATGCATTCGACGATAATTTCTACAAACATTGGTCGAAATTGCGACCAAGTCACCAATTAAATCGACGACAATGCTTCTAGTTCCAAGGGATTGTGGCAGTCAATAATTCGACTAGTAGTGTCATCAAAATTTCAACTATTAATCAACATGTAGAAAATTTGATGAAAAAGGAGCGACGATGGTTTTAGTCTTTTATTCGACCAATTGTTGTAGAAAATTTGACTAATTCTCATCGAAATTTAAGGTAAAATTTACTAGTGATATACTGCACATGGAACATGTTTGGGTTTCAATTTCTATTTTTTGATTTATAGAATCTTACTTAAGACCTAGGTTATGCAGTGAAAATTTTCTTTATGATTGGTCTCCAATACAGTTAGGAGTTCTTGAAGGATCATCTGTCAAACCCTCCATGGGTTTTACCATTAGGTGCATAGCTTAGAGCTATACAGTAGCAAAAAACCTTCTATGGTTAGAGGCACTGGCATTTGATGGATGGTTCAACTCAAGAATCTGTAAGTTGACTTTATCATTGAGGGCACACAATGTCCTTACTACAGTCCTCTAATGGAGAATTAGATTATGTGGATAAGACAAGACATTCATAGGGTAGCCCTTCTAAAATTCATATCCTCAAATATAGTGACCTAATTTTATTAAATTGCTATATTCATCTTAGTACAGTTTGGCCATTCCTTGATCTCTTTCCAAATTTTTTCTACAATATCTTAGTTTATGTTTCTTAAAATATGTCTAAGAATGCTTGGTTTCCCCTTAAATTTGGATATATTTAGTTCAGCAGGGAGAAAGGGATGTGTGCATTAACATACATTTCTTTGAAATAAGACTTTATATGTCTAACATACAAGTTGCACAAATGCAAGTGTTTCTTGCTATATTTTCACTTGTTGCAAAGTGGACTCTTAGCATACCCTACATCATTAGACTTAATTTTCTAGCTTGTTTGGTGCTCTTAGCATATTCTACACCATTGAATTAATCTTCTAGCTTGTATAGTTGTTTGTGTGTGATCATTACTCTAGTTTTAGCTAGAAACCCAATGCCTTTTTCATGTGTCGTTGGAACCTTTGGTACTACTGATTTTGTTAATTTTTCCATCACCACTATTGTCTACTTGGTGTGCAGTTAATTATGAAGGGATCTCACATAAAAATATTTTTTCTTTTATAACCACAATACTTTTGTATATAGTGAATATATGTATTTCCTTTCTAGTCCTCTACAGAGATTTTCTTGAATGTGGCCCCTGTTTTGAATCCCACCATCAATATCTATGAGCTTATTTTTCTCACTTCAAAGGTAGCATAGTTCGTATATGGTGGTTTTGAAGCTTGAAAATAGACCCAAAATTTTACACATAGAAGAGTAGATGCACCAAGTTATGTTATTAACCATATGAATGCTAGGCATAACTACAAGTGAGGATGAAGGGGTCAACATCGAAAGAAGTGTTCTCAATGGAGAGATGGAGCTTGCCCAATTAATGATCATGTTCAGTCTTGATCTACTTCAATTTGTAGTTATTTCAATTTTAATTCTAGCACCAACTTGAGGCCCTAGATCATAGCTTTCACTATAGCCACATAATTAGTGTTTATACCAAAATCTTAGCTGCAGCTATAGTATTATGTTATGTGGTGTGTAAACTGTAAAAATGTTTACATAATGATCATTATTTACTATTTGATTCATGGAGTTTTTAAGAGGATGTGTTGTAAGGTATCAATCATTTCCTCACAAATTCTCCAAAATTTAATTTCTCTGCCATTCACAGAGAAATTTATACAATGGTTTTAACTGGCTAGGTGTAAGACTAAGAAAGTAGCATCACCTATGAAATAATTGCCTTGTAGGCTAACTATGTATATCTGGCTATCACTACTACAAGATAGCATGTGGTAGTTGGGGTGGACAATTAAGAGAATACAAATTTATTCATACACTGTCTATCAATAATGTTTCCTTTTGTATCTTACTCTATAAAGTGCATGAGAGAGGATGAGCTCATCTATGCTAATCATTTAGCTTGTCTCATATTTATTTCTTTTTCAATAGATCATGAAAGGAAAAACAAACACAAGGCAATGGTTGAAAAAGTTTCTTTTATCATCAAAAAAATAATTAGACAAGAAGCCTTTCTTGCTATGATTATCACTTGCTACAAAGTGGATTCTTAGCATAAGTTGTACAGATAATTATACTAGAGAGTGGTGATGCAATGGAGGAGGAGGTTTGCATAGCAGCATAGGAATGAAATCCAAGGCTAGGGTTTTAGAGGGGGGAGGGGGGAGTATTAGAAGGTTGTAGCAAATATGGTATTGGAGACTGGTGATTTGATCGATATAGATATCTCTGATGATATAGAGTTGAACATTGATCTTTGGAGGAAGATGGCAGTTATAGGAAGATCTATAGGCTCAAGGATTACCAGACTGCAAATCAAGGAATGGGTATCCAAGAATTGGAGTGAAGATGTTGTACTAAGATTCATTCCCAAAGGATTTTTCATAGTCATTTTTAGAGAAGAATTGATCAGAAATAACATTCTGAATCAATAAAATTGGTTCTTTGAATCATCTCCTTTGTATCTGCAACCATGGAAAATGAATTTTGATCCGGTCCCCTTAGTAGTTTACAAGGAACCAATCTGGATCAGGTTGTATAATCTTCCTATAGAGTATTAGGGAGATGAAAGTTTGGAACATATTGGAAGATCGATGGGCACTCTTTTGGAAGTGGATGAAAAGATCAACAAGGATGACTCTTATTTGTATGCAAGGATCAAGATTGCAGCGGTCAAGCGAATCCTAACAATTATAAACCTTAAATCTAGGAGTGGAATCTGGAAGCAACAAGTAGAAATTTAATTGCCTACTTTTGATGGTTTGAGAGGTGTCAATAATCTTCCTGTGGGTAATCGCTCGGCTAAGGACAAATTAGTCAAGGTATGGGTTCCCAATAAAATAGATACAAAAACTATTTTTGTGGAACAAGAGAAAGTATCTGCGTAGAAGAATCCCGTATTGGAAGAGGGGGAGTGTTTAGTCCCAAAATAAAATCAGGCAGATAGGAAGTAGTTGTTTGTGGAGAAGAGCCTCGTGCAATTCCATATGCAATCTGACACAGAAGTGGATTATGACTGGGCTTCAAAAGATAGTTTTCTCACTTCAGACAAGTTGGATAATGTTGATCCAAGAAATGTGAGTCAATCGGTTAACGTTCTTCTTGGTAAATCCAAAGGCGGAAGGGGGAGGAGATCAAACAGATAGAAAAGAGAAGAGAGGGCCAAAGAAAAAGAGATCATCAATGTTTTTGATTATTTAAGGAAAGCCAAGGGATTAGGGATCTCCCTTGGTGAGAAATGAAAATTTCTACATGGAATGTCAGGGGACTATCAACCCCTGACAAGAAACACTTGGTAAAACAAGCGTTAAATAGGATGGAAGGTGACATGGTTTTCTTACAAGAGACAAAACTCAATCTAGATAAAGCACTCAATTTCTTGTGGTTCTGTAATAAGTGGGAAGTTTTCTTTCAAGAAGCGGTAGGGGCTTCTGGAGGTCTGGGTCTTTTGTGGAATCCTAATAATATAAAGGTGTTAGATTTAGAGAGATCTTCTAATTGGATATTTGGAAGAGTAATTTTCCTAAAAAATAATCTGGCCTTCCCCTTTTTTAATGTTTATGGGCCTACTAAAATGGTTGATAAATTGAAGATTTGGATAGAGATCTCGCAGAAGCTTGCTTCGATAGATTGTGACAAAGTGATTATAGCAGGGGATTTTAATGCCTTATTAGACCAAGAAGATAAATTAGGGGGATTAAGGATGTCTTCCCAAATCATGGAGGATTTTAGAAAGTTTTTGAATCAACATCATTTATTTGATGTTGTCCTGACAAATGGTAAATTCACTTGGACCAATCACAGGGAGAAATTCACCAGAATCTTAGAGAGATTTGACAGATTCCTGGTAGGCTCATATTGGATAGAATAATCTTTTAACATGGATTATTACATTCTTCCCCTTTCTCTATCGGACCATTTTCCACTACAACTTTGTATTCAAGAGTCCCCTCAAAGGACCCTCAAAGGGGTAAAGGAATTTTTATATTTCAAAGCATGTGGTGGAGAGATAAGGATTTTTTGCCGAAGATGGAAATTTGGTGGTTGGAAAGTAACATCTTCATTGGGACACCGAGATATTGCTTCTCAAAAAGAATGAAGATGATTAAAGAAAATGTTAAAATCTAGAACAAGGAATCCCTTTTCACAATACTCATAACAAATATCCAACTACTATATGGACAAAGTCTCAACAAATTACCTTATCACTATTTTATCAGCATAGAAGCAGTCACAATCATCTTTCCAAGGTCAAACCACGTACCAAACTTTGAATGTTGACTTGAAGCCTTGAAATCATGTTATATATGTCTATTCCCATCTACCAAACCATACTAGGGATTAGATCCACATTAAATTTCAAGGAGTCAAATTTTTTATCCTCTCAGGTTACCCTAGAAGAGGGTTTAGATGGCTTTCACCAAATTTGGGATTTCTCACTCAATAATTGATGAATTTCGGTCAAACAAAAGCCAAAATTTGGAGGATTCATGCCTCCATCACATACAATAAAAATAAGATGAAAATATTTAGGTTTTGACATGTTAAAAATGGCTGCAATTGGACTGTTTAGACTTGGATCCCCATGTTCTTGCTAATTCATAACAAGCTGCTCTTGAATTTTTCATTTTAGTAGTCTAAGGTTGACCTTGTGGATATAATTTACTGACTTGCATGCACATGGAAATCTTCTAGCTACTTTTCACCTAAAGTTTACTACTATATCCTTTCTCTCATGCTGTATTTCACTTGATGAAGTGTTCATTTTCAGGGATGGTGACATGAAAATTTTTATTTGATTAAGGGGTTTGTAGCTTTAAAAGTGTGAAGTGTATTGTATCATTTAACAATCAAGGCACTTTCCATTTCTTGTTTCATTTGATGGTCTTGATGTTTTATACACTGTTTCAAGCTTTGTGGTCGACATTCTTTCCAGCTTACTTTCATCAATCCAAATGGTATTGAATGATCACCTTATTGAGTTATTTCCCATAGATTGGAATGGTGCATCCTAAGTCAAAATAGTTGATTTGCAATCTATATAGACCATGTTTATATTTGAGGGTCAATCTTCAGTGCAATTTGGTCAACCATGTTTTTAAACTATAATAATCATTATGAGATTCAAACTTAGAAAGAATGATAAGTTAAGCTGACTTGGATGTGAAAAAAGTCAGGAAAAGTCTTGAATGAGAGGCTTTTGACTTGCAAATGAGGATTTTTTTAGATGGCCAAGTTCCATGCTTGGACATGTAGAGCTATAGAACAATATTTTTCCTTATATCACTGAAGTTAAGTTGATCATCTCACCTAATGTCTCTGAAAGTAGAGCGGTTGTTTTTGTAGTCTATATACACTATTTTTCTTTCACATGAGAATTAATCTTTACAACTATTAAAACTGTAATCTGCAAGAGATTTTATTGACCACACAATAGAAGAACAAATACCTATTATTCATATGTATTATGTACAATGATATGCTACTTTCAACTTTGTATACTAAGTCATAGTTATCAGGGGTTCATTTTGGGAATCCTTTAGATACACTGTTTACAGTTTTCTCAAGGATTTTCTCCCTAAATTCCATGAAGAAGCCTTTTTTCCCCTCTTAACACAGAGTACTTCTATAGGGGCTCCTACCCTTGAAATATAGAATACATACCATAATGGCTACAAACAAGAAGGATAACTAAAACTACTCCTATACAGGGGAGGACCAACAATAAACACAAAAAAAGGAAACAAAATGCTTCGCGCCAGGAGAAAGAAAGAACTTGTTTGAGAAAAAATACAGAACTAAGGTATACAAGAAGCCTCATAGCTACTAATTCCACCTAGAAAACTACCAACACCGACACCTAGTAAAACAACACCCAACCACGCTTTGGCTACAACCACACCTTACTTTGGAATTGCAACTTTTTTACCCCCAACATCTTCCATAACAACAAAATTCATGTGGTGAATGATCTCTTCATGTTGTTCGGTCTGATTCAGAACATCATTAACAAATGAAGGGACTGTGAAGGTAAATTCCACCTACAATATGTCTTTGCTAGAAGTGATCACCAAATTCTTAACCACCATGCACATGATCCCCTCTTCACATAGGTCCATCCACATCCTATCTAGAGGAGACAGAAGCAAGAGGAGCAAAAAACATTTATGTATCATCACAGAGGGGACAATGTGTGCCAAATTTTCTATGAAATCTAACAGAATGCACTCAAGCGGCCGCCACAAACCATTATATTCATATCCACAGGGGCCTAATATGCTCTTAACCAAATTTAAAGAAATGAAATGAAAAAAATAAAGCCTATTTTTTTGTGTAAATGATTATTTGAACTTCACCCCTGAGGAGTGGATATTGGGTCTTAACCAAAATATGTCTCTTAGCCATTGTGCAACCTGTAGAAAAAAAAAATGCAGGGTAGTGTCCCTATTCACAATGGAAGCAAGAAGCTATCAGTGAGAAGCACAAAACCAACTAATGAAGGGTAAAGCTTAAATGAAGAAAAATTACAATTTAATGAATGATAGAATTAATAAATCCACCACACTTTTGTGTGTGTGAATGAGATCGCACAAAAGTGGGGGGAAGTAGGGGAGAGGACACAATTAAAAGTAATTGCTGATAAAAATGAACACTAAAATCATTTTAAGGAGAGGGGGCACCTCATTAAACAATCATGAACTGAGACTTATCTTAAGAAATTTAACCACTCAAGGCCAAGACCTAAGGAGGTCTTGGAATAGAAAGGAGCTTTCCCATACATGACCCAAATTTTGGGTAGTCACTTACAAGCACCGAGAAGGGCATCTATTCAACACTAACATTAGCTAAAAATTTGGCCACCTAATTACTTTATCAAAATTAATGGGTGAAGAAGATATTATCAAGCCCATTAAAAACCATACAAGACATTCCACTCAAGCCTTAAATCAAAACCACTGAACCCCCTTTTACAGCCAACCTTTTGCACTCTAGAGTGAATGGCATAGAAAGACCCAACACCAATGCTTGTCACTCGGCCTCTTCATTAAATTTGGTCCCCAAGAAAAAGGAACCAATCTTCACAAATTGACCACAAGAATACCGAGCCTAGATAACTACTCCAACCCGTACGATTTTGAGATTGCCTCTATAGGCACCACCAAAGTTCAGTTTAAAAAACCCACTTATGGTGTAATGTCCCCTAAGCCTTTTAATTTTTTATTTATTCTTTATTAAATATTATTTCTCAAAGGAGACATTATCTTTAAGGTTCTCAATGGGGACATGACATATGGGCATGATCTATTTAGCTTGCTTATTACCAATTTGATTACCTTTGACCCTTATTAACGAAGCTATCAAGAAGAAGGTTCGTGGGATGAATTTTCCTTTTATCCTTTGAAACATAAGTGCAAGAAATATACAAAAATAAATCATTTGATAGTATGAATCAACATAATGATACTTCACCATTGATCAAGATTCAAGATATTTCATATTTGATAGTGCTAAAAATACGAAGCATTTCTTTTTTATACACTTTAGGCATAAATAGAATATTAAATGTACACAAGATATATCATAATTCAATAAGTCAATATATATAGATAGAAAAAGATGTATTTTTTTAGAATTAGAGTGATAGTGTAGCTTCGATCAGATAAAATGTAGAAGACATGCTAATAATGCCTTGGATCAATTAACATCACTAATAGAATCATGATTATCGATTCATAGAAGAATCAATATATATGAGATCGATTAATATTGGTTACATAAAATACTGATTTATTATTGCTTAACATACCGATCAAGTATCTAAGAAATTAAATCTAGCATGATCAATGATGGCTGCTAGGGTGACGCTGGTAGATTCGGCTAGGGTTTCATCTCCCGCTGGAGGCATTCCTAGGAAATTGCAGGCATCAAAGGGAGCTGGTGGTTCTAGGGTTTCACCAATAGCTGGGGCTTCATTGGTTGCTGGGGCGACACTGGTAGATTTGGCTAGGGGTTTGCCTCTTGTTGGTGGCATTCCTGGGAAGGTGAAGGCATCAAAGGATGCTGGGGGTTCTAGGGTTTTGCTAGTTGCTGGGGCATCTCTGGTCGCTAGGGGTTTGCCGGCTGCTGGTGCAATTGCTAGACGTCCGCAGGTCGCTGGAGTTTTTTTGGCTGCTAGTGTGTCACTGGTTGTTTTTGCTGGGAGATTGAGGTCCTTTGGTGCTTCTACTGGGGGTTCAGTGGTCGCTGGTGATAGGGTTTCTTTGGTCACTGGTGCTTCTGCTGGGGGTCTAAAGGTTTTTGGGGGTTTGCTGGTAGTTTCTGGTGGTGTTATTGGGAAGTTGCAGGCCTCAAAGGCTCTAGTCTTTGGGGGTTTGTTGGGTTATTCTGATGGGGGTTTGCAAGTTGCTAGTGTTGCTGGGGGGTCGCTGGCTATTCCAGCTAGGGCTACTGTGAATCCCACTCACGCTGCTGTTAAAGGCACTCCTTGCAGGGCCTTTCCAGTCAGCCAACATATTTTCGTAGTGCTAGATGTGGATACTCTTTCTAAGATTGATGCAGAAACCTCTATTTTTTCTAAGCATGGGTTGATTTGCAGGTTCAAGGGTTTCTGGCCCTCTTTGCCTAATCTTCATTCTTGAATTTCTAGTCATTGGGAACCTCTAATCTCTGGTACTATCCATATCTTCCCTATGGCTAAAGGATTTTTTGTGGAAAAATTTGATGATGCTGAGGATAGAAATATTATTTTGTGTGAAAAATTATTTAGTTGGGAGGATCATTTTATGCTATTGCTAAAACCATGGCATTCTAATTTTTCTCCATCTTCTGAATCATTTGATGTGCAACCTATCTGGGTTAGGCTTCCTAATCTTCCCCTCCATCTTTGGATTGACTCCATTTTGGAGACTGTGGGGGAATCTTTAGGGGATATGTTAATGGTGGATGAGAAATCCTATGATTTATTTCATTCTACTTACACTCATATCTTGGTGGATATTGATACTTCAAAAGGTGTGCCTTCAGAGATTAAACTTGAATCCCTTACGAGTAGAAGTTGGATTCATCAATTGGACTATGAAGGCATCCCCTTCAGATGTAGAAAATGTTTTAAGACTGGTCATATTGCCTCTCAATGTGATCTTCAAAGACATAATAAGATTGCTTCATGGTGGAAGGGGGCCTCTTCTCAACACTATACTATGGAGAAGGTTTGGAGCTTCGTGAATGTGGTAGAGCAGGCTTCTGGCCCTGTCTCTTGCCCTACAGCTGTTTCTGTTCCTTCTTCTTCATTGGTTGCTAGTAGTACTTCTGCTGGATCTGCTGGTTTGTCTGCTAGTATTTTTGATGGTGGTTCTACTCTTGCTGAAATTAATTCTTCTGTTGCTGGTGACCCTCTTATTAATCTTGGTTCTGCTGGGTGTTCTGTTCCTACTGTTGGTAGTACTGGTGTTGGTTTTTCTACTGAGGCTGCTAGGTCTGCTAGCATCTTTCCAGCCGGTTCTATTTTAGAAATTCCTTTTGGTGCTGGGAAGTCTGGTATTGGCTGTGTGCCCGCTGTAGGTTCTTTCCAAACTTCTCAGACTAGTTCTATTGTGGTTGGATCTTCTCCTGCCTCTGACTAGCAGGAAAAAGCTTCTTTGGTGGAGGAGGGATGGACTCCTATAATAGGTAAACATAATAAAAAGTCCCCTCTACATTTTGATATGACTCTCCTCTCCCAGAAGAAGGGAAGCAAAGGAAAATCTTAGGTTGGGTGTTGTTGTAAAGCATTGGCTTTACACATTTGGCTTTAGCAACTTGAGCATTTCTGTTTATCTTTTGTGTGGCTGCTGTTGTATTGCTGGATTTGTGCTACTCGTAGTTCTACTAGTTTTATGTGCTGGGGGGGTGCTGTAAGGTTTTTTCTTTTTCCCCTAGTTGTTTCATTTAGATCTATGTTAATTATTCCTATCATTCCTAGGGTTACAGTTCCCTTCAAAAATTGAGTGTATATGGTTTCAGAGCCCATTCAAAACCTATTCTTACCTTAATAAAAAAAATACCGATCAAGTATCGGTTGCTACATAATATGAAGTGTTGCTATCTGTGATTGGGATTATACTATGATTGAGCAGTATGTTATGATCGGGTACCTTGTGTTATCGGGTGCCCCTTCAATGTGCATTATTTGAGTTGCTAAAAGCTGATTATCATTATTGATTACTAACAACAAATAATGTTGTGAAGAGACATGATAATATAGATTCATGTCTCCTTAAGGAGACATGCCTCTATACTATAATTTCTTCTATATTTATATTCATTTGTTGATTGATCGAAGACAAGTATATACAACATTGAATACAAGTCTTCTCACATTCAATCTGTAAGTGATATAGAAGAATTTCCATCAACATTTGGTTTGTAATGCAAGATAAAAGACATTGGCATATACATGTAAATTTGATCTAACTTAACATGGTATCAGAGCGATGTTCCTTCTATGAATCCTAACAGCTTGAAGGTAGATTCGATCAGATTATATAGGTAGGGTGCAATGGAATCAAATACTGGAGAAAACAATAACATTGAATATTATATTGTGAGCAGTTCGCACATATATATATCACAGCAAAGGATATTGTGATCAAAGTTCATACATATCACAAATACAACAGAGTATATTATCATGGAGGATAATACACACAGTTTGAGATCTTAGTGTTGTAGAGAGTATCCATACTAAGAATGCAATATATATATATATATATAGATATATATATATATATATATATATATATATATATATATATATATATATATATATATATATATATATATCTATATATATATATATATATATATAAGAATATGTATTAAATCTGATCGCAAAATATACATATTGGGATTGATCACATATTATATTTATAGTCAAATGTGTTGACCATGTTGTGGCACAAAGAGGAGATAAATTAAGGATGGAGCGGTCAATCGTAGACAGCAATCAAAGTTCCTTATTAGCAAATAGGTGGTATCAAAGTACCCACCATAGCTTAGTCAGCGAATGGGTGGCATCAAGGTATCATTGAGAGGAAAGAATTCACTAGAATTGAATGCATAAGAATAAAGTATCATTGTTGAGCATGAGTAAATGAGAATTAGTTAGTACTTGAGGTTTGGCAAATGCTTGGCATTATATTAAAGATGATCAATTCCTATAAGAGAAGTATGAGAAATACATAACTGTGCATTGAGATCTAGTTAGAAACATTGATACAGGGCGATAGAGATATCAACCGATTGTCCTAATCATATTGATTGACAAATCCATACAGAACGACTCAAATATGTGATCTCACTAACAGGAGAATCCACTTCAGTGACATTGAAGTTTCTTTTGACGTGGTAGCTAAAGTATTGGTAGTCACATAAAATATAGATTTGTTATTGCTTAACATACCAATCAAGTATCAGTTGCTACATAGTATGAAGTGCTTCTATCTATGATCGGGATTATACTATGATTGAGCAGTATGTTATGATCGGGTACCTTGTGTTATCGGGTGCCCCTTCACTGTGCATTGTTTGAGTTTCTAAAAGCTGATTATCATTATCGATTACTAACAATAAATAATGTTGTGAAGAGACATGATAATATAGAGTGAAGACATGCCTCTATACTATCATGTCTTCTATATTTATATTCATTTGTTGATTGATCGAAGACAATATATACAACATTGAATATAAGTCTTCTCACATTCTATCTGATCGAAGCTACAAACATCAACAAATAGGAAGATAATGTTTGGATTACAAAAAAATTAAACATATATTTAAAATTCAATTTCAAAATATGAAATAATTGAAAATTCAATTGCAACCATGTAGATATTTGTAGAAGAATGAAGCCAAGTTACCAAACAGTCATGCCAAAAACTTCATAGATGCCTTAGAATGCGCTTGGGTGCCCTGTGGATGCCACCTAGATTTGCCTCCACATCTAGTCCTTACCCCTACGCATCGGTAACTAAGGATAAAACCATAACTACAAGACTTGGACTTGGCAGTTTGATACACCAAGCACAGTTAGAGTCAACATAAAAAATCTAGGCCAAAGATTTGGCTACTCAAGACAAGGTCTTTGATCTATAAGAAAGGGCTTATTTCCTCTACTATGTGATTATATAGCCTTCAATACAAATGCTCTATACCAGTGAGATTCAGGCATTTTGCATTGTTTTGGAAAGTTTTGTAAGATACCAAGTTTGGCAAGTTTATTTTATTTTCTTATAAGTGACATTTGGGATAATGATAAGCTGTACATATAAATTTAATTTTCAGGAGTAGCTATTTCAGAATAGGCTATTATAAATGATTCATTTTTAGGATTCTAATTTAGGCATAAATTTTTTTTAATGTATTTTTGTGTTAATAAAATAGATATTTTTGTTAAATGTAAATTTCCAAACTTATAGGGTGGCTACATGTAGAACCTTTCAAAACTGATAGGTTATTTATAACCTAATGTGTACTATAAATGTACAAAGAAAGTTAAAGAGGACAGGTTTTTAAGAGTTTTGTCTCTTAAAAGACAAAATCCTTGGTCAAGTTTAGTGTTCATGCTACTCTTGGAGCCCACTTAGGACTACATTAGCATCCATGCTTTTCAAGAAAGTTTATGTTTTTTCTCCAGCTATTGTCTAAGAAATTATTTTACTTTCAATTGGGGTTCTATTCATATGTCTTCTTTAAAATTTTGGATGTTTTTCTCTTTTATTTGTCAAGTGCCACAACTCCCTTCAAAACTTAGATTTAACTCTAAGTTATTGGTCTTGATGCTGGTTTGGGTTTGGATTTGGTCAAAAAAATTTTGGGGGTTGGTTTTTGTTCATTAGTCAAAGTTGAATGTCATGATATATTATATATTAAAAAAATAATAATCATGTCAAGTGTCACCAGTCAGCCACCATTAATGACACATTGCCATATGGGTCTTTAAGATATCATCATCACTATGTTATGTTTTTGAACCAGAAATATAGCATAAATAAATAACAGATAAAGCAAGAAACACAAGGACACTATAGACACAGAGATTTACCCTGGGAAAACCCTCCTACTCAAGAGAAGAACCCAACCTCAACTAGAAAATAGATCCTTTATTGAGTTCTCTAAAAAATTATAGTGTCATAGCCTTCTAAAATCAACCGATTAGAAACACAATGAATCAGATAAACAACTCAATAAGCAGTAAACCAAAGTAAGGATAGTTTTCAAAGAAACATCAATATCTCTCTTAATACTTAATGAAAATGAATGCCACAAAAGCCAAAATGTGGCTGAATAAGTGGTATAACAAATAAAATTTATGTTTCTTAAAAAATATAGCATTTATAACAAGGATAAACACTGAAACATGACTATTTTTACTGTCAGAATAAGGAAAAGTGCAAAAATTTATCTTTATTGATCATAAAACTCAATACACTGACCCTCCTTCCCATGCTTGGGATTTCACATCTTATATAGACTATTTTTAGTCCTTAGAACTGATAAACAACCTCTCTAACTACCTTTCCAACCAAAATTTGATCATTTCTAAAGACTCGAAAAAGGCAAATGGAAGTCTTGCATTCAAAATCACCAACAAATAGAGATTAATAATGACAAATACCAATGAATTACAAAAATAAAAGTATTGTAGCTAGCTGATCAACTTTAGCAATATGAAATTGAATGCATTCATGAATATCTAATTTTATCACAGTCAACATAAAGCTTTAACAATAATTAGTTACAAGTTCAACAACATTACATAGTTTGCATACCAAGAAATCATTGTGCTATCAGTGTCATGGTCCTTAGAATATATCAACATAAAGTGTACTCCTAATGTTGCACAACACTCTTAGCTACTACTATAGTTCACTCTATGTTGGCACAATAGACCACAGTCACCTCCAAACTCATACGATTCAGTTCTAATGTGTTCTATGATAGTTAGTTTTAAGACTGTTACAATCAGTTTTTAGATAGTTAGTGGGTTACAGTCAGGTTTTTAGGGAGTTAGAAGTCTATATTAGTGAAGATCCATGAGTTTTGATGGATGTGGAGTTGGATGTGTAATGAATCAGTAATGTAATGATTCCAATCAATAAACAATATTTTCTCTACACACTGTGAATCTTTGTCCCGTGGGTACAGTCCTCATAATAGGGAATTCATATGCTTGGATAAAATGTGATTTTGTTTGGATGATAATGTAAGATAATTTTATTGGGTTAATTTTACCTTTTCATGCATTTATTTCAATGTTTTGATGACTAATAAGACCGGGGAATTAACTGGTGTCCTTGGCTGTTCCTGATGTAGAGTCATTGTAAGCATTTAGGAGTTGAAACCTTCACAATGAAGTCACTCTCCGACCCCTATGGCTACTATGATTGGTGGGAGAGGTATAATGGTGTATTATATCCTTGTACACAATGGTTTTAATGCATGGATAGGTGAAATGAGTTTGGGAAAACCATAGAATGGTGGTAGGTTGCTGATTGAAGGGTGCCCGGTTTGACACCAGTCATTAATGTGAATGAATACTCTTAAGGATGGGTATGTTTTGTGATGAATATAGTGTTTCAAGGTCCATAGGGATGTGTTAGATCCATTGGGGGGAACTAGAGATATTTTCAAGTGTCCTTGTGAACAAGTCCTAGCCTAGGGACCCTAGAAGGGAGGGTTTGATGCCTAGAAGAATAGGTGAGTGATGGTTCCTTAAAAAAATTATAATCCTTAGTTTTTTTCCATTTAATAAGACTATTTCAAGGTTAGGAGTCAAGATTAAAGTCCTTGTATAGGTTTCTTTGTAAATGGGTGCAAATTAGGTCTATTTGGCTGTTGCAAAGGTAGTGGATCTAGTAGTTGGTCTAAAGGTAATATACCATGGGTTTGGTATATGTTTAGTAGCATTGTAAAGGGTGTTTGGAACTATCAAGGGTTTCCCTAGTTGTTTGGAAAGTTTGCGAGTTAAAGGAAAATTATTGACTGGACATGGCTACAAGGAGATTATGCTCTTGGAGTGAGTTGCATTGCAGATCTCTCAACCAAACTTGGAGGGCTAGTGGAACATGGTACATTGGCCATGTTATGATGTTCTAAGGTTCTAGAACAAGGGTGGAAGCTTTTCTTGAAGATTGGACAAGTTGGAGGCTCTAGGTGCATGGCAATGGTATAGAAAGTGAATTTTTGGATTAAGGATTGGATTAGTCTAAAGTTGGGTACTTAGTCTAGTTACAGTCATTAGGAAGAGTTCTATGGTACTTAGTCCATTTACAGTCATTAAGAAGAGTTTTATTCTCTGAATTTTTCTCCTTTATTCATGAAATTGCATGGAGGTTTCTACTCTATTTTTTTGCCATTTTATTGCCCCTTAGATCAAGAAATTTGCATTTTCTTTCATGTATAGAATGTTCTTCTCACTATGATGGAACCTGTGATTCTTCCTCTTTACATGACAATCAAAAACTTTGCCTCATAACAGCCTTTGACATACTTTGTTTTGAATGATTCTCATAACCATTTACTATCATAACCCTTGAACTATAGATGGAAAAACTTGAAATCATGTTTAATGGAAAGTACTAGTATACATGGTATGATTATTCTTGGGTAAGTGCACAAAGATGGGGGACCAAAAAGATGCCACTTTTCTTTTTGGCCCCCCATCGCGTATAGTGCGCACGCACTAAAGGGCGTGCGCCCTATTAAAAAACCCTTATAAAGCTTGCTGCGTGGGTTTGAAAGCTCATTTTGCTTTCTCAAACTCGTGTTTTCAGCTAAGAAGGGATTCTAAAGCATGCACGCCCTGTTATATTTTCTTGTGAACTAATTGTTTTTCTTCATCCATCCATCAAATGGCTCCACGACATCGTCAAGTTTGATTTGGAAGAAGAGGTAAGTGTTTTTACAACCCATGCCTCTTATTTGTTTTAAAATTTTAGTTTTGGTGCAATTTGTTTTGTTTAAATTTGTTTTTATTTAAATTTGTTGTGTAATGAAGATTTTAAAATGTAGTTTTTTTAATTTCTAGGAAGAAATAATCTCCCTCAACCAAACTCTCCACCAAACCCTTCGTCTCCTCATGAAGAACCAAATGAAGAACCGAATGAAGAAACAAATGAAGAAAATGAGCCTCAATTGCCTCCACCAATCAAGAAACCTGCTCTTGGAACACAACAAAATTTGATGAACCAAATTGAAAGAGGGAAAAAAGAATTAGAATCTTTAATTAATAGGTTAAAAGATTCTAGTGGTACAAATCCCGGAAGGGAAAGACTTGCAAAATCATTGGAAGCAATCTTGACCCATGTAAGCACGGTTAGTGGGAAAATTAATTTATGGTGGGATAAAAAAGAACAAAAATAATATTATGCAAATAAATTATCTTATGTGGACATAAAAAAGAAAAAAATCACAAAAGATGACATTTGCCAGCTATTTAAAAAACCAGGGGACTCAAATACTCTTAGAACTATAACAAGGAGGTTCCTAATTCATTGGTGTGTAAATGAAGACATTAAAAATAATTTTTGGGAGAGATGGCAGATGGTCTTTGATTCACCTCCTTGTAACAATCGTGAGGTTCCTATATATTTCTTGAGGAAACTCTATTGCGAGTTTGTACTCAAGGAGGTGCCAAATTATTTTGACATTCTGGATTCTCAGGGTAGAGGAGGGGGGTCATCATTTGATCAAGTAGGGGCACATCATGACCCTAACACACCTAGGGCTGCTATTGGCAAGCTACAAGTGGATCATGTTAGTATTCCTTCCGCTGTGAAGGAACATGTAGAGGCAGACACACTAGGCACGATTAGTGCTTTGACACAGACTCTCATTCACTGTGCCACTCCTTTAGTTGAGGGTGTTTATGGTCAATCCTCAAGGGGGAATATTTGTCAGTCATGTGGATGCTTGTGCACATTTGGTACTAGCAAGAGAGAGGAAGAGGATTCTGGAATGATGACTGATAGCTTTCTAAATATGACATTTGACATTGACACACAGGTAAATATTTCTAAGTTCATTAAATTGCTTTGATCATATTTCATTTATAAAAGAATAACTATTTAATTTAGTATCTATTGTTTATGATGAAAATTTAGGGCAAGAGTGTCAGTGGAAGTGGCGGTGGCAGTGGAAGTGGCAATGATCCTAATGTCCC
Organism: Chamaecyparis obtusa; assembly: GCA_027943335.1. NCBI lineage: Eukaryota > Viridiplantae > Streptophyta > Pinopsida > Cupressales > Cupressaceae > Chamaecyparis > Chamaecyparis obtusa. Next base: position 741,236 of record BSBK01005111.1, read on the forward strand.
CTTTTACACATCATCATCAATTCCATAAGTATGTATTGAATAAAACATTTTAATTAACATATTTGATTATTATGTAATTATATGAATAATTGTATCCTAAATTATTATGCATGTGCATTAGATGTGCACTGGTGGACCATCGACGTTCACAACAGACAATGAAGGGCATCGTGCAACTTTCCTTGAGGTATCTTTATTTGCATATTAATTTGATTTACTTGATCATATTTAATTAATGAATGAATGACTAAATTACTAGACAAATTATGATCAAAATCCAGAGGCACGATGATTACATTCTTTCACCTGGGTTTGTGAGGTCACCATTGAGTCCATAGGTATACATGTAATAATGCATTATAATTAACATGTAAGTGGTACGTTCTTATATGAATGGTTATCTTATAATTTTCCACGTACATGTGCACTAGTTGAATATTGGAGCTTCAACTTCGACACCGCACACCGAAGGACGTGGTGGAACCTTCACGGAGGTATCATTTACTCATTAGTAGGGTTGTAAAAAATATATGTAATCTTGATAATTGCATAATTTACTTTTTTTGTTTCATTTTCAGCTTTTGACATTAGAGACTCCTCCTTCTGTCTGTGATACTTTGGATTGTGGAGTAGCTGCAATATTAGCTAGTTCTGAAGCACTGACTAAGGTATGAAAGAGATCACTTAACTTTAATTGTTATTTTAATAGTTTGTATTGAATTTTATAATGATATCCATGTATGTATTTTAATTATTATTTTGATCATTATTGTAGGGACTTATGACTCCAGATTGCTAGCATGCACCTTCGGTGGATGAACATAGTGACTATTTGCTAGCGGCAAGCCAATATTCAATTTTATGTCATTGTATAATTCAATTTTGATGTATATTAGTTATCTTTATCTAATTTTTTTTTATCAGGTCGAAGTACAGAAGAGTCTAGACAGGAGGACGAGTGAGCCACTCAGAAGACTACGACATCCACTACATCTCCATCGACGCGATGATCGAAGATAGCTCAGGATTTGTTTTCTTTCCCTAGTGGGAAAGGACTAGATTAGGGATATGGATTGTATGCCTATATGGCATTAGTGGACATATTTTTTGTATATTGTATTAGTGATACGTTCTACATCCATTTGGCTTTGAGGAAGCCAGTTTTACTGTATGGAATATATTCGATGTATGACATTATTGGACATATATATTTGACTTCATGCCCTACGAATTTTTTTTTTTATGTTTTAGGTATGCAATTCATGTGTTTGGTGTATTGATGTATACTAATTTATGTTTATGTGAATGTCTTTGCTTTGTAAATTTCCCATGCCTTATAGTTATGCTTGTATGTTTATCGATGTATGTTTAACTTGCTGACTGTGCTACAAATGCCAGTCACTATCCTCAATAATAGTCAATTCCTTGATTGTAATAATAACAAAAGTAATGAAATGAATGCATAAATGTATAAATATAATATAAGGATTCTTGGGGTACGCTAATGTTGGCAAGAGTTCTTTTATTAATAAGATTACTATGGCAGATGTGGATGTGCAACCTTATGCTTTTACAAACTAACTTCTAATTGTCCCCTAACCGACTGATTGTTAATGACAAACACTAGAATACATATTTGCACTCATCCTACTACTCACCTCGGAGTCGTCTGTGTCATTCAAATTACTATGTGTGCCAAAAAAGGTTGTCAGTAGCATTTATCCAACCATTCAAAGTTGTTGGAACAAACAGTTTGATGCTACGATCGATAGTTGGAAAGATATGCAATGTTGGCCGTTTGAACTGAGGAACACTATGAGTTCTGACATCAACCGAGAATGTGTTTCCAAATATAAAAGAACTTGAATCTCTGAGAACTGAGATAGGATTTTGTAGGCCCCAACAACACGGTCTCGTAGCACCTGATGGATCCATGCTACCTCGTACGAGCTATGAGATATGACCCCGCAAAAATTGCTGATTTCATACTTAAGAGACCTTGAGGGACACTTTGGCCTAGAGTCATTGATGGGGTTCAAACTACTGTGCATGCCAAACGAGGTTTCTCTTAGCATTTAATTGGTCATTCAGAGCTGTTGGAATAGACGGTTTGATGGTATGACCAACGGTTGGAAAGATATACAATGTTGGCTATTTGAACTGAGGAAAACTATGAGTTTTGACATCAACCAAGAATGTGTTTCTAAATATTAAAAAACTTGAATCACTGAAAACTAAGAGAAGCTTTTTTAGGCCCCAGCAACACAGTCCCATAGCACTTGACGGATCGATTCTACCTCGCACGAGCTTTGAGATATGACCCTACAAAGATTGTTGATTTCATGCTTAAGAGACCTTGAGGGACACTTTGGTCCAGAGTCGTCAGTGGGGTTCAAATGATTGTGTGTTCCAAAAAAAGTTGTCACTAGCATTTACTTGACCATTCAGAGCTGTTGGAACTGATGGTTTGATGCTACGACCAATGGTTTGAAAGATACACAATATTGGCCATTTGAACTGAGGAACACTTTGAGTTCTGACATCGACTGAGAATGTGTTTCCAAATATAAAAGAACTTGAATCTCTGAAAATTGAGAAGGCTTTTTTAGGCCCCAACAACACGGTCCCATAGCACTTGACAAATCAATTCTACCTCGCATGAGCTTCGAGATATGACCCTGCAAAGATTGCTGATTTCATGCATTTGGGACCTTAAGGGACACTTTGGCCCAGAGTCATCAGCGGGGTTCAAACTATTGTGCATGCCTAATGAGGTTTTCCCTAGCGTTTACATGATCATTCAGAGCTATTGGAACTGACGGTTCGATACTACGACCGATGGTTTGAAAGATACGCAACGTTGGCCGTTTGAACTGAGGAACACTTTGAGTTCTGACATCAACTGAGAATGTGTTGCCGAATTTAAATGAACTTGAATCTTTGAAAATTGAGATAGGCTTTTGTAGTTCCCAGAAACATGGTCTTGTAGCACCTAACAGATCAATTCTACCTCGCACGAGCTCCAAGATATGACCCCACAAAGATCATTGATTTCATGCTTAAGAGACCTTGAGGGACACTTCAGCCCAGAGTCATCGACAGGGTTTGAATGACTATGTGTGCTGAATGAGGTTGCCACTAGTGTTTACTCAACCATTCGGAGCTATTGGAACTGACGGTTTGATGCTACGATCGACGGTTTGAAAGATATGCAATGTTGGCCGTTTGAACTGAGGAACACTTTAAGTTCTGACTTCAATCGAGAATGTGTTGCCAAATTTAAATGAAGTTGAATCTCTAAAAATTAAGATAGGCTTTTGTAGGCCTGATAACACGATCCCATAGCACTTGACGGATCAATTCTACCTCGCACAAGCTCCGAGTTATGACCCCGCAAAGATCGCTGATTTCATTCTTAAGAGACCTTGAGGGATACTTCAGCTCAGAGTCATCGGCATGGTTCGAACGACTGTGTGTGCCAAGCGAGGTTGTCACTAGCATTTACCCGACCATTCAGAGCTGTTGGAACTAATGGTTTGATGCTACGACCGATGATTTGAAAGATACACAATGTTGGCCATTTGAACTGAGGAACACTTTGAGTTTTAACATCGACTGATAATGTGTTGCTGAATTTAAATGAAATTGAATCTTTGAAAATTGAGATATGCTTTTGTAGGCCCTGACAACATGGTCCTATAGCACCTGATAGATCAATTCTACCTCACATGAGCTTTGAGATATGACCAAACAAAGATCGCTGATTTCATGATTAAGGGACCTTGAGGGAAACTTCAGCCCGGAGTCGTTAGCAGGGATTGAATGACTGTGCATAGCGAATGAGGTTGCCAATAGGGTTTACTTGGCCATCCAGAGTAGTTGGAACAGATGGTTTGATGCTATGAATGATGGTTGGAAAGATACGCAACGTTGGCCATATGAACTGAGGAACACTTTGAGTTCTAACATCGACCGAGAATGTGTTGCCAAATTTAAACAAAGTTGAATATATGAAAATAGAGATAGAATTTTGTAGGCCCTAGCAACACAATCTTGTAGCAACTGTCAGATCGATTCTACCTCGCATGAGCTCTGAGATTTGACCCCGCAAAGATCACTGATTTCATGCTTAAGGGAACTTGAGGGACACTTCAGCTTGGAGTTATCAGCGGGGATCAAATGACTGTGCGTGGTGAATGAGATTGCCATTAGTGTTAACTTGGCCATTCAGAGCTATTGGAATAGACAGATCGATGCTACGATCGACGATTGGAAAGATATGCAACATTGGCCATTTGAACTGGGGAACACTTTAAGTTCTGACACCGACTGAAAATGTGTTGCCAAATTTAAATGAAGTTGAATATCCAAAAATTGAGATAGGCTTTTGTAGGCCCCAACAACATGGTCCTGTAGTAATTGAAGGATCCATTCTACTTGGCATGAGCTCTGAGATATGACCCCACAAAGATCACTAATTTCATGTTTAAGGGACCTTGAGGGACACTTCAGCATGGAGTCGTCGGCGATGATCGAATGATTGTGCGTGGCGAACGAGGTTGCCACTAGTGTTTACCTAGCCATTTGGAGCTATTGGAATAGATAGATTGATGCTACGACTGATGGTTGGAAAGATATGCAATGTTGACTATTTGAACTAAGGAACACTTTAAGTTTTGACATCGACCGAGAATGTGTTGCCGATTTTAAATGAAGTTGAATCTCCAAAAACTAAGATAGGCTTTTGTAGATGCTAGAAACATAGTCCTGTAGCAACTAATGGATCCACACTACCTCACATGAGCTCCAAGATATGACCCCACAAAGATCATTGATTTCATGCTTAAGGGACCTTAAGGGACACTTCAACATAGAGTCATCGGTGGCGATCAAACGACTGTGCATTGCGAATGAGGTGGCCACTAGCATTTACCTGGCCATTCAGAGCTATTGGAATATATGGTTTGATGCTACGATCAACGGTTGGAAACATATGCAATGTTGGCCATTTGAGCTGAGGAACACTGTGAGTTTTGACATCGACCAAGAATATGTTGCCGGTTTTAAATGAACTTGAATCTCTGAAAATTGACACAAATTTTTGTAGGCCCCGACAACACGATCCCATAGCAATTGATAGATCCATGCTACCTCACATGAGCTCTGAGATACGACCCCGAAAATATCACTAATTTCATGCTTAAGGGACCTTGAGGGACACTTCAACATGGAGTTGTCGGCGGTGATTGAATGACTATGTGTAGTGAACGAGGTTTCCACTAGCGTTTACCCGACCATTTGGAGCTATTAGAATAGATGGTTTGATGCTACGAATGATGCTTGGAAAGATATGCAACATTGACCATTTGAGCTGAGGAACACTATGAGTTCTAACATTGACCGAGAATGTGCTGTCGATTTTAAACAAACTTGAATCTCCAAAAAATGAGACAAAATTTTGTAGGCCCCAGCAACATGTTCCCATAGCAACTGATGGATCCATGCTACCTCATATGAGCTTCGAGATACAACCCCACAAAGATCACTAATTTCATGCTTAAGGGACCTTGAGGGACACTTTAGCATGGAGTCGACAATGGTGATCGAATGACTATCCATGGTGAATGAGGTGGCCACTAGCATTTACCTGGCCATTTAGAGCTATTGGAATAGATAGATCGATGCTACAATCGATGGTTGGAAAGATATGCAAGGTTGGCCATTTGAATTGAGGAGCACTTTAAGTTCTGACATCAATCGAGAATGTGTTGCTGATTTTAAATGAATTTGAATTTTTGAAAACTAAGATAGGATTTTGTAGGCCCCAACAACACGGTCTCATACCAATTGATGGATCCATGCTACCTCGCATGAGCTCTGAGATATGACCCCACAAAGATCATTGATTTCATGCTTAAGGGACCTTGAGGGATAGTTCAACATGGAGTTGTTGGTGGGGATCGAATGACTGTGCATACCGAATGAGGTTGCCACTAATGTTTACCTGACCATTCAGAGCTATTGGAATAGACGGTTTGATGCTATGATCGATGGTTGGAAAGATACGCAACGTTGGTTGTTTGAGTTGAGGAACACTGTGAGTTTTGACATCGACTGAGAATGTGTTGCCGATTTTAAATGAACTTGAATCTCCAAAAATCAAGATAGGCTTTTGTAGGCCCCATCAACATGGTCCCATATCAACTAACAGATCCATGCTACCTCGTATGAGCTCCAAGATACAACCCCACAAAGATCATTGATTTCATGCTTAAGGGACCTTGAGGAACACTTCAGCATGGAGTCATCGGTGGCGATCAAATGAATGTGTGTGGTGAATGAGGTTGCCAGTAGTGTTTACCCAACCATTTATAGTTGTTGGAATAGACATATTGATGCTACGACCAACAGTTGGAAAGATACGCAATGTTGGCCATTTGAACTGAGGAACACTTTAAGTTCTGACATCGATCAAGAATGTGTTGCCAATTTTAAATGAAGTTGAATCTATGAAAATCAAGATAGACTTTTATAGGCCCTGACAACATGGTCTCATACCAATTGATGGATCCATGCTACCTTGCATGAGCTCTGAGATACGACCCTGCAAAGATCACTGATTTCATGCTTAAGGGACCTTGAGGGACACTTCAGCACAGAGTCATCAACGGGGATCAAATGACTGTGCGTGTTGAACAAGGTTGCCACTAGCATTTACCTGGCCATTCAAAGCTATTGGAATAGATGGTTCGATGCTAGGATCGATGGTTGGAAAGATACAGAATGTTGGCCATTTGAGCTGAGGAACACTATGAGTTTTGACATCAACCAAGAATGTGTTGCTGATTTTAAACAAATTTGAATCTCCAAAAACTGAGACAAGATTTTGTAGGCCCCAACAACATGATCTTGTAGCAACTGATGGATCTACGCTACCTCGCATGAGCTCTGAGATACGACCCCACAAAGATTGCTGATTTCATGCTTAAGGGACCTTGAGGGACACTTTAGCATGGAGTCATCGGTGGTGATCGAACGACTATGTGTGGTGAATGAGGTTTCCACTAGCATTTACCCAACCATTCGGAGCTGTTAGAATAGACAGATTGATGCTACGATCGACGGTTGGAAAGATACACAATATTGGCCATTTGAACTGAGGAACACTTTAAGTTCTGACATCGACCGAGAATGTGTTGCCAATTTTAAATGAAGTTGAATCTCTAAAAATTGAGAATGGCTTTTGTAGGCCCTGATAACATAGTCCTGTACCAACTGATGGATCCATGCTACCTCGCATGAGCTCTGAGATACGACCCTGCAAAGATTGTTGATTTCATGCTTAAGGGACCTTGAGGGACACTTCAACACAGAGTCATAGGCGGGGATCGAATGACTGTGCGTGACAAACAAGGTTGCCACTAGCATTTACCTGGCCATTTGAATCTATTGGAATAGATGGTTCAATGCTACTATCGATGGTTGGAAAGATACGCAACGTTGACCGTTTGAGTTGAGGAACACTGTGAGTTCTGACATCGACCAAGAATATGTTGTCAATTTTAAATGAACTTGAATCTCAAAAAATTGAGACAGGCTTTTGTAGGCCCTGGCAACATGGTCCTATAGCAACTAATAGATCCATGATACCTTGTATGAGCTCCAAGATACGACCCCACAAATATCACTAATTTCATGCTTAAGGGACCTCTAGGGACACTTCAACACGGAGTCATTGATGATGATCGAATGACTGTGCGTGGCATGTACTTGCATGAGGACATTATATATTACAGAAATCCCACACAGAAGAAACTAGCAAGCCACTCAAAAAGTAGTAACTAATAGCAAGTGGGATAATGCAGATGCTTTAATAAACCACTCTCTTCTTTACTCAAGGAACATCTAGTTCATTTTCTCTACTGGGGCATGTTTGGGAACAAACAGTCTCCATTTAAACTCAAGTCTTTGGAAGTAGTTATATTTGTTAGTGGAGGAGATACACCCATTGGATTTTCAATAACTTCACACTCATTGGAATTTCTATTTCTCTTCAATTGGGATACTCTTTCCAAAATTGCATCTACCCTTTTACCAATTTGGGAAATTAATGGGTCTATCTATGGACCTCGAAGGAGTTGGTCACCTAAATGAGAACCTTGAGATGAAGTAGGAACTTCTATATGAAAGAGATTAGTACCTTGAGAAGCTCTCCACTTGTCAGCTGAATTAAAACCTTGGACCATAGATGGCTGCCCTTTGTTGTAAAATGAGGAGTGAGATTGCCTTGCCAAAGGTGGCAATGAACTTACATTTCAAGGATAATGCCCAAGTCCTGTAAATGAAAGGCCATTGATGAATAGGCATTTATAATAGAAATATTTGTGGTGCTAGAATGAAGTGCATGACCAAATTCTCCACTTGTCAACTGAATTAAAACCTTGGACCATAGATGGCTGCCCTTTGTTGTAAAATGAGGAGTGAGACTGCCTTGCCAAAGGTGGCAATGAACTTAAATGTCAAGGATAATGCCCAAGTCCCATAAATGAAAGGCAATTGATGAATAGGCATTTCTAATAGAAATATTTGTGGTGCTAGAATGAAGTGGATGACCAAATTCTTTTCCTACTAACGAACCAATTTGGGAAATTAATGGGTCTATTTGTGGACCTCGAAGGAGTTGGTCACCTAAACGAGAACCTTGAGATGAAGCAAGAATTTATCTACGAAAGAGATCAGTACCTTGAGAAGCTCTCCACTTGTCAGCTGAATTAAAACCTTGGACCATAGATGGCTTCCCTTTGTTATAAAATCAGGAGTGAGACTACCTTGCCAAAGGTGGCAATGAACTTACATTTCAAGGATAATGCCCAAGTCCCATAAATGCAAGGTCATTGATGAATAGGCATTTCTAATAGAAATATTTGTGGTGCTAGAATGAAGTGCATGACCAAATTCTTTGCCTGCTAATGAACCAATTTGAGGCTTCATTTCACATTGTTCTGTGGATAATTCCACAACACTTGTTACTTCTCTATCTGAATTTTTTGTGTCAGTGTACATGTGCACTGAAGAGCTTTTGTCACTACTTGAGCTACTAGAAGATGGTGAGTACTCATCATCATCATCTGACATAGGCTCACATGCATATCTTACTTCTTTCCTTTGCCTCTTTCTCCTTCCTAGCTCTTCCTCCTTATCTGTAACTTTTATCACGGGTCCAAGAAGCTCTTCCCACTCTTTCCCATTAACTGTGGGCTTTATCTCTTCATCCCAAGTAATTGGTATACCTTGGATGGCACCAAGATAACCATTTTCTTCTGAAATGTCCTTTTCTCTCACATTAATATCTCTATTAAGAATATTTTCTATATCTTCCTCTATATATTGAATAGATGTAGCTACAATCCCATGTTCATCAAGAATATTCCTTGCACCATTGAGTAATATATCATACAATTCCTTAATAGTTTCATTCTTAATAGAATTCATAACTAAATTTTCCATAGCCAATTTTCCTCTTGATCATTACAATATTTTCTCCTCAAATGAACATTTTGTAATAAGTTGATATACAATCACAGTTTTCTCTTGGCCAATCTTGCAGGCTTGCGATTGAGCCTGTAGATACACAAAAGGGTTGAAATATGGATCTGGTGGAAGAGTAGTATTAGCAAGAAGTCACTCACTAACATCTCATCTTTATAACAACTAAATTTGGATTCACTAGAAGCATTAGTTCTCAAAAAAACAATAGTAAAACATACCATATATAATGATTGTGTCGACACTCGGCTGCATCATATAATAAGTTGAAATTAGATAATCATAAAACACTTTGTAAAGTACAATGTACATATCATATACAGCCACATCAAATGAGTTCAGCATCAAGAAAGAATATATTTTTTCAAAGTCTTGTAATTTCTCTGTGGCTGGTAGCTAATTGATTATTCACTTATTTTTTGCTTCCTCAATTGGTCAAAAGCTGTAGGATATTCTCTAGGAAACTTATCATTTTTTCCTGTAGGATGCTAAGCTGAGTGCTAAGGATGGCTAAGCTGAGTGCAACAGAGAGGGAGAGGACTAAATTGAGAGAGTTTGATGAGTTTGAAGGGTGCATAAGGGTCATGAAATTGGTGCAAGGGTACAACAATAGATGTTCTAGCCATTGGAGGGGGGCATTTTATGCATGAATCCATCATAGGATGGTCAAATGATGGTGAATCAACTTTGATTCAATTTCCATGGTGCTGGGAGATGAGACATTGGGTGAGCCCTAGTTTCTAGGGGTTTTTGGGTCTTAAAGCAGATGGTATGAAATGAGAGAATGAAGTAAAGGATTCTCCAAAGGGTTAATATACAAGGTGTTGAAACAAGTGCATCCATCCAAGGGAATATCCAGTGCTACCATGGATATCATGGAGAGCTTCATGATTGATATTTTTGATAAGATTACTCTTGAGGCTACTTCTCTGCTAAAATATAACAAGATCGTGACACTTTCCTCTAGAGAAATTGAGATTGATGTCAAGCTTGTTCTACTGGGAGAGTTGGCTAGGCATGCTACTTCTGAAGGAAGTAAGGCTATTACCAAGTTTCCTACTGCTCTAGGTTAGGTTTTGTTGGAAGATTTTAGGTTTTTTGTACATGGTGTTTATGGAAAGCTTGTTTAGAAGTTAGTTTTGGCTTGGGTTTATGTGTGGAAGTTAACGCTGAACTGGGATCTTAGTGTATGTAAAGAATATATGAATTATGCTATGTATGCTATGAAAAATCTATGAACTATAAGATTTCTATTATAAAGTTTTTTTTATTAATAATGAGAAATATTTTTACAACTCAGCTCAATAGGAGCACTGAAGGAAAGAGCTGAGCAGAGAAAACCTTCCGGTATTGCCCCAAAAAATAGAAGAGAAAGGTTGTCATTAAATGTTACAAACTTCCTGTTATACATACGGGGTAATGCATGAGCAATTTATAGTCCACCCAATTTACAGTGCTATATAAATTTGACATGTTACAATATTTTGTATCTCCATTTAGTCTAGTGAACCAATTGGGTCTGCCCTACCCTTGTTTGTCTCAAGTATTGCCTCATGGTTTGACTCACGAACCTTCCAAAGAGTTTTATTTTGTGGTCTTCCCCCATATTTGATTAAGTGGACATTTGATGCAATGATGAGGTTTGAATAATGAAGATTCTTTATGTGTGTCTCCCAATCATCGAACAACCATAACCTAGGTTCTTCATAGCATACCATCTAAGCCATGTACCAGTTACAACCACTGCTCCTATAGGGTATTCTAATTCTTCACCATCGATAACCGAGTGATATAATTTCTTTTTTGCCTCAACACAATGACACAAATAATAATCTGCCCCTTCTTCATTGTCTTCAGGTGCAATAACAACAAAAACATGGCTTGTAATGATATAAACATAATGAGGAAATTAGTTTACTAAATATTTATGATAAAGTACTAAATTTGAGATTATTTGTATGTGGAAAATATAGACCTGGTTGTACTAGATCAAATAAGCGATCGAATCCAATGGATGATTTCATTTCTGTTAGTTGTAGTGATTCATGGGGATGATAGGAGGCAAGTGGACTCAAAATACATGTATACCATTCATCAACCCATTCCTTTGACTCACACCCATCCTAATCTTCATCTACACATGATGAACAAAAGCACACCATATGTCATGTGTGGATACTCCTTGAACCTGCATTACAACTTCTAAAAGGGTGTAGCTCACTCGATCCTGTCAATGTACAATAATCCTCAAATGGTGCAATGTTAGTTTCATCCATCAACCAAAAAAATATACAAACCATTGACTCACCTTCATTACCTGGACCCATTGTAGCATTACACCACTAGACAATACATCCTGCATCTAACAATGTTTCTTTCTTTTTGTACTTTAATTCTTCACGTGCTAAGGCTCTTTTAATACATGCACCTACGCCATCATGCTCTCCCTTTCCATGACCGGCCTCTGTGAAATTCCACATATATTGAATTCTAGTAATCTTATGCATCCTACACAACCAATAAAACATCTGAGAATTCTTGAATTGGGATGCACAATTATCTGACCAAATGATATGTTGATGATATTTTATGCCCCTGTTTGCCAAATGACCATAAAATAGTTGAAATCAACCATGTAAAAACTCTATAGAATGTGAGCAATCATCACTGATATAAAAATGATACCCCCTCAATATCTTCCTGTTCTCTTCTGTACTGTCTTGTGCATGCATGAATGCTATATGAACAAATATAGCAACCTATTGAGAGCTATAATACTTTTCTTGCACCTCATTCTATGGTTGTAGTGTGTAGTTCTCTGCAACGTCCACAACTGAAAGAATGGTATCAAGTGGGAATGTGTCCTTGCACAATTTGAATTGCATATCCAACCATCGCGCTCTATGTGTATGCCATACTCATAAATATTTTTTTTACAAAAAATGTCCATGAACTGATACACTAGAATTTTTTCAATTACTAAATCACATCTTTTAGCCTCTTTTCCATCTTTTAGATTGTATGTCATAGTCTTATATTTTCCAAATTCCACTATTTCATTGCCGATTGCATGCGTACTCTCCATATGTTGACAAATTGGCAAACGTCACAAACCTTAGCAATCTATGCATGTACCATTCAAGCATGAGAGCTTGTAAAATTTTTGACCATCCCCTCTTTCACATAAAATGGTAGATATTAATTCCCTTGAAGCTCTAGGTGGGACATTTATGTTACAATCCCGCAAAACATTGTTAGAGTGCAAACCTACACATATATTCCTATAAACTTCAAAATGGTTAGAAAATTCAATATGTACCCTATAACAACAAGTTGTGTGTGTGATTTATCTTGACATAAAAAGGTTTACGCATTTCAAAATATCTCTTACTAATTTTAATTTGAGGATACGTATACATAAATTTTGCAAAGAATTGTGTTTGAGTTGAATCCAAAAAATGTTTTGGATGTGGAACATGAATTCAACTACCAATCCTCCTTACAACGTCTCTTTGATTAGGAGATACCCATGTATTATTCTTCCAAAATTCTTCATTCAAGGATTTCAAAGCTTCAACAATTGCTTTATCTTTTCACAGTAGTCTACTGGAAAATGCCCATAAATCATTGCTATTTGGATCTTCCACTCTTTCATGCCTTCCTAGGGCTCTCATTAGAGAATGTCTACTTATTTTCAATGTTTTGCTTGTCTTTGTAATGAGTCAAGATTTCTTCATTTGAGTGCTTACTATCATTGATGTAAGTACACATCATGTGACATTATTATATTTCGTGCATGATGTAGAACCCACACTCTCATATGTAGTCATTAGATTCTTTACAATAGATTTTTCACTTGACTCATCCATCGTTCTTAGCCCAAGAATCTTCATGATGGGCCTAAATTTCAGATTTCTCATCATTTCAACAAATAGTTGACATCTTCCTATTATGTTTAAATTCTCAAAAAATGATCTCCAAATATGATTAACATTTCTTTGACAAGTACGCTTGGGAATCTTGTTAGGCATTTCTTGAAAAATGTTAGTATCAATATCAATCAAATATTTTGGTTTTTTATATTTAATAATTCTAGGAGCATCAAAAACATTATGTGTGAATTGTGTACCATCTTGAGTGCCTTCAACATGAGATGATGTTATGCCTACACCTTGGGATGTAGATAATGGTGTGCCTTCAACATGAGATGATGTTGTGCTTACACCTTGGGATGTAGATAATGGTGTGCCTTCAACATGATAGAAGAGTGTGCCCACACCGTCAGAAGTAGACAATGGTGTGCCTCCACCTTCGAAAGTAGAAAATGGTGTGCCTTCAACATGATACATTGGTGTGCCTCAAACATTGGATGATGATGTCTCTTGAACTTGGGAACTCGTAGATGATGTCCCCGCATCTTCATAATTCAATTGTCTCGTTGCACGCAAGTTTCTCATTTGTTGTCTTTTTTATTCCAATTCCAATTCTCTCTTACTTTGTATTGATGTTTCATGTTCCTCATCCAAAGAAAAATTTTCTTCTATGGTATATAATTTTTTTGATCATGAAGTTGTCTCATTCCTTCCCTTTTCTTCTCTTTATCTCTTTCATGCTCTTCCAGTGTTAAATTATGTGCTCGTTTCCTTGGCATGATGATGATTTCTACATATGAATTGATTACAATTTTAAAAATATAAAATAAATGTAAAACAATAAGTTTATATTATATCAAATTATGTATTCAAGAACAAGTCTATATCATACCAATTATAAACCAAAACACTCTTTATTCACATTTGACATGTAAAAAAAAAAAAAACTTACCTCAATCGATAAATTTATCCTCAATAATTGAATTTCTTGATGGTGCAAAGTGAAAACTTGTCACTATGGTGCAAAATGATGTTGATTTGTCACTATCAACACCATGAAAAGTGAAAAATTGTTGAAGAAAATGCAGAATTTAGATAGCATAAGAAAAAGTGGGCCTCTTTCACGAGATCCTTGGCAAATAAGACCATTTCTTCTAGTTTTACATAGTGCGAGCACGCTATAGGGTGTATGCCCTATGCAAAACAACAAAAAAATTATGCATAGTCTTAAATAGGGCATGCACCCTATAGCACGCATGCCCTATAGGGCATACACCCTATGTAAAACAAGAAAAAGGGAGAAGAGAGAGAGAGAGAGAGAGAGAGAGAGAGAGAGAGAGAGAGAGAGAGAGAGAGAGAGAGAGAGAGAGAGAGAGAGAGAGAGAGTAGGAGAGAAGGGGAATGAGAGATAGAGAAGGGGAAAGAGAGAGAGTAGGAGAGAGAGAGAGAGAGAGAGAGAGTATGGGGGAGAGAGGGAGAGAGAGATAGAGAGAGAGGGTGATGAGAGAGAGGACAGAAGGGAGAGAGAGCTATAGAAGGTTAGAGTGAGAAGGTGAGAGAGAGAGAGAGAGTGATAAGGGGTTGAGAGGGAGAGAGAGAGAGGCTATGGAGGAGGGAGAGAGATAGAGCTCTCTCTCTCTCTCTCTCTCTCTCTCTCTCTCTCCCTCTCTCTCCCTCTATCTCTCTCTCCCTCTCTCTCTCTCTTCCTCTCACTTTGACTATTTCTCATCACTATATGAATATATATCTTACATAGGGTGCACGCCCTATAGGGCATTCACACTATGTAAATTTATCATAAATTTACATAGGGCGCACACCCTATAGGGCATGCACATTTTAGGGTGTGCGTGGTTTGTAAAGGATTTGAATTTACCAATCCTAAGGCTTGGATTTTCCTTGGAGATCCAACCCAAAGGCTTGGACAACTGAAATAGGCCTGAGACGTGTTTTCCAGTAGACACAAAAAAATGACATCTTTTTTTGTGTACTCCTCGTCAGGTTTACTCGTGGCTCAAGAATGTAAAAATCAGATGATGTGATATTGCAGATCTCTCTGTTAGCTATCTAAGCATATAATTTATTTTGAATCTTGATTATGTTAAGTTTTTCAAGTCTAATTTCTTTTGTGTGTATGTCCATTTTTTGTAAAAAACCAACATGCAGTATTTTGGGCATAGATTTTGGCTTATTCATTGAATTTTGCAATAAGTTACATTTTTAGAAACTAGACTCCATTCTACACACTTTAAAAAAAATAAAATTTGATTTTTGATTAGTTTTAAATGATTTATAGGGGGAGCACATAGAAATTTCATGTTTTCAAGATGTGTGCACTTCGTAAATTCATCAAAAATTATACATTCATAAAAAAATTACCAAAAAAATCTGGGATAAACTATGTGGTGTTAGCTAACTTTTCACTGGAGTGATTAAAAAATTAAAAAAAAAGTGAACATTTTAGGGGGAGCACACCAGATGTTATGTTATGCTTTTGGACAAAAAATAGGACCACTTTTTGTGCTCCCCCTTTTTGAGGGCCTTAATCTGCACCATTTTCAAAATTAGTAGTTTAGGAACTAGATTCAGAGTATTACAACTCTTGTTTTTGTCGCATCTTAAAATTTTGAGTCTAACTATCTTTAATTTCTTGTTGAAGTTTAGAGTTTTCTGATTTCAGGAAAAAAGTGGCATCTTATACCCCCTTTTTGGTAACACATCTTTGTGCACTTACCCTCTTTAAAGGGTACTAGCTCAATGGAAGAGAACCTACTTTACAAGTAGGAGGATGGTGGTTCGATTGTATCATGCCCTAATATGACTAAATAAATGACTAAATCAATGACCAAGTCAATGACCAAATCAATGACCAAATTAATGACCAAATCAATGACCAAATAAATGACCAAATAAATGACTAAATCAATGACCAAATAAATGACCAAATAAATGACCAAATAAACGACCAAATAAATGACTAATTAAATGACCAAATCAATGACTAAAATAGTTTAGTCATAAATTTGGTCATGAGATAAATGATTGAAAATTAACTACTACTGGTCACGTGACCAAAATTAGTCATTTATCTACAATTTTTAGTAGTTTATTTAGTCATATATTATTGTTTTTGTACTAGTGCAAGTACCGTTGGACAACAAAATTTATCATTATACATATGGATTGGGGTTCAATCCTTACAAACAACCATCAGATTTTCCTCTCAATGTTAATCATATATGTGGTGGACATTTGAAGTTGGTTAACCCGCTCCTCCTTGACATGAATCAAAAACCTATCTTGGATGTTTTTCCCGAAGATGAAGCCTTAATAGATTTTTTAGGAGCTTATGAGGATCTACCTATGTTTCATCATAAAATATGGAAGCCTTATTGTCTAAATGCAAAAGCTTATTTTGTAGAACATGATGAACATAATATTTCTCCTTTACCAATGGATTCTTTGATACAAAGTAATTTGCTAATAACTAAGATTGTTGAGGTTCAAATGGATGAAAATGACTTTGAGAAGATAATAAAAATTGGGAAATGTTTGAATCAAGATGAAGATGATCAGTTGGTTTCCCTTTTACTTGAATTTAAGGATATTTTTTCTTGGACATATTTGAATATGCTAGGTATAGATTCTAAGATTGTTACTCTCAATATTGTTCTCAAACCAAATGTTAAACTTGTGAACCAGAAAATTTGAAAGATGAATCCAAGAATTGCCTTTTTAGTTAAGGCTGAAATTGAAAGGTTATTGGATGCTGGATTCAGCCGCTCTATCAATTACTCAGATTGGATTTCAAATATTGTGCCCATTTCAAAAGGAGAAAATAAGATAAGAATGTGTACCGACTTCCGAGATTTAAATAAAGCATCCTTAAAAGATGATTTCCTATTACCTAATATTGATATGATTGTGGATTCAACATCGAGTCATGCTTTATTATCTTTTATGGATGGATTTTTGGGCTATAATAAAATTTGTATTCCTCCTAAAGATCAATTTAAGACCACATTTATAACACCTTTGGGAATGTTTTATTGGGTCATGATGCCTTTTGGAATAAAAAATGCGGGAGCCACTTATCGGCGAGCCATGACTTTGATTTTTTATGATTACATTCATAAGATTCTTGAGGATTATGTGGATGATATTTTGGAAAAATCTACACAAAGAGGAGGTCATCTTAGTAGTTTATGACAAATATTTGAAAGGATTAGAAGTTACAATATGAGATTGAATCCTATGAAATGTGTCTTTGGAGTTGATTCTGGTAAATTATTAGGGCTTATAATCTCTAAGCGAGGCATAAAGGTAGATACTGAAAAGATTGAAGCTATTGTTAATATGCCTCCTACTAAGAACATTTCTCAGTTACAAGGTTTACAAGGAAAAATTCAAGCTATTCGTCGCTGTGTTTCCAACTTAGTTGATAGAACTGTTCCTTTCTTAGAAAGGATACCACTTTCTCTTGGAATGAAGAATGTAAACAATCCTTTGAACAATTTAAGGAGTGTCTCGCCAATCCTCCTAGTTTGCAACCTTCTCAATTTGATAAACCCTTTTATCTATATACTTTAACCACTCTGAATGCGGTGAGTGCATTGTTGGCTCAGCATGATAGTGAAGATAAGGAAAGACCTATGTACTACATTAGTCAAACTTTACCTGATTATGAAACAAGATATACAGATTTGGAAACACAATGCTTAGCTTTAGTTTATGCTTGTTGGAAACTCAGGCATTATCTATTAAATTTTGAAGTCAATGTGATTGTTAAATTTGATCCTTTGAAAAACATCTTTTCTCAAAAACTGATCTCTCTGGCCATCTTGCAAAGTGGGTGATGTTACTTACAAAATTTGATCTTAATTTCATTTCTCAAAAGTCAATTAAAGGACAAGATTTAATAGATTATTTGGCTGAATCTCCTTGTCCTCATTCCCATACATGCTTTACTTTAATAGAATTCCCTAATGAAAACATTCTAGCTATTAAACATGATGATGTTTGGGAGTTATATTTTGATGGATCTAGATGTAAGAAATGTTCTGGTGTTGGCATTATCTTGATCCTTCCTACAAAACAGTTGATCCCTCTATCATATAAATTAACTATTCCTTGTACTAACAATATTGCAGAGTATGAAGTTCTTATAGCTAGCTTATGAGAAGCTTCATCCCTTAACATTAAAAACTTGGAAATTTATGGAGATTCACAATTGATTGTGGAACAGATTAAAGGAGGTTATCATACTACGAATGATAAAATGACATAATATAGAGATTTGGCTCTTGATGTTATTTCATAATTCTCTTCTTATACGATTCAAACTTTACCTAGGAAAGATAATCGACATGCGGATGCCATGGCAAGCGAAGCTTCTTTGGTTTGTCTTGAGAATAATGCTGAAAACTTTCAATTTACTATACATACTCCTAAAAACCCTACAATTTCCAATAAGGTTACCTATGATTGTTTCAATTTGCATTTGGATGAATGGTATTATCATATCTTTCATTTTTTGAAAGATGGTACTTTTCCTAAATCAACAAGGAACATGCATAATTGTATTAGGAAGCTTGCAACACATTATATCATTTTAGGAGATACAATTTACAAACACTCTTATTGTGTTTTTCTATTAAGATGTCTTGGTAGAACCAAAATTCTAGTAGCTTTGTCAAAAGCTCATTCTGGTCCTTGTGGGGGACATTTTGGTGGAAAATATTTAGTCAATAAACTTCTTAGAATGGGATATTATTGGCAAACAATGGAACAATATTCTTTCATGTTTTTTAAGTAATGTCCTCAATGTCAGTAGCATAGTAATTTGATTCATGCTCCTGCTCGTGAGCTTTGTAATCAAGTTTCTCCATGGCCTTTTAGTATTTGGGGTTTTGATCTTATTGGAAAAATCTCACCAGCTTCTTCTCAAGGATATATGTACATCTTGATAGCTACAAATTACTTTATGAAGTGGT
Source organism: Chamaecyparis obtusa (assembly GCA_027943335.1). Taxonomy (NCBI): domain Eukaryota; kingdom Viridiplantae; phylum Streptophyta; class Pinopsida; order Cupressales; family Cupressaceae; genus Chamaecyparis; species Chamaecyparis obtusa. The sequence goes on from BSBK01005111.1 coordinate 760,647, forward strand.
TGGAAGCTATCCCTCTCCATTCAACTACTGCGGATGTTATTTGTGATTTCATTCTTAACAATATTATAACAAGATTTGGTATTCCTTCGATGATAGTTTCAGATAATGGTACCTCTTTTAAGAATAAAGAAGTCACAAAATTCTTAGAGAAATATCAAATTTAACATATATTTTTGACCCTTATTATCCTAAATCTAATGGTCAACTTGAATCATCAAATAAAGTCATTGAGCAAATTTTGAGGAAAATAGTTAATAAGCATGCGAAAGATTGGCATACCCAACTTACCTATGCTTTATGGGCTTATAGGACTAGTGTTCGTACTGCCATAGGTACTTCTCCTTATAATATTGTGTATGAAACTAATGCTATTATGCCTTTGGAATTGGAAATACCTTCTTTATGTGTTTCATTTCATGGGATAATTGACAAAGACATATTTCGAGAACAATGATTACAAGAATTAGAAATGTTGGATGAACAACAAATAAATGCTTTGGAACATATAAAGGCTTATCATAAATCACTTCAAAAGTAGTATAATCATAAGGTAATTGAATGATGACTTTTAGTGGGTGATTTAGTATTATATGAGAATCAAAGAAATGTGAATGCTTTACCCAATGAAAAAGGAAAGTTTAGCCCTAATTGGCTTGGAACTTTTGTTGTAATTGAGGACTTTGGTTCAGGTGCTTACAAAATTACTGATATGGATGGTGTGCCTTTTAAGGAACCTATATATATTATGCATCTCAAATGTTATTATCCTTAGTACATCTTTCTTTCCTTGTGTATTTATGTATTCCTTATAAAATAGCTATGTTTGTTTTATAGGTTATGTGATTTTAGAAAATTACATTTAAATACATTTATACAAGTTCTTTCTATTTGTTAAGTTTTATGTTATTGGTGAAAATATAGTAATCAATCACATAACTAACTAGCAAAGAGAGTTTTTCATTTATAATTTTTTCTAAGTTTGATACATATGTGGCACAATGCCCTATCTATCACTCTCTCTATCCCTATGCTCCGGTGGTTAATGGCTCCTAGATCTCTCTGATCTATGATGAGAAGATGAGGTCTCTATACGGTATTCCACTAGTGGCTCCTTGATATGATAAGCTCATATACATGCTCATGTGATATCCGTAGGTCAGCCATTAACCTCTCCTCTCTTTCTCTACATAACCTCAGCTCTCGCTGGATACAAGCAAAGATATCGGCATGCCTGCTGGGATCTCTTTGACCAATGGGGAACTCTCGCTAGCTAGCTGGTGTATGGTGAAAATGTGAACACACTTCTATGAATCATTACATTCAAGAACACTCAAGAATGAGGTCTCAAAAATTGATCCATAGCTCCCTAGGCATGGAGTGCAAGGGTTTTTAAGAATGCTCTCAGCTAGAGCTATTTAGCCTATAACGTTGCTAGTAAACCATGCAATGAGAGATTCAATGAAGACAAGGGCAAGAATGCCAATATCCTCAAGAATCAAATGAAAATGCAATGCAATGCTATGCTAGAAATGGAAATGCAAGCTAAGCTATGGAAATGAAAGATGCAAGTATTACAAAGCCTCCTAGTTAAACTAGATGGATTAATCTAAAGCATAAAGGAAATCTAAGCTAAGAATGCCATGATAATGCAAGAAATGAAAACTATGATAACATGTAGATGCAAAAGCCAAGAATGCTCCAAATCTTCAAAAAGCTCCAAGATGACCTAGAAAACTTGCAACATAACATTAGCATGAAAACCTAAGATATGAAAATGAAGAAGAAAGCTCTCCTTTTATAAGAAATGAAAAAGGAATGGACCATGGAGATTAAGAGGAAAAAGATTTAATTAAGGGTGGAACTTGAAAGAGGAGAAATCCATGTGCACAAGTATCCTCCAATGAGAAAATAGGAGTTGACTTTTGTGTCCATATAAGACAAAAAGTGCTTTTTCTTCTTTTTATAAAATAAGAATAATGCTTTATTTGTGCAACTTAGGATAAGAGGAAAAGTGGGGGCTTTTATTTATTTAAAAGGGGAGGAAATATTCCTTTTAAATAAATAAAAACTTAGGATAAAATGGTTGGCCCATAGAAAATAATCGAATAAATGATAGAACTAGGATTTGATCAAGAATAAGTAATTGATGATTTAGCAAAAGGGGCTAATAGTCTAGGTGACCATTTTCAGGTGTATACAACTGTTAGTCAATAGGACATGCATGTATCCTTTAGGACCTCAGATAAAAAGCTCCTCCACTCCACTACGCTAGCTGCAAAATTAAAATATATTTATCTTTTAGTCCTTTTTCTTTACAAATTAAGTTAAATATTTAAATCAAATATATGTTTTATACATCGATCTCCCTCATGGGTATCACTGAAGGGTCTATATGGTAGGGGCATGGGTTTACTACTCTCTCCATGCTTGCTATGTTTAGGTCTCAGAGGTGGTGTCTCTATATGGGCACGTGGAGGTTGTCGTGATCTCAGTTGTGATGCATGAACAACATGCACATCCACACCGGTACTATCAGTTGTGGGCATCCTGTCTACTCTTTCCTTTGTTCTCTCCTTCTCCATGGGATCTCCTATGGAGATGGGCTCCTCCTCATCTCTATGATCCTCCTCCTCCTCTAGTATGCTACTATCTTGGTGTGTCCTCTCTGAAAGGCCTGGATCACCTGTGGGATAGTCATTAGGGAAGATGGGGTGGGTTCCCTTCAGACTCTAGTATCTAATGTGGTCCCTATTGATGCTTGAATAGGCCACATTAGGAGCTACCTCTGTATCCTCTCTCTCATCTATATTTCTATATATAATGTCTGCTACTGATGGCCGACATATAGCCCTGGGTGTCTAATAGTATCTTATCAGATGTGTGTATCGAGGTACTACTCTAGGAACCCCTTGTATAAGACCAAATTATCTCATCAATCTGCAATAGTAGTATGACATTACTATGTGACTAGGATGACCCTCTAGTAGCTTGTTCTACTGTGAGTGTCTCATCTGATGTCGTGTATCTGGCCACTCTGTCATGTGATAGTATGGTCTCCATATCACATCTATTCCTAGTACATGGTCTAGAGGTACCCTCCAATAGAGGATATCTCTATGCTGCCAGACATATCCCCGTGGACAAGAAAAGGCTCTCGGTGGGCCTGCATATACCATCACAAGAATACCTTGTGATTATGTACATGTGAAATTCTTGAACAACCAAATCTGTAATAGTGTGCATACCTTGAGACTCTCTCATTGATATCTCAGCAAGTGACATAACTCATGGTATAGATGGGCTAGCATATTGCGGCCCCACATGAAGATGGTCCTATCACTCTCCATCCTATGTATGAGATGGGTAAAAGGTGCTGAAAATATTTTACCCTTTGTGTTGGGTACTATAACCAAAGAAAGTATACACAACATAACCCTCCGTACCAAGGGTGTCAGACCTTCCAATATGGCTGATAGGGTGATATGGTCTGCTCAGGTTTGCATCTATGGAACCCATCCTAGAAAATACTCTACATATGCGTTAATATCCTTAGGACCCAACTATACTCTCAGTTTGATAGGCTTGCCTCAAACTGGAAGTTGTAGGATCTTGTACACATCCTCTAGTGTCACTGTGATCTCTCTTGAGGGAAGATGAAAGGACCATGTGTCCTCATTCCACCTCTCTATAAGAGCTGATATCATGGCTCGGTGGAATCTCATCTATGATAGGAATGTTCTAAGTATGGTCCTACATCTCTCAATAAATGTATCTCATCCCTATTTAGCTCAAATATTTTCTCTCTGATGATCAGTAGTGGCCCTCCAAAGGGGTTCTCCCAGACATGAACTAGGTCCTATAAGCACAAACTAACATCATATCAGAACTATAGAACCATAAAACTATATATCCAACTTGACTAGGTCAAGGTCAACTTCTATTACGTCGAGGTCGACCTTCCTGGGTCAAGGTTGACCTTCTTGGGTCGAGGTCAACCTCACTCTAGGAAAGGTTTAGACCTTCCTAGTTTATGTCGACCTTAAAGGGTCAAGGTTGACATAACTGGGTCAAGGTCAACCTTTAAGGGTCAGGATCGACCTTGCTTATAAAAATAGGAATTTAAGATTACAGATATCAACAACAACAAACTTACCTTAGGAAGTAGTTTTCCTATGGCCAAGCATTGTCCTAGGAGCTCCATTCATGTTGCTCGAAGTTCCTCTTTTCTCGGCATCCTTCTTTCTCTCCTAAAGTCTACCAATGGTAATAATGAGTAGGTATGTGCTCTCTTCCCTTATTTATAGATCAAAATTAGGGTTTTTGTTAGGGTTTGTTGGGGTTTACTTATGTTAAATTCAAATTTCCCTTCATATGCTTTTAGATAGACATTCACTCTTTTCATGATAACTTGAGTTATGTAGCTCTATTTTCAGTGTCATCTGCAGCATTGGAATTGTGATTTAGATACATAACTCCTTGAATTAGTTTAGGAAGGGTAGGAATAATTCTATCTAGTTTACAAAAAGGCCTTTTTCACCAAATTGCATATCCAGTGTATAGGACTATCCTTATCACCTTGTTTCACCCTTCAAAAGTAGAAAGACAAAACATGGGGGGCATAAGGGGCTCTATGCACTTCTCAATTTAATTTTAGTAAGTCTTAGGTGATTTATGGATTTTTATTAACCTTGTGTGCTGTAGGTTGTGAGTAATAATGGTTTTTTGTAGGATCTCTACATTGAGGACTTGGTTATATCCTTTTTATTTATTATGATGTTTTCTTTCTTTAGCTTGCATATTCACGTAGTGTCATATCTAAGATAAAGTGGGGGATAAATGTATCATCTTAAAATGGAAGAAATTCCATCTTGGTAGGTTTAGCACCCTCATTTAGTGCATTTTCATGATAGATTTGTATTTAGGATGCATCTGCACTTGATTCTTCATTTCTAGGTGAAATTAGGGTTAGGATCAAGAGGATTATCCTTGATTTCCTTCTTTGTGGCTCTATTTTCTAGGTAGGACCTATGTAATAGTACTCGTAGCCTTCATCACATTTCTTCTAGGCCTTTGTTCCCTTTTCCAACATCCTATTCTATTTTCCCATCATTATAAGTCTCTGGCTGACCCAGAAACTTCACTGAAACTCTAAGTTGACTAGCTTGAAACCTCAGGTCAGGGTTGAGGTCAACCCTAACCTAGGTCAAGGTCTAGGTTGACCTTAAAATTTGTTGGGTTTTGGTTCTCGATTTCAAATTTGGATCATAGTAGGGCCCTAAATTAAAAACGGGCATCCAGATCCGAATGCGGAAGGGTTTTTATTCAAAATTCATTTAATACATATCCTGCTTAGTTGGATATTGTGATTGGACCATAATTCAAGGTAAATTTGAATTAGGGGCCCTTACATTTCCCTAGGAGCCTTGCCTTGAAATCTCTATATAAGCACTCTCTTTTGCCTTCATTTTAGGAAGGTTTGAGGAGATGACATAATGATGAGATGATGTTGCAAGATTGCAAGAGGATGATATAGGATAAAAAGATACGATGATGCCTTGATGAAAGTAAGCATTTTGTGGACATTAATTTGGAGAAAGAAAAATTTCTTCTTCCTTGATCTACCATTTTCAACATTCAAGCATTCAAAAGATACAATCATGGGGTAGAAACTATGGATAGTGAGTTTGGTGGGAGTACTTTAGCCTTGGGGGCTTGGTATTCTTTCTCTATCATATTCAAATATGTCCATTTTTCTCTCATTTCAATTCATGCTAGGGTTTCAATCTAGAGGATTAGATCTTGGCATTGTACATTCAAAGCTCTTCCTACAAGAAACACATGCACACATTCTATTACATCTGGCTATTCGTGGAGGTGGAAATCACCAAAAAAGGGGGTTTGACTAAGGTAAAACCCTATATAGCCACCCCAAAATACCATTTTTTACATATCTACAGTCTTTGTTTTGGGAGTTGTAGAGCAGATTTGGATACTCTTTTCAAAAAACTTTCAGGATCCATGAACATAATTTCCACCAGAGTAGTGCAGGTCAAGGTCAACATAAAGGGGCACAATTCTGCCCCTGTATTTGGGTCAAGGTCAACTTGGTTCATAAAAGAAATAGATTTTTGGGTTTTCTTCATCTCTGTGTTTTTGTTCTAGATCCGATTGCAGAATTTCCAAAAACACAATACAGGTACCAAAAAATAGGTATTTCCAGATCTACTATGTTATGAGGTATGTATTGCACTTTATCAAATTTCATTATTCTTTGCAAGCATTTCCAGATTTATATTCCTTATCATTAGAATTTCATGTATGTGTTAAATATTGGTTTAGGGTCTCTTTTATGTACAAAACCCCATTGTTCTAAACCCTATCCATATTTTACACCAAACAATATCTATCAAAGTATTTTTCAATAAAGGCAAGCTTGTCATCATTTACTTCTCTCTTTTGTCTAAATTTTAAGAAGGGCTTAAACAAATATCTTTGTGCTTCCTGGCCTTTCTTTTGTTATGCTTCTATTTCTTTTTTCTTATCTACTTCAAGTGCCCTTATGTTGGCTTCTTGAAGTTTTTTGTCCTTTTCATCTTCTTGTTCATTCTTCTTTTGTTCCTCAGTCTTCTCTATATCCATTGCATTAATTTCATCTTCTTGTTCCTATTATGGAATCTTTTGTTTTTTGTCCTTTCCATGCAAATATGTAGGGATATCAAGTATTTTCCTCTTCCTTCTTGGTCCACTAGTCATGGCCTTCAGTCTAGCTTTGGGAGGTGTTTGACCTTGTGTAGCTACTCGTGCAACCTACCTTTGTGATGTCCTCCTAGTAGGTGTGGGAGAGTCATTCTTGTCCTTCTCTTCTTCTTCTTCAACCTCCACTACTTGAGGTACCTCAATATTAGGTTGAGGAGGGGGAATGTTGTATTTCTCCCCAAGTGCTACCACTTTTTCCTTGACAGACTTCATCTCTTCTTTTGTTATTCCATGTTTCCCTGCTATTTTGTCAACAAGGGACTCAACTTCCTTCTCCCTTATCCCCTTTACTAACTCTTCTTTTACTGCTATGTATTTTTCTTCATATGTGCCCCATCTAGGAGCATTGGGGTGTTTGGGGGACTATAGGACATGTTGAATGTGAAGCTCCAAAGTGGTGTAATCAAATTCATAGCCCATGGGATAGCCCACTAATTTCTAGGTTCCACTGCATGTGTTGTCAATCTCCACCATGAAATAGATGTCATATTTATACTTATCAACTAGCCTCCAAGGGATTCTTTCCCTTTCATGCATTTTATTCTGGAAGAGTTTCATCATGCCTGCAATCTCACCATACCTATTTTGCTCCTCACTTCTCCTATAACAATCACTTATCATCTGCATGGAGTATTTATCATATCTCCATAGGTACATGTTAAGAAATCTTCTCATGACATGAAAGAATATGTACATAATCAGTTATCCAAATCTAAAATGTGTTGTCTTGTTTCTCTTTATTCCTACTAGATTTTCCATCAACTACTGTTGTAGGGCCTCGCATAGGTCATACTCCTCATCCTCAATTACCATCTTGTATGACATGTGAACAAAATTGGCTAACATAATGTTTATTCTACTACTATATTGGTGTTAGGAATAGTCCCAAGAGATAACTAAGAGGGGTGGGAAGGGGGGTGAATCAGTTATCTACAAGATTCAATTCCTTATCCAATTAAGTATAGAATAAAATTAAGCATAAACATAATATAAGAGCACTTAACACAACACCATAATTTTGGTTACGGGGAAACCCAAATAGGTAAAAACCTTGGTGGGAATTAGTACCCACTATAAACTACACTAGAGTATTATGATCCCTGTTAGAAGATCTTACAACCCTGTTAGGAGTTGATCTTTACAATGCATTAAGTATAGTGTCCTAGTCAAGGGTTGGACCATGTTAGGAGTCTTTTACAATTAACCCTATTAGGGGTGAGGAAACACTATCTGAGAGCACATTGCTCAAAGGGGTGAAGGCTGCAACCTTCTGTTTAATAGATACACTATATCTAGATCTTGGTGAACTGTGCATAGACCTGCTATCTTGATTAGTTCCAATGAATAGCATATACTCTCTACTTTGTCACATAGACCTTCTGCCGATGGCTTAACACTTCACACTCTCTACTCTGCTCTTATCTTTCAACTATCTACCATACTTAGCAATCACAAATGACTGCCTATAAATATCTTTACTCTAAATGATATAATCAAGTCAGCTTGTTAGAACCATCTTGAAATCATATTAAAGAAATGATACAACTCTCCAATAACATCTTAGTCATCTCAACTAAGAACACAACACAAATTGGGATTGCCCAACTGAATATGAGTAGACGCATCACTTCACACTTTCAGCTCCACCAAATTAACTGATACTTTCTTCTCATGCTGAATTATGTCATGCACTCTTAACCAAACATTCTTAACTCTTCTCCAAACACTAATCTATGCATACATATTAAACTGATAGGCACAACTACTACAACAATAAAAAAAATGTCTACAACATAACTAAAAACGTGCAAGGATCCATTACAACCATACTTTAAATCACATACAAAACTCTTCCTGGGACTTGTTAGGAACACTCACTAATAAAGATTGTTGTATTACTATCTTCACTTAGAATCAACCTTTGCATCTATGATATCATGCTGATAACATATCTAGGAAACATATACTCATAACTCTCTCAATCAAGCTTTCACGCATGCTTCTCACCATATGTTGTCATTAATGACAAACATATAGTCAACACTGGCTTGCTAGAAAATATCCAACAATCTCCCCCTTTGGCATTGATGGCAACATATGAAATGAAAAACACCACCAATCTAAATGTAGAATCATTTTATAATATTCTCCATTTCCTCAACAAAAATCCCCCAAGGATGAATCCTCAATCTCTTACTATTTTTTTTCTTCTTGCTAAATACTCACTCCCCCTTGCTACAATTCTTTTATAACATTCTCCATTTCCTCATCAAAAGTTCGCTAAGGAAGAATCCTCCATCTACTGTTGAATTCTCTGAATATCAACTACTATGTTACTATTTTTTTTCATGACTATATACTTACTCCCCCTTTGACATCAATGGAAAAGGGCACCAAACAATTAAGCACCAGTACTACTCCTAAGGTAGAGTAGTCAATATTTCATCAGTCACCAAGGACTGATGCACTCTTGCAATCTCTAATCATATTCAGGGAAGGGAATTACTCCCAACTTCTCCTTGAGATACTCAAAAGTATCCTTAGGTAAAGGATTTGTGAATATGTCTGCTAGCTGATCTTTTGTGCTCACATAGTCCAACTTTACTTCTTTCTTTGCTACTTTCTCTCTTAGGAAGTGATATTTTATTTCAATATGTTTTGTCTTTGCATGCATCATAGGGTTCTTTGACATATTGATAGTGCTAGTGTTATCACAATGAATAACAATAGGATAATCAATCTAAATACTAGAATCCTTTAGCATCTACCTGATCCACACAATTGGAGAGAAATTTAATGCTACTACAACATACTCTACTTCTACTATGGACTGAGTAATATAATTTTTCTTCTTACTTGTTCAAGTAACCATTCTATCTCCAAGAAATACTGCTCCTCCTGAGGTACTCTTCCTATCATCCACACATCCTGCCCCATTTGCATCTGTATACACATGAAGCTCTACATTTTCTGAATTAGGATACTATAAACCATAATCTATAGTTCCTCTTAAGTATCTAAATATCCTCTTTACTACCATGAGATGACTTTGTTTAGGATCTGGTGCAAATCTTCCAACAATACCAACTACATTGGAAATATGAGGTCTAGATTGAGTAAGATAGATTAGTTTACCAATCATAGACTTATACAAGGTCATGTCAACTATTGTTGAATCATCTTCTTTTGAAAGCTTTCATCCTATTATCATAGGGGTACTTATTGGCTTGCAATCATCCATCTTGAACTTCTTCAATATCTCTTTCACATACTTAGACTGATTAATGAATATACCTTTGTCTGTCTGCTGCACATTTAGTCCTAAAAGTACTTGATAGGTCCAATCATGCTCATCTTAAATTTTCTCTGCATTTATTTAGAAAATTCAGCACTAAGATTGTCATTACCACCAAAGATAATGTCATGAAAAAATATAGCAACCAACAAAAAACCATCATATGTTTCTCTTATGTATAAATTACAATTTTCTACTCCTTTCTTGAATCCAATCTTTGTCAAGTATCCATCAAGTCTTTCATACCATGCTCTATGGGCTTGCTTGAGTCCATAAAGGGATTTATTCAATCTGCATACCATATCAGGTCTGTCTGATAAGGTGAATCCTTTAGGCTGCATTATGTAAACTTCTTCTTTCAGCTCTCCATTTAGGAATGCTGACTTAACATCCATCTGGTATACCTTAAAGTATTTGAAGGTAGCATAGGATATAAAAAGTTTGATGGCTTCTAATCTACTTACAGGGGAAAATGTATCAGAATAATCAGTTCCTTCTCTTTGCGCATATCCTTTGCATACTAGTCTTTCTTTGTTTTTTACCACCATTCCATCTTCATTCATCTTATTTCTTAATATCCAATTGGTTCCAATCACATTCTTATCACTAGGCCTAGGGATCAATTCCCATGTATCATTCTTAATTATTTGATCTAGCTCTTCTTTCATTGCTTCATGCCAATCTAAATCATTACATGCATCCTCAACACTTGAGGGTTCAATCTGTGATAGTAAACATACCTCTTCATTTGCTGTGGTACTATTTGCTTTTGATTTTGTCATGAATTTACTGTTCTGATCTCCAATGATGTCTTCCTTTGAATGATATCTAGATGTGAATTTTGGAACATTAGGTGTGACTCTCTCATTTGACTTCTATGATTCTTCTTCACTAGTTTCAGGGTCATTGAACAATACATCAATGATGTCAAACATTTCATCAACAACTATTTCTCTAGAGGCAGGTTTAGGTTCTTCTTCAATCACAGGTGCATAATCATGATATCTTTCTTTAATCATAAACTTATTATCAATTTTAACATGAGCACTTTCAATGATATTCTTCAATCTCAAATTGAAACATCTACAAGCTTTTCTTTTAGTAGAGTGACCAAGAAAAATACCTTCATCACTTCTTGCATCAAACTTGCCAATTGCTTCATCTCTCTTGATGTAGCACTTGCTTCCATAGATTTTGAGGTATTTGACTGTAGGTGCATTCCCAAACCATAGCTCATAAGGTGTCTTGTATGTGCCTTGCCTCAATTGAATTCTATTGATTGTATAGACTGCAGTATTGACCACATCTCTCCAATAGGTGTGTGAGACCTTTCCTTCAATCATAATGGTGCATGCTATGTCAAGTGTGATCCTATCCCTCCTTTCTACAATTCCATTTAGTTGAGGGGTTCTAGGTGTACTTAATTATCTCTTTATCCCATGTTCTTTACAATACTCATAAAATATGTTAGAGGTCAATTCTCCTCCTCTATCTGATATCAAACATTTAATCTTCAATCCATACTCATTTTCAACCTTAGCTTTGAATATTTTGAACTTCTCAAATGCTTCATATTTATCCTTTAAGAATGCAAACCACATCATTCTAGAATAATCATCAATAAAAAAAAAAAAGTACCTTTCACCATAGTATGATCTTGTTTGAGTTGGTCAACATAGGTCTGCATGCACTAGATCCAATTTGTTCTCTATCAAATTATGCTTTCTTTTGAATGAATTCCTCACATGATTTCCCATCACACATTCCCTGCATATTGTATCAACTAATTTTGCAATGCTAGGAAGGTCTCTTACTACCTTTACATTTCTTATCTTCACTATGTTATCAAAATTGATGTGACATAGTCTTTTGTGCCATAGCCAACTATCATCTACTTTAGCAACAAAACAACTTGCTTCAGGATTAAGCTGAAAAAAATTACCTTTAGTCTTTGAACCTAATCCAATCATTTCTCCTTCCTTGTTGTTAATGATGCACTTGATGTCTTTGAATTCCAACTGATATCCCTTTTCAAGTAACTATCCAACACTTAGTAGGTTATGCAGAAAACCATCAACATAAAGAACATCATTAGTGTTGTTCTTTCCATCCAAGGTGATAGCTCCTCTACCTATGATAGGTTTCAGAGTGTTAGCTCCAAACCTAACCATGCAACCTTTTTATCTATCTAGAGGTACAATCTATCCTTGTCTCCTGTCATATGATGTGAGAAACCACTTTCAATGATCCAATCTGTCCTGATGTCAGCTTGTGAAAATGGTGCTAACTCTTGTGCTTCCTTTTCATCTTCAAGGTCCATTTCATCAAAAATTTTCTCCATGTCTTCAAGAGAAATGAATCCAATTTCATCCTCTGTTGATTCTTCATCTGATACTCCATCACCAGCATAGTAACATTCTTTTGTATACTTAGGCTTGTAGTTAGTTTTGAACTTCTTGACTCTTGTAGGACCCTTAGATGCAAAGTGACCAATCTTGTTACATGAAAAGCATTTGAATGGTAAATGGAATTCACATTTCCCTTTTCCCTTCCTTTCTTTCTTTCTTAGCATTCAAAGCAATGAAGTCATCTAGTTCTTTCTCTTCATCATCATCATCATCAAAATTTCCAGAAGTGTTCAAGGATTTCTTACCATGGATTGAGGCTTTGAAGGCTATCTCACTTTTAGGCTCTGTGTTTAAACTTGATATCTCAAAAGATGAAATCTTGCTGATTAAGGTCTCTCCATTGAAGTATTTTGAGAATTGCATAGTCTCATCTAGGATGTTTATCTTGCTCTCATATTCTGGTGTCAAAGTAGTCATCAACTTATCCATTATGTCTTCTTCTGAGATCTCTCCATCATTGTTTCTAATTCCTGCAATTGCTTCATTAATCCTTTGATTGTAGGCTCTAATGTTCTCTTTAGGTAGCATCTCCAATGTATTATACTTTTTCTTCCATGTATTTTTGCACAATTTTTTAGCTTGGATGTCTCCTTCAAACATGTCTTCTAGATACTTCCATATCTTGTAGGCTTTATCAACTTTCTTGATTTTTGAAAACTCAATATCAGACAAGGAAATGATAAAGGCTTCTTTGGCAATAGCATTTTGAGTGAACATCTCCTTCTACTTATAAGAGTTGGATCTTCCTTTGTATGATTTGCTAGAGAGGGAATCTGAACTTCTTTAGTAGCTACTTCAAAAATCTCAAAGGCAATGCACTGCAAATGTGTCATCATTTTATTCTTCCAATCTAGATAGTTCTCTCTATCAAACTTAGGACTTTCTTTTCTAAAGAATTCCACCTAATCAACCTCAATCTGTTAAAATTTCTCTCTGAGGCACTTGGCTTTGATACCAATCATTAGGAATAGTCCCAAGAGATAACTGAGAGGGGGGGGGGGGGTGAATTGGTTATCTACAAGATTCAATTCTTTATCCAATTAAGTATAGAATAACATTAAGCATAAACACAATATAAGAACACTTAACAAAACACCACAATTTTGGTTATGAGGAAACCCAAATAGGTAAAAACTCCAGTGGGAATTAGCACCCACTATAAACTACACTAGAGTATTATGATCCCTGTTAGAAGATCTTACAACCCTGTTAGGATTGATCTTTACAATGCATTAATTACAGTGACCTAGTCAAGGGTCAGACCCTGTTAGGAGTCTTTTACAATTAACCCTGTTAGGGGTGAGGACACACTATCCGAGAGCACACTGCTTAAAGGGGTGTAACCTTTTGTTTAATAGATACACACTATAGCTGGATCTTGGTGAACTGCGCGTAGACCCGCTATCTTGATCAGTTCCAATGAATAGCATATACTCTTTACTTTGTCACATAGACCTTCTACTGATGGCTCAACACTTCACCCTCTCTACTCTGCTCTTATCTTTCAACTATCTGCCATACTTAGCAATCACAAATGACTGCCTATAAATATCTTTACTCTAAATGATATAATCAAGTCCGCCTATTAGAACCATCTTGAAATCATATTAAAGATATAATACAAATCTCCAATAACATCTCAATCAGCTCTACTAAGCACACAACACAAATTGGGACTACCCAACTCAATATGAGTAGACGCGTCGCTTCATACTGTCGGCTCCACCAAATTAATTGATACTTGTAATACCCCAAAAATGAGCTATAGGTTCATTAACCTCTTACATCAACAATTTGGTCAAAATCGACATCAAAGTCCTAACCTAAGGCACATTTGCACATCAAATCATTGAAATCCTAATTGATTATCCTAAATTTGCATTGGAGAATATTCCTTGAAATATTCATAATTATCCTAATTATCTTTAATTTAATGATTATTTGGTGATAAATGTCATTATTTATCCTAAAGTTGATTAATTAAATATTCTGAATATTTTAATTAATTAATTTAATTCTGCCACTTAATTATTTAATTGGATTTAATTCTATTTATTCCTAAATTGTATTATTTAATTTTGACAATAAATCAAAAATCTTATGACTAATTGATTAAATCAATTGTCAATATTTAAAGATATAGTTTTTGAATAAAAGTTTGATTTAATAATTGATTAACCCATAAATCAGTTATTCTTAAATTTAAAATCAGTTAAGTTGAAGATAAATCACTTTATTTATTTAATTAATTCATAATTATTGTGCACATTCAAAGAGCAGTTAAGCTTTGAATCAAAAAATCAATTCAAGCTATTATAAATTTAAACTCAACATTTATTTTGAGTTGAAAATTGATCTAAACTTTTGATTTGAGTTAAAAAGTTGTTCTTGCATGATTTTGCATGATTATGTGAGTTGATCTAATTCTGATTTCTTTTTGACTCAAAAATCAACTTGAGTTCATCAAGAGTGGTTTATGGCTTTTCTCCATGCACCCTCAAGCCTTGGATTTCTATACAATCAAGGCTTTAGCTCTTCCAAAAGGACTGACAAAATTTCATCCTCACTTTGGCGAATTTGCGACTGAAGAATCTATCTTTTGCGAATCAAGGCTATTGTGAGATTTTCATTGTTTTGAGCATTCATAGAATTTAGCATATCATTCTTAGATTAAATCTGCATGTCATTTCAATTCATTCTAGATTAGATTCATATAGTTTTTCATCCTAATTGCATAGAAAATACAAAAATATAGATTAATCTACATTCATTCTACATTCATCTTTTAGCATTAAATCCTTCATTTAGGTGTTGCATTGTCACTGATCTTGGTCTAATCTGAGAATTTGTAGTCACATCTAATAGAAGGTAGTAAATCACCTGGTTAGCTTAGTTTCAATTACATTGCAAATTTCTTTGATTTGCTAACCTCTAATGTTTTACTAAAGTGTTGTGTCCAAAGCTAGGTACAATTTTCACACACACATTTTTGGTGCCTACTGTGGGCCCTAAAATGGGTTTCCATTTCTCTTTTATCAATTTCTATCTATTTTCAGTCATTTTCTGATCGATTCTACGATTTTATTTTTTGTCCGTATAATTTTGATGTGAGTTTTGTCAGAAACTCATGTTGCGACCCTTTGAGTGTCGTACAACTTTTGACAATTTTGAGGCTCATACAAATAAATACTGATTGTCATTTAGAGACTTCTTTGTCATTTGGGCAGACACCCACTGTCATACGAGTTTCCAGAAAGTCATGCCAGAGGTAACCCACTATCGTATGAGATTTGGATTGTCGTATGAAAGGTAACCCATTGTCATATGAGTTTTGATACCAAGATTCAATTGTCATTTCAGATTTTTAGGCAGTTTGTCAGATTTAATTTTTAGATTTGCACTAATGGCTAACCCTAACAATTGAAATCTGTTGTTTCTGATTGATATTTTCAGATTTTGATTGGGAAAGTGCAACTAAATTGCTAAAATAGGTAAAATCTTCTAAGCACGTTGCAAGGAATTTAGGTATTCTTCTATAACTGATAACACTTCAATTTGGACATTTAAAACAAACTCTCTTGTGTCAAGCTTGTGTTAGTTTTCTTGCTTTCATATCACAGACTTCAATTTTTGGGCTATAAAATGAACATAGATTTTCTTTCTGCATATCTATTACACATAATAAATAGGCCCTATGAACTCTATTTGTGGATGATCTTGAGAGAGTGGGATTCTTTCACTTTTTCATGCATGCGAAGCTCTTCTTGGTGAAGTATCCCCTTGTAGGTAGGGAGGATACTAAGATTATCTTGCGTTCTATTGGGTTTTTGAGTCTTCAACTTTTGATCGATACATTCTCTCTCCGAAGAGATTCATAGACCATAAGTGGTTGACATCATAGATCTTAGTGATATAATTTTAGTCTTAGCATGTCGGATTAATCTGTCTGCTTTGTTTTGGTGAAGTGAAGAGGTTAGGGGATTATACTCTACTTCCTTTTTGGATAGTACCAGAAACCTAGTTTCTTGAATTTGATCTAGTCCCCTTGTGGTATCTTTTGTGAGTCACATTTAGAGAGGGTTAACTATAGTGGACATTCCATTAATTGGGTTAACCATGTGGATAGAACCTCAAGCGGTAATAGCCATGTTCATCATGGTAGCAACAACTACTATATAAATGTCCTTGTGGAGGAAATCTTAACAGGTGTGGTCTCTTGTTGGGCTGTCAGATCTCCCTAGCAGCTTCTGATTGATTAAATTCTCAAACTATATCAAAACCTTGGTGTGCTTGGATTGGATTTTTCCCTCTTGAGATTATAAAAGTTGCAGAGTCAAACCATTACTAAAAACCCTAGCGAGGCCAATCTTTCATTTTATAGGAATAAGTGCATTATTGAAAAACTTTTTGGAACATACACAACTAGCACTCCTAGGGATTAGCACATTAAGTCACTTGATTGTTCATGCACAGGGTTGCTTTGTCCCCTATTCATTATTTTTAGACATGCTTGAAGTCACTTGCCTATTGGTTTACGTGCTTGTTTATCTACTTGATTATTAAAAATGAATAATTCTGAAACAAACTTCAAATTCAGACAGAATAACTTTCAAACACGCTAATTCTAGAAACTAAAGAATTGCAAAATATAAAGGAAAATTCCTTTCTGGAGTCAAAAGTCATCCCACAATCTCAGAAAGTCGTACGAGTTTTGCCAAAAGTCATTTCAGAACACCTTGATTATTGTACAGGAGCCTATACATTGTCGTATGAGTTTTGTCAAGAAAATTAAACCCTGGTGTCAATTGTCATATGAGTTTTGTTAATTTTCGTGCCATAGCTTACCCAGACTCATACGCGTCTGGAGAAACTCATATCAAAATTTTTAGAAAGTTGTCAGAAAGTTGTCAAATTTGTTAGGAATCCAATTTTTGCAGCCTATTTCCAGATTCTGTTAGACAAATCCCTATGTTAGGAATAGAGTAGAAACTAGAAAGAATTCAATCATTTTCCTAAAGTGGTCTCTTGAGTCTGATTTAGCCTTCTGATTTATCGATTTGAGTCTTTTTCATCTTGTGTCAAAACCTTGTCAACATTATCTTCAATTCAAATCTTTGTCTACAAAATGGCTAAGTGTTGCGAGCTCATGTCCACCATCTTTTGGGTGTCTACCCATACTACTAGGGCATAGTATCCTTCATTTACATCCAATCTAATCTTCAATCAATCCAATCTTGACAAGGTTGTGTCATTCAATTTTCTTGAATCAATCCATTCTTCAGTTGTCTTAATCTTGCTCTCTTGCTTCACTTAAGGTTAATGGTGGAAACCAGAGCTTCATCATGAAAATAAAGAGAACAACCTGCAATCTCTTCTAAGACATCTTCTATGATTGCTCAGACCATTCATCAATCCTACGACACTAATAGATTTGGAGAAGATGCTCTTGGTAATTTATTCTTGAAAGGTAGTTATGTCACCCCTCCTACATCAATTCACGTGGGTAATCAACTAACCCCTCCTATATCAATTCATGAAAGCTATCAGAAAACTCCACATTGATCCATCCTTGGTAGCTCTCATAACAACAATATGTCTCAAGGAGGGACGAACCAAGGGTCTCAAGGATATCACTCTCAACATGGTGTGGATCAAGAACCCATACCTTCTGAAATTTCTCAATATCAAAATGATGATGACTTCAAGAAAATGATGAGGCATTTCTTGAAGGAAGATAGAGAAACATACTTCCTAGAGTTGGCTCGTCAAGGGGCTAAACTTCCTCCCACCTTTAATGTTGAAGATATCATTACACATGAGGAAGAAACTCCAATCACCGCTATGATGAAATAGATGCATGTCATGCAAGTGAAGCTTAATAAACTCAAAAAAGAAAAGGAACCTAAGGAGTTCTCCATGGAAGCTCTATGCCCTTTTCCATTTGATAAAGACTTGTACATGCTGCCATTCCCTAAATGAGTGGAAATACCTAAATATGATAAGTATGATGGAAAATCTAATCCTCAAGACCATGTCAGAGAATTATGTACTCAATCTATGGAGTTCATGCATGAACCAACCTACCTAATGTATCTTTTCCCTCGATCTTTGGGAGGGTTAGCTATTCATTGGCTCTCAAAAATGCCTCCTACTATCAAAACATTTGAGGAGTTAATCAAACTATTCTATCAACAATACTCCTACAACATCCAACATCCAGTCACTATGATTGACATCTGCAATCTAAAGTAGAACTCAGGAGAACCATTCCTAACTTTTTTCAAAAGATGGAGGAAAATTTTTTCTCTATATGCTCGGCCTATTCCAAAAACTGAGAAGCTAGAAATTTTCATCAACAATCTTTTTTCAGAACTCAAGTACCATTTGCAAATGCAAAATCATATATCCTTTGATAAAATGGTAGAAAATACAATCAAAATTGAGAAGGTACTTGTGTAAAAAGGAGACATCTCACTTCAAAAGGACATAGTATGAATCTCAATCTAATTCTAAAGATAGACAAAAATTGGAACAAGAGTAAAGGCATTGTCACAAATGGCATTTTTGATACTATCCATGCCCCATCTAAGGCACTTTCTTTTAATCTCACTGTTGGCACCCAAGTCATCAAAGATTTTGAAGCTAAAGCAACAAAATCTAACAAGAAGCCATCTGACTATAAACCTTGGGCTACAGATCCTAAATGCAAGTTTACTCCTCTTGGAGAGTCCTTGGAATCTGCCATGAAAACTCTGTTGGCCAACAACATCATCTCCTTGCCTGAGATAAAAGTCTTTGATCCTGAACCTAAACCAAAATGGTGGAGAGAGAATGATTTTGGTGACTTCCATCACAATAAGGGTCATAAAACTAATAACTGCATACGCTTGAAACACATCATACAAGACAAAATTGATAATGGAGAAATCATAATTTACAATCATAAAAGCAATAATGATCATACAACATTCACGGAACCATTTTCGAAGCATGGTCAAGGAGATTCATCTTCTCAACCTAATGTGGATGCTAAAGTCAATTATGCCTACTCTGGAAACAATGTTGTCATCAATATGGTGGCACCATGTAGATCTGAATGTTGCAATGTCATCACAATTGTAATGAAAGATAGAGAAAATCAAACAGCAAATGCAATTACTTGATCACAAGCTCAGGCACATCTGCAAGGACAAATCCCAGATTCATCAAATGTCCCTAAGATGCTTTTCAATCTCTTATCTGCTTCTAAATAGAATGCTGCCTCTAAATCATCAAATCCTAAAGACACGAGGCCAACATCATACAGTATTGTCCAACAACTCCAACATACAAATGCAAAAATATCCATGTTTGAGTTGCTTCGGATATCTCCAGCTCATAGAGCCATTCTAGACAAGGCTCTACTCGGATCCAATGTTCCTGACAACCTTGATTTAGACAAATTCTAGACTATGGTTGGTCATCTGACATCTCCATATTATATCTCCTTTTTAGAGGAAGATGATAACTCCTTGAGTCATCCACATAACCAGCCCTTGCACATTGAAGTCTTAATCCAAAACTATCATGTCAAACGTGTGTTGATAGATGGAGGCGCTAGTCTCAACATTTATTCTTATAGCTTGATCACACAATTGGGATTATCTGAAACTTCCATTGATCCTAAGAAGAAGATAAATATCAAAGCATATCATGAGCAAGAAAGATCTTCCAAAGGAACTATTGTCTTACCCATTAGAACATGACCTGTTATTAGAGACATGATATGTCAAGTTCTTGATCTACCTTTCTCTTACAACATCTTTCTAGGAAGACCCTGGATTAATGAAATGAGAGATATTCCTTCCACATACCATCAATGTCTAAAATTTCCTTATGAAGGGGTAGAGGTGACGATTCTAGCGGATTTATATACAACTTGTAATGCATTGAAAGAAAGTGCTGATAAACTTGTTCCTAATAATAGAGAATCTTCCACTAAATAGATGGACATTGCTTCAACATCCAATATGGAAGACATTGCTAAAGAAGTCAAGATCAAAGACAATGGTATGGGAGAATACATAATGGAACTTTTTTTATCTCTCACATCTCTCCCTTTGTCCCCAAAATCTTATGGACAACCTTCCGACAAAGTGAAAACTATAGCTAAAGAATCCCAGGTCATATTCAATGGAAGCTTTGTCACATAACAAGTATCTAAACAAGAGTTTGAGGAAGAAGAAGCCATGCTTGCATGGTTATACATGGATGAGTCTCAATCCTAATTAGTCTAGAAATGTGATTCCACTTCAAGAAAAATTCCTCAGAAGTCATATGGACTAGGAGACAAATTGATCACAAAAATGGGATACACTAGAAAAGGACCTCTAGGACTACAAGGTAAGGGTCTTCTATCACCTCTTGATCATCATGGATGAACAAACAAGAATACAATAGGTCTAGGATATAAGAAGAAGCCTTTATATCTTAGAAAGAACTCCCCACATGTCTTAGAATAGATTGAACCAAAAGAGGAAACAACAAAACAATCTGACAGTGATGATTTAGATACCACTGATGAACTCATTCCTTGTGAGTGTTTACCCAAAGAAATACTAGACCTCCTCAAAGATGAAGAGAAAACTAAGGAGAACATCAATATAGTAGATACACAAGAACCTACTATAGAACAAAAGATAGTTGCACCACAAGAATCGGTTGATCTTGAGGAAAACCAAACAGACAAGGAGGAAGTTGGTAGGTATTCTGACATAGATTCTCATGAGTATGAATTCAAATCAAAATCTAAGGGTAACCCTTCTTGGGGTATTCATCCTAACTTTACACATGTTCTCATATTTCCTAGAGGCATAGATGAGGAATCAAATGACTATGAATGGGGAGCCATTCCAGAGGAATATGAGCTTATCATAGAAAAACATATTGATTTTATTCACCAATATGGGCCTAAACCCAACATAAGTCTAGAGAAAAATAATGAACTTAATGAGTCTGATCCACCTATGTTTGAAGTGGACTCCCACAATGACATTAAGCCTATTCATGAATTGAATGTTTTGAGTTGTAATGTCACCTTCGAACTTGAGTGTCAGGTTAGGACCAATGATGATAGATCCATATCTATAAACACTATTTCCCAATCTTTCACCACTTTGACTATCCAACATCTTGAGCTTCTTGACCAAACCTCTACAAATTTGAAGCAAGGTATCTATACCTTTCCAAATGACTATGCCCTTGCTTGCTACCTCAATGTAGTTGAGCCTATGATGACTTCCATCAGTGAAGCAAGCATTAGGATGAAGAAGTCAGACATCAAGTATCTTAGTCAAAAGAATAAGAATAAAAATAAAAAGAAAATGAGTTCTGAGGATGAAAACCACTTTATGGCAGTCTTAGAACCTACAAAAGCAAAAATAAATGATGTATCCAAGGGTGAAAACCTCTTTGAGGCACCTAAGGATGAGATATTTGATGTCCTTCTGAGTCATTTATAGGAAAAATCTCCAGTACTAATTGAGCCCACTCAATCCATCAACTTGGGAACAATAGAAGAACCATAGTTGATCCATGTAGTACAATCCTTATCAGAGGATGAAAAACAATCATTTCCCAAATTCTTAAAAGAGAAGAAGATCAACTTTGCATGGAAATACTTAGATATGCCAAGGTTGGATCCTGATCTTATAATGCACCATTTATCTATCTCTCTAGGTGTCAAACCTATCAAGAAAAAGTTAAGAAAGATGCATCCTCATGTTGCACTCTTGGTCAAAGCTAAATTAGAGAAACTAATAAAAGCTGAATTTATCTGAGTTATTGACTATGCTGAATGGATCTCTAACATTGTTCCAATATCAAAACTAGACAAATCTATAAGAGTATGCACAAATTTTAGAGATGTAAATAAGGCATGCCCTAAGGATGATTTTGTTGGAAAAATGTTCAGGGCTCCCCTTGGGATTTGTGACATGGCTTAACCACCTCCTATGTCTTCTATAAGTCTAGTGGTTGTATCGGGCATTAACAGGTCAATCTTTTGGTGCAACGACAACCACTACTTGTAACAAGTGGTATCAGAGCTTGGTCATAGGTTCGAATCCCCTTGGGTAACACTGAGGGGGAGATTGTTGGAAAAATGTTCAGTGCTCCCCTTGGGATTTGTGACATGGCTTAACCACCTCCTATGTCTTCTATAAGTCTAGTGGTTGTATCAGGCATTAACAGGTCAATCTTTTGGTGCAACGACAACCACTACTTGTAACAGATTTTCCATTACCAAATATTGATATGATAGTGGATATGATTGCAGGCTATGAGATGTATTCTTTAATGGATGGTTTCTCTAGATATAATCAAATAAAAATTTCTCTAGAGGATCAAGAGAAAACTACTTTCACATGTGCATGGGGTACCTTCTGTTGGAACGTCATGCCATTTGGTTTGAAAAATGCAGGTGCTACATATCAGAGAGCTATGACGTCTATTTTTCATGACATGATGCATCACACTATGGAGGATTATGTTGATGATACTTTGGCAAAATCTATGATAAGATCTACACATTTAAATGATTTGAGCAAAATACTAGATTGAATGGAAAGGTTTAGTCTCTGACTAAACCCCAAGAAATGTGCTTTTGGTGTCACTTCTAGGAAGCTCTTAGGCTACATTGTTTCAAAGAAAGGAATTGAAGTAGATCTAGCAAAGGTTAAAGCTATCATGGAGATGCAACCTCCTAAGAACATCAGTCAAATGAGAATATTACAAGGGAGAGTACAATCTATCAGATGCTTCATCTCTCAATTGGTGGATATCTCACAACCTTTCACAAGAACATTACATAAAGGTGTGACATTTGCATGGAATAAGGATTGTGAAAAGAATTTTAACCATAGCAAGCAATATTTGGTGAATCCTCCTATTTTGATGCCTCCTATCCAAGGGAAGCCTTTGATCCTATATGTCTCCACCATAGATACATCACTAGGGGCATTTCTAGCACAACATGATGAACACAAAAAGGAAAGAGATATATACTATATCCATAGAACATTGGTAGCATATGAGAAGAACTATTCAATGATTGAAAAATCTTGTCTAGCTATGATCTTTGCATCACAAAAATTGAGATACTACATGTTATCGTATAGCACACAATTAATAGCTAAGATCGATCCACTAAAGTACCTACTAAGAAAAGCTGCCCTCATAGGTAGATTAGCTAAATGGGTAATGGTATTGAGTGAATTCAACATAGAATATGTTGAAAGGAAAGCTATAAAAGGACAAATAATTGTAGATTAGTTAGTTGACACAACAATGATTGATGATACAGCATTACAGATGGAATTTCTTGATTCATCCATCATGAACATATCTTCTAGGGCTTGGCATATTTTATTTGATGGATCTTATACACAGAATAGATCTGGAGCAGGCATATTGTTCATCATGCCTCAAGGATACTCGATTCCCAAAGCATTCAGAATAAAGTTTCCTTGCACAAACAATATTGCTAAGTATGAAGCCCTTCTTAATGACATGAAAATAGCAATTGAGTGGAGAGTGATGGAACTACACATTCATGGAGACTCACAACTTGTAATACACCAAGTCAATGATGTGTATCAAATGAAAGATGGAAATTTGATCCCATACAAGAGAATGGTAGATGATCTAAAGAAATACTTCATATCTATCACATTTGAACAGATTCCTAGATTGGAGAACAAGGCTTTTGATGCTATGGCAACACTATCATCTTTATTACAACAACCTGAACATGAGCTATGCTATGAGTTCTTGGTGAAGCACTATCTTATCATGCATATGATTCCCTTGAGACCTGCATGATCTACATTGTTGTTTGTCATGAGTCATCTTGATACAAATTTTTTTTCTCCTATCTCCAAGACCAAATCATTCCCACTACCTTCAATAATCATGAGAATTGATACCTTATCCGTAATGCATCCTGGTATGTCATCATTGGTAACAATTTATATAAATGAGGTCTAGATGGTACACTCCTTAGATGTTTAGAATGGGAAGAGTCTCAACATGCATTAGAGGAAGTCCATGAAGGTATTTTTGGATCACATTCTGAGGGTTTAACACTAGCTCAAAAACTTATTAGGGCTGGGTACTATTGGCTTGAAATGGAAAAGGAGGCTATCAAGTTTGCTAAGAACTGTCAAAAGTGCCAAGTACATGGTAACTTAATTCATGCACCAGGGAGAGATCTAATTCCCTTTACTACACAATGGCCTTTTCACCAATGGGCATTTGATCTTATATGATCCATACACCCTCATTCTTGTAATGGGCATACCCATATCATTAAAGCTACAAACTATTTCACAAAATGGGTAGTAGCAGTCCCTATGACTTAGGAAACTGACAAACAAATTTCAATGTTCATTCTAAACTACATCACATGTCTATATGGTATTCCACATTCTATAGTCACAGATAATGGTGGACAATTCAAGAATAAAGACTTAGATGGTCTATGTGCCAAATTCAAGATTACACAACATTGGTCATCAATCTACTATCCTAAAGGGAATGGACAAGCAGAGGCTTTAAACAAGAATCTATTGAAAATCTTGCATCAAATAGTTAATAAAGTAGGAAGCGACTGGCATCTCATGATCAATCCAAATCTCTGGACCTATAGGACAAGTATCAAAATCCCCACTAGGGCTACACCATTCGCTTTAGTTTATGGGTCTGAAGCGGTACTGCCTATTGAGGTTGAAATCCCATCACTAAGAATTAGAATGCATGGTCTAGTAACTGATGATGACTATAGAGTGTCTAGGTTGCAAGAAATTGAACTACTAGATGATCATAGATAGGAAGCATATGATCATCTCAGAGTCTATCAAAAAAGAATATCTAGAGGCTACAACAAGAAAGTCAGACACATAGAATTTCAGGTTGGCGATCTAGTCTTGAGAGAGAATCCTAAAAATCAATCACATTGAGAACGCAAGAGGAAGTTTGAACCCAACTGGCTAGGTCCCTTTTTTATCATTGCTACTTTTGGCTCTAGAGCCTATCAACTCTCAACGACTGAAGGAGAACAACTTTGAGAACCAATCAACATTCTCCATCTGAAGAAATTCTATGCCTAAGGCATTCAATCTTTGCAAAAATGTCCTGAAAAAATTTTTAAAAATGAAAAAAAGTCCTGAAAAAATGAACATCTTGGTGAAAACCTAGCAATAGGCACCTTGATGTATCACAAAAAAATAAAAAAAATAAAAAGTAGAAAAAAATTGAAAAAATGAAAAATACGAAAAAATGAGAAAAAGAAAAAGTGCCTTGGTGAAAACCTGGAAACAGGTGCCTTGGTAGCAAAAATAGAATCTCTGCCAAGATGGTGAAAACCCGGCAAACGGGTGCCACTTGTTAAAAAATGCTCCATCTATCAATGCAATCTTGGTCTTTCCCAACTTTCACTCTTGCTTTAGTTTGTACATATCTCCCAGTTTGTTTCCGCATTCCTTGTTTCAATAAAGTCGGTCTGTACACCAATCAACTCAAGCGTCTGTATCCTATCAATGTTTCAAACTTGGGGGCAATCAATATCATATCATATGGTCTCCAATATACCTCAGACAAGTCATATTTGGTTAGAATCCTTTGAAGCTACATCTGAGTCAGTCAGTCAGTCTCCTTACCAGAAAGGATTTTGCAATCAAACACAAACGAACTACAACAACAAACAAAATGAACACTATCTATGCTTCACATGCTTTTATTTCCTTGTATGCTTACTGATTCACATTGAGATTTCTGCATATTTTTTCCCTTCGAGCTCTTTGATGATGTCCTTTATCAGATTTAGAGAGTGATAACTAGGGGCAAAATATTTTCTTTTTCTTCTACTTGTATGTGAAAATATAACAACTTTGGAAAATTTGGATTGATATGGTGTCCGTCTGTAAGAGCCTCCATCTCGTATTGGATGGCCATGAGTACCTCGACCATTGATACCCAAAAAATTCAAGGGAGTTTGATCTTTTACTATTGTCTTTTTGAGTGATTTCTTATTCTTATTGTGAAACGTGATCTTACCTAAGGATGTGAATGATAAAGGGTCACTATGGGTAATTCACAATAGATTTAGAATGATCTCTTGATTTCTTGATGTGTTTGAACAAACACAAGGTGTATTCAAGTCATCATGACATCTATGTTTTGATGCTTATACAAATTGCTATATCAAAATGGACATGATATTCAGGTCATTCTGGCATTTATGCCTTGGTGCTTATATCTAATCCGACATTCTGAAAACAAAATCAATATTCATATGTCTATGGTTGTCTAGCCAGTGGACGTTGTATTGATTCTTGAGAATACAAATTGATATTCATATGTCTATGGTTTCATCACTAGTGGACATTGTATTGATTTATTCGGTTACCTAATAAATATTCAATGATGAGAATGACCGACACATGATCAGTGACTAGGTCCTAGGTCTTAGGTTTGCATTTCATTTTGCACTTTGCATGATTGCATTTATCTCATGATTGCCCAAATCATCTTGATGCTTAATGATTCTCCAGAACTACGCTAAACATATCATAAGGACTGAGTATCGCATGAAGGTCTTCTTAACAGATCACCAAGCAAGCACCCCTGGCTAATTTCAACGTTCTAAACCCATTTTCAGGATCAAAATCCAAATCTGAGATCATTTGCTATGTCAAAATCATGATTTAAAATTTTCAAACCCAGGATGATCAACTGCTTGCATAATCGACCTTCAATCATCACAAAAATCCAGAATTCAACTTAACTAATTATCTCACATCAAACTATCAAAATTTCAACTTGGCCAACCATGGTCAACTCATAGTCAAACCTAGTCAAACTTGGTCTCTGGGATGTTGAACACATTCTCAGACGTGTACAACCATTTCTACAGTCAATTAACATGCTTCTAAACCATTCAACGCTGAATTTACTTGTCAGATTTCAATTTTAATCCCAAAGGGGGCATGGTCTTGCATATCAATCAAGTCTGTAAATCAAATCTTTCCTTAGTAATCAAGACAACAACCACGTCTAGTTGCTGATGCATAAAAAAACCTTGTCGCTTGGGGAACATCGCTTTGGGCATATCAAATTCATCGAGATCCATATCAATCTAGTATCCTAATCAATCTTGTAAACTGTATCAGGTTTTCATAACCATCGATTCATTAGTGCCATTTCCTTGGTTCTTTGTAACTGAAGGATTAAGATGTGATACCACTATGATTCCTCTAGACATTTAGGTCTGGAATCAGGTCACTCACTTCTTCGTAATCATAGGGTTTAGAATCAGGCATTTTGACACTTTTTCGTAATCACCGGTTCATTGTTTCTATAGTTAACATTATCTTTGGTCAATCGTGACCTAACATCTTCAAATCTTTCAATCGGTTTTTATCTCAGAATCGGTTCATCTTTCAAATCAGTTTCATACATCTACATCATACACAAATTATTCTTTGAACCATTGCGCTTCGCACAGTGATTCAAAGAGGGGCAAAATGTAATACCCCAAAAATGGGCTATAGGTTCATTAACCTCTTACATCAACAATTCAATTGAAATCGACATCAAAGTCCTAACCTAAGGCACATTTGCACATCAAATCATCAAAATCCTAATTGATTATCCTAAATCTGCATCGGGGAATGTTCCTTGAAATATTCCTAATTATCTTTAATTTAATGAGTATTTGGCGATAAATGTCATTATTTATCCTAAAGTTGATTAATTGAATATTCTGAATATTTAATTAATTAATTTAATTCTGCCACTTAATTATTTAATTGGATTTAATTCTATTTATTCCTAAATTATATTATTTAATTTTGACAATAAATCAAAAATCTTATGACTAATTGATTAAATCAATTGTCAATATTTAATGATATAGTTTTCGAATAAAAGTTTGATTTAATAATTGATTAACCCATAAATAAGTTATTCTTAAATTTAAAATCAGTTAAGTTGAAGATAAATCACTTTATTTATTTAATTAATTCATAATTATTGTGCACATTCAAAGAGCAGTTAAACTTTGAATCAGAAAATCAATTCAAGCTGTTATAAATTTAAACTCAACATTTATTTTGAGTTGAAAATTGATCTAAATTTCCGATTTGAGTTAAAAAGTTGTTCTTGCATGATTTTGCATGATTATGTGAGTTGATCTAATTCTGATTTCTTTTTGACTCAAAAATCAACTTGAGTTCATCAAGAGTGGTTTATGGCTTTTCTCCATGCACCCCCATGCCCTAGATTTCTATAAAATCAAGGCTTCAGCTCTTCCAAAAGGACCGACGAAATTGCATCCTCACTCTGGCGAATTTGCGACTAAAGAATCTATCTTTTATGAATCAAGGCTATTGTGAGATTTTCATTGTTTTGAGCATTCATAGCATTTAGCATATCATTCTTAGATAAAAATTTGCGTATCATTTCAATTCATTCTAGATTAGATTCATACAATTTTTCATCCTAATTGCATAGAAAATACAAAAATATAGATTAATCTGCATTCATTCTACATTCATCTTTTAGCATTAAATCCTTTGTTTAGGTGTTGCATTGTCACTGATCTCGGTCTAATCTGAGAGTACATATTCACATATACTAGAAGGTAGTAAATCACCTGGTTAGCTTAGTTTTAATTACATTGTAGATTTCTTTGATTTGCTAACCTCTAATGTTTTACTGAAGTGTTGTGTCCGCAACTAGGTACAATTTTCACACACATAATACTTACTTCTCATATTGAATTACATCATGCACTCTTAACTAAACATTCTTAACTATTCTCCAAACACTAATCCAAGCACACATATTAAAATGATAGGCGCAACTACTACAACAATAAAAACAATGTCGGCTCTACCAAATAAACTCAGGAAACTGTGACTATCAACTGGAGACTTCATAACTCAACCTGTACTACATATATGACTCTACATCCATGAAAATAGCATCATACACATTTCTACAACATAACTAAAAATGTGCAAGGCTCCATTAAAACCATATTGTAAATCACATATAGAACTCTTCCTGGGATCTATCAGGAACACTCACTGATATAGAATGTTGTATTACTTCCTTCACTTACAATCAACCTCTGTGTTATGATATCATGCTGATAACATATCTAGGAAAAATATACTCACAACTCTCTCCATCAGGCTTCCACACATGCTGCTTACCATATGTTGTCATCAATGACAAACATACAGTCAGCACTGGCTTGCTGGCAAATCTCCAACAATTGGAATCTGTATCCCAATATCATTGCTACTAGGTTGACATCTTCTTATGTGATGTCATTTATAGTCATGGCTCTTTTGTTCCATTTTCTTTTTGTTTGTTTTTTTACTTAAACCTTATATTCTTCTTAGTAGTAGGTATCTTACCTATCCTAGGTAATCTATTGATCTCATGTAGTAGTTCCTTAGTGATCTTGGTTGGGGTTCCACCAATCCATATGAATGAACAGCCCCATAATAGGTAATAATAATCATGCCAAGGATTCTCCTAGGAATAGTGTATTCAAACTAAGTATCATTTTCCCTAATATGAACTGCATTTAAATTGTCAACCCAGGGACGCATACTTGAAATGGGACAGTACGGTTTGTACACTGAGTCTCTCATAAAGTCATTTTACTTAAGCTGTAGGAAGGAAAATACATGAAAGGAACTAAACTAATGCTATAGGAAAGTGAAACACACACAACTACTTAAATGAAATTGATGCTGACAACCATAAGTTCAATATTTAACCTATTCTACCAACCCAAGCATTTACTATGACTATCTCTACAAGTGTTGTAGGAACATACACAGGTTACAATGCTACAAGAGAAAATAGTAAATTCTACTTCAAATATTGAAAATTTTTGAACTACCTACTCTATTATACTCTAATCCACCTCCCAAGTGGGCCCCCTTAGTCAGGTTCTACTAGCTATGAACACAAAGTATAACTTAAAATCACTCCATTATATTTCTCAGGAAAATTGATTGCATCCTCATAAAATAGTGCATGGAACTAAAGAATAAATTGCTTCTAATTGTATTAGTAGTACAATCATCTATCTAAAAAACTAGATTTCTACCAATCAAATCCCTATATATAGAGGATTGAAATTTATTTGAACATAAAGATAAGGTCTGACTGATTTATCCACAAAGAAAGGAGAATGTGATAGTTCACAACAGAAGATCATAAAGACTAAATAACCACTTCCACAAAGTATTGACTGGAGAGGAAATATAGCATATTCATGTCCCTATATTCCCTGAAATGATCAATCTTTCAATTCCTCAAGCATCTTATGCGTTGTCATCATGGTTCTCCTCATCATGGCTAAAAAATTCATCACTTCTTCATTAATTTTGTCGATCCATTCTCCAACTGCTCCTTTTACCCTAGCAGGTTAGTAGCGCATGCATGTATATTCAATTATTCAATAAAATCTAAATGTTAGGACATACATTAAAACAATTATATGAAATAATGCAATATATATATATATATATATATATATATATATATATATATATATATATATATATATATATATATATATATATATATATATATATATATATATATATATATATATATATAATATTTAGCAAGGTATGTCAACTATTATCTACCCATAAGTTTGTGGATTTGACTGTACTTATAATATGTACACAAGTTCAAGTACTTAAAAGTCACAACAAGTGTTTTGGAAATGTCTTAGAACAAAGCATAAAAAAAGACAAATTCTTGCCCCATCATCTACCCCTGAACAAGCATAATGCTTGTCCTCAAGCATTACACTTCTTAGCAACTCCTCTGAAATCTGTTATAGCTTTAATAAATACCCAAGCCATCTGCAAGCATTGAATCTTCAGACGGATTCCACATCAGTGAGAAGGATAGTATGAACGATTGGCTCATGAAGCATTGACTGTCCCCCTATTATTCCAAATTCCTTCTACAATTTTCCAATTTACAATTTCTTCTTCTCTAAAATTCCCAATTTCTTAATTCCTCCTGAAATACCTTGAAATTAAGCTCCCAACTGCACTTTCAACTACAACTTTCCTTGCAATCTCTTTGTTGCATTTTTGATAAATGAGTGATAATGACACTTTACGGCAAGGAATTACTACTTTAAATGCAATTAATCTCCACACAAATTGATCATGTCACCTTAGGGTTATGTCAATCAAGAATCAGGGATAATTTGGGAATTTAGGTACAATACTTGTGCAAAAAATAAAAGAACTTAATGAAACAACACATAAGTACAGATTTGAATTGATAGACAATCTCACTAGAAATAATGGGTACAACAATAGTGACTCAAGAAATCAATACACTTACATGCGCCCTATGAAATAATGACAAGTGTCCACACTTGTCGTACTTAGCAAGAGGTAGAAAATTGGTGTGATGCCATATGATATACATATATGTAAAATTAGATATAATTATTGAAATGTGTGTACTAAAAGTAGAAAATATTAAAGAGTTTTACCTGTTATTGTGTTGTCAGATGCACTGGTAGGTGACAAGAATGGAATTTGTTAGAAAAGGTACTATCGCTGGATGTTGGCATCTGATAATGTGGCATTTATTGAAAACATAGGAAATAGAGTAAATGTGATGACACAGAGTATGTGTGGGTGGAAGGTAAAGAAGTGGAGTGGGTTGGAAAGAAGAATGTAGAAAGTGAATGGAGAATTAAAATTCATTGGGAATGAAGTATTTATTATGAGAAAACTTGATAGGATTTTTTGGTTGAAGCTGCAGGAAGAAGGTGGGTACCTTCTGCTGCAGGAAGTGTTACATGTGCTTTTTGAATTGTATTTCAAAATTGCTACATGAAATCTTCCTTGGTCTGTGGTTGATGGTATAAACAAAGTCTATGACCATTGACCAATAGTTTAAAATTGACTAGATCAATTATTGTGAGTTGGACCGCTCCATTGTCGAAGACATGATCTATCTCATATGGTCCTAACCATCTAGTTTGTAATTTGCCTTGTGTTTCTTGGAATCTTGAATTGAAAAGTAGCACCCAATCACCTACTTTGAACTGTATGTTCTTTATGTGGGAGTCATGTCATTTCTTCCTTTTCTTTTGGACTATCTCTATGCACTCCAATGCAGATTTTCTCATCTCATCTAAAGAGTTGAGATGTAGTAGGTGGTCTCGCTATACTGCAGGAAGATCAATGTTCAGCTTTAGGGAAATACGTAATGCTTTATGCTCAAATTCAATTGGTAACATAGCTTCTTTTCCATATAGTAATTCAAATGGAGTGAATCCTGTCATTGTTTTCCATGTTGTTCTATATGCCTAAACTACTTCTAAAAGATGACTGCTCTAGTCACGGTGGTTGAGCTGAACTATTTTTGTAAGTATTGCTTCAATTTCTCTATTGGTGACTTCTGCTTGACCATTGGCTTGTGGATGGTAGGGGATAGATTTTCTATGTCTGATATTGTATTCATTCATGATTTTTGTGATCAAGTTGGATGTGAATTGCGCTCCTTGATCTATCACTATCTCTCTTAGCACACCATAGCGAGTGAATATTTCTTCATACAAGAATTCTGCTACCTTGTTGTCTCGGGCATGCCTCATTGCCTTTACTTCTTGCCATTTGGTTACATAATCTGTACATACCAATATGTATGATTTTCCATTAGATGGAGGGTCTATAGGACCAATTAAATCCATGCCCCATTGATCAAATGGTGTAACAACCACTTGTGGATGTAGAGGCATTTCATCTAATTTTGTAGGACAACCCATCCTTTGGCATTTATCACATTTCCTAGTGTAATTTTCTGCATCCTTATGGAGTGTGGGCTAGTAATATCCTGTTGTTAATATTTTCATAGCTATCCTTTTTGTTGCAAAGTGTCCTCCACATGGTTCATCATGAAAAGCATGGAGTATGTCATATGTTTCATCTTCGTTTACACACCTCATGGCTTTGGCTGGACCAGTGTAGAATAATGTGTTGTCAATCCAAGAAAATTGAAATCTTTTCTTAGCTAGCAGTTTTCTTTCCTTAGGAGAGAAATGTGTAGGCATCTTGTCAGTTGCAAGGTAGTTGGCTATATCAGCATACCATGGGATTTTGATAGCAATGTGGAACAAGTGTTCATTAGGAAATGTGTCATCTATCATAGAGTTACCAGTTTCATCATTGTGAAGTTTGGATAAATATTCTGCTACAACATTTTCTTTACCTGGATTGTCTATTACTGTTAGATCAAATTCCTGCAAGAGTAAAATTCATCTTGCTAACTTGCTTGAGATGGTAGGTTTTTTTATGAGGTAATCTATGGCTGCATGGTCAATATGAACAAAGATTGGATATCCTGTGACATAGTGGCTGAATTTATTCAAAGCATAGACGAATGCCAGTAATTATTTTTCTGTGACTGTATAGTTTAACTCTGGCCCATGTAAACTCTTGTTGATATAGTAAATAACATTTTCAAGATTATTGGATTTTTGGCCTAAGACGACTCCTATTTCATAATCAGATGCATTAGTATGTATATGGAATGGTAAAGTCCAATCAGGCCCTCTAAGTATTGGTGCTTTTGTAAGAAGGGTTTTAAGCTGCAGGAAATATTTCTCACAAGTTGGTGTCCATGTGAAATCGACCTCTTTTGTAAGCAAGGTGTATAGTGGACTAGCAATTTGACTAAAATTTTGAATGAATCTTCTATAATAACCAACATGTCCTAGAAAGGATCTAACATATTTTTTCTTAGTATGTGTAAGCAATGTAAGAATTATCTCAATTTTCACAGGGTCCACTTGTATTCCAGCTTCTGAGATGAAATGTCCTAGCAAAATTCCTTCTTGTAACATCATGAAACATTTTTCACTATTTAGGGACAGATTGTGTTCTTTGCATCTGATTAGTACTTTATCCAAGTTTTCCAAACCTTCTTCAAATGTGACACCAAATGTGGTGAAGTCATCCATATGAATTTCCATGCAGTCATGTGAGATGTCAACAAAAATGCTGATTACAGCCCTTTGAAATGTTGTAGGAGCATTACATAAACCAAATGGTAACACAGAATATGCATATGTTCACCAAGGACATGTGAATGTTTTCTTTTCTTGATCCTCTGGAGCAATTCTAATATGATTATATCCACTATACCCATCAAGAAATGAGAATTACTTTTTACCAGCTAAGGTGTCTATAACTTGATCAATGAATGGTAAGGGAAAATGGTCCTTCATTATTGCATTATTTAGTTCTCTGTAATCTACACATATTCTCCATTTATCCCCCTTTTTAGGTACAATTACCAAAGGTGAAACCCATTTACTGTATGAGATTGGATAGATGAAACCAGAATTCAACAGTTTTTATAGCTATGTCTTCACAATTTCTCTTAATGATGGGTTTATCCTTCTTTGAGGTTGATGGAGTGGTAGAATGCCTTAATTGATGTAAATCTTGTGTGTACAAATTTTTGGGCTCAATCCTTTCATGTCCCCATAGTCCCAAGAAAAATATTTTTCATGTTTACAGAGGAGTTGGGTTAACAATGTTAATTGTTGTTGTGGCAGTTTATTGTTAACATGAAGATTGTGGCCAGGTGAGAGCTCCACAGTAGTTGTTAGTTCTAGAATTGATACTTTAGATATAAGGCTTTTTGATATCTCACAGGGTAGTAGTTGGTTGATGATTTCAAGTTCCTCTGGTAGTACACATTTTTCATAAGTAGTCAACTACAGAACATAGCTTTCAGAGATATATTTTTTGATGACACAGTCATTAGTAAGGATGCTTTGTATGAAATCATCATCTTCTTGTAGTTTCAGGAAAGATTTCTTGTGTAACATCATTAATTGAGAAACATAGTTTATCTCTTCTTCCTCATCTCCCAAGTCTGGCCAAATAGGAGTACTTAAATTAGGTTGTGGTTGAGCTGAACGATATAATGCTAGATTCTTAATTTTTTGGCCATCTGAGATTGTCATGTTACCTGATCTACAAAAGATAATTGAATCATATGTAGTTAACCATGGTCATCCAAGGATTACTAGATAATCAAGAAGAGTCACCTTGGGTGATAATATCATGAAATCAACAAGGTATTCCCAAGAATCAGAGATTCCAATGTAACTACTATATATATTCTATTATGCCATCTAGGGTGACAGTGGAACTATCTGCAAGTTGTAAGACGATTGGAGTGGTCCTTAATTACTCTATACTCAACCTATGCACAGTATCCTTGGTCATAACATTAATAGCAGCACCCAAGTCTATCAAAGCATTCTTTACTAACTGGCCATTAATTATTATATCAACTACTGGACTTCCAAGATCATAGTACTTTGGAATAACTATCTTTCCCAACATTATGTCTGCAAGTTGACCTATAACATGTACTATTTGGGGATCATTCTTCTTTCATCTAGATTTCTTGAGACACGCCTCTTTAATTTCTTTTCCATAAAGCAAAACATCTTTAATAGCCTGAAACAGTTGAATTTGGATATGCATGTTCTTCAATTGGTCAAGGATGTCAAATGGTGTTTCTTGTTGGGGTATAGGTTTGTCCATCCTAAGCCTTTGAGGGAAAGGAGGATTAATTGAGGTTTGAGCATTAGTTTGACTTAAAATATTAGTTGGTAGGACTATATTTGGCAATGTAGTTTCTGGTCATTGTGTTGATGCTACAGGAATATTTGGAACTTTTGTTATAACTGGAGGTTCTGGTCTAGGTAGAGTAGTACCAGATCTCAAGTGAATGTCAGTTACTTCTAGTGCATAGGTAGGGTACTGTTGGGCATCAGTAGCATACATTGGTTGATGTTATTGCTTGTTTTTAGGATAGGGCTATGGCTAAGTAGGTAATTATGTTGGTTGTGGAGGAGGACTTGTGACTGTAGGAGGTGGCATAAGTTCTGGTTGAGGCACTGGTGGTGGTAATGGCTAATAACTAGGATTATGAGTAGGCCATTGTTGGGGTCCTTTCCACTAGTTATATGGTTGTCAATTCCCCTATGGTGGCTGTCATTGATTTTGAGGTTGTAGCCATTGGGTCTGCTGGGTGTTAAACCATTGGTTTTGCTGAGTATTAGGCCAACTATTATTCCAAATAGGTTGGGAGTAGTGATGAGGATATTGAGAGTTTTGGTTCTGCCATTGGCTATTGTAAGAGTTAAAAGATTACAAAGGGTCCTGAGGCATACCCTATCTTGGGGCCCATGGCCTATTGTAACTCAAAAATCCTAGATATATTTTTGAGTCCATTTTCAAAAAAGTCTGTATAAGTTTGTGCCTTGAAAAATAATTGTGAAAAGCTAAATTTGAGTGCATAAGGGAAAGGAACCTGTTGATTTTTATGAAGAGCCGCTTGGGGGATGTGTTCATCACCTATCATTTGGCATATGTAGTGGGTTTCAGCTCTCAAATTCCAATTTTGGTATGATTTGGAGGTAGCCATTTGGAGGTGGTTCCCCAAATCTGCATTCTGTGTGTTTCTAGAATTTCATAAAGTAATCCACTTCAAAGGTTTGCATCTTGTGCCCAGTGGATAGTCATGATATGAGGGTTGGTGTACTATGTTTTAGGCATGTGATTGAGTCTCCATGAACATTTTTAGCCCCCCCATGAGTTGGTTTGATCAGTTTTACAAAGCCATTCCTTTTGTAATTTGTTAAATGTCTTTGAGTGTGCATAATGCATAAATTTAAATGGCTTACTTTGGGGTTTCCTAATTTGCACCCGGTTCAAGGGCAAGTGAAATTGAAAGTTTTCTTTCTTTATATAATTGGAAGTGTACCTCCTTGGTTATTTTTAGATCATGACCAATCCGTTTGGTCACTTTCCTCAGTCAATTCCAAATCAAGTTTCTACATTTTTCACTATTTCA
This sequence comes from Chamaecyparis obtusa, assembly GCA_027943335.1. Taxonomy (NCBI): domain Eukaryota; kingdom Viridiplantae; phylum Streptophyta; class Pinopsida; order Cupressales; family Cupressaceae; genus Chamaecyparis; species Chamaecyparis obtusa. The sequence goes on from BSBK01005111.1 coordinate 798,087, forward strand.
AATTCAGAAAGTTCCTAATGTGCTGAATTTGGTGTTTAATTTTATTTAACCATTTGATCTTCTGGATAAGTTAATTGTGAATTCCTTTTCCTTGTGTGGGATTAAATTAAAATCCAAGGTTTCAGATCATGAGGGTTTCATTTGGTAAGTTTTCAAAGTCAGTTTTGAAGGTGATTTGTGCAGATTGGCAGTGCAGACAGAATCAATGTTCTAAATGGTCATGTTTGATCATTAATATCTTATTTCTCAAATATTTTCATGCAAATTCCTTTGACACGTGTACTCACATGTTGGAGGTGAATGTAAGTATCAGATGGCATGCTTATGTGAGGTCTTTTGATTAGTTTTTGAGGCCATTTCTGGAGGCCAGTTATGTTGATGGGCAATCTTGCAAAGACACAGTGCATTGCTTGATATGATTAAAATTTTGATACACCATGGTCAAAATTCACTAAGTGACTACATTTTGGCATCATGAAAGGTAAAATGAAGTGTGAGATGTTGATCTTAGGATCAATCTTCCATGTTAATGCTCTTTTTGTGCCTGAGTTTGAGTTGGTACTGTGTGTCTTTCAATGTGTACATGCCATTTTCTTTTAAGATTTTGCATGCACTCATTTGTTTAGCATGATGAATATGCTATATTCTTCAAAGTGTTATGCACTCCATTATAAACATGCTATTATTTTTATAAAGATGCTATGTATGCCCTGTTTAAATGTCTTTTGAAGATGCCATTTTCAAGGAGCTGCACATTGTATTAGATGTGTGCGCACAAAGTAAATGCAATATGCATCTTGATTATATGTAGTGTGCACCATCTCATGGGCTACATACACTCATTTTTGAGATGGGCACATGGAAAAGGCTCAGCACCTGGCATTTGGGGTGCAAGTGTTGGCTACATGTTATGGTGCGCACTAATGAAACAAAGCAAGTAAAGGGGCTACAGGAGGGTGTGCACAAAGTGAGGTGCATGCCAACACCTGCACACACATTAGCAAAGACAGAGCAAAGGGAGCTATGTGTGGAAGTGAAAGAAAGGGAAACACACCAAAGTGAGGGTGTGCAAGGTAAAATGGAGGTGCATACCAAGTTTTAAAGGAGTGTGTAATGCCGCAGGTGTGCATACCAATTTGAATGGTGTGCATGCCAAGACTAACCAAAGGATGGTACATGCCAAAGTTTACAGGGATGTGCCCATTGGTAAGTATGGTGCGCACCAAGTAAAGAGGTAGCGCACCAAGAAGTGAAGGGTGCATGAGCCTTTTAGAGGGTGCGTACATGTTATTGTTGGTGTGCACCATTTTATGGTGTGTACCAGTTTGAGATGGATGTGTATGCTGGTCTTGAGACTGGTGTGCACTCATTGTTGCTATGTGTGCCTCCACATAGCACCTACAGTTAAAACAAATAAAATGATGCTTGCAGGAAGAAGTAAAACTAGAGAAAATAATGGAGCACGTATTGGCCAGTGGGAATGAGAAAAATGTGCAAGCCATTTGGGGGAAATGAGAAACAAAAGAATGAAGATCTGGAGTGCATACATGCGCGTGCATAGCTGGAGAGGTAAATTTGTAAAGGGTGTGCATGTAGGTTTATCCTACATGCACCCCAATTTGGGTCTTAGAGACATTTAAAAGAAAATAAGCCTAGTTGAATGGTAAGTTGAAAGTAAAGAGATAGGTTGGCCTCTTAGACTTGCATAGGGCCTAGATTAGGTGCGTGCCAGCTGGGTGCACACATATTTTTATAATGAAAACGTTTAACAATACTAAGATATTAAATCCCACATTGGTGGGGATGAGGAGTTTTCAGTGGTATAAATGAAACAACTCTCATATTGTATTGTGAAGAAATAGGAGGCTCTCTATGTGCATGCTTGGTTGGTACATTGGAAAGTGTGCTAATGACTGAGGACCACTAAATTTTGCAAAATGATTTTGGCTGACCAGGCAATGAAACAAAAACATGGAAGCTAGTTGGAAGCTAGTCACGTAGTCACATGATGGTTGCAGATAAGGACCAAACATTTAGAGATTCAATGGGTGGTTAGTCACATAGTCACATGATGGCTACGGTTAAGGACCAAACATTTAGTGATTCAATGAATAAGGTAGTCGCGTGATCTCGTAATCCTAGAAGTTAAAGAGATAACATCTGGCAACTCAGCAGGCAGTAAGTTGCGTAGTCATGTGATGGTTGCAGTTAAGGACCAAACATCTAGCAATTCAGTGAATAAGGTAGTCACGTGATCTCGTAATCTTGACAGTTAAAGAGATAACATTTGGCAACTCAATGAGTGCTTGGTCACATGATCACGTGATCGTGGTAGTTAAAAGGATAACATTCAGAGATTCAGTGAGTGGTTAGTTGCATGATTGCGTGATGCCAGTTGTTAGTGAAGTAACATCTAGAGATTCAACGAATGAATGGTCACGTGATTGCTAGATGCTAGCGGTTAAGGAATAGCATTCCAAGATTATGAGAGAAGGCTATTCGTGCAATCTCCAGATTTAACCTTAGTTAAGAGGAGCATTCAGAGAATAAGAGAATATGGGTTGTCTCTAAATCTCTAGATCAAGGTGGTCAAGCTAGGGTTAAAGTGAGCATCCAGCTAGTTGGTGACACATGGCAAAATCTGGTGAGTTTTGGCCAAATGTGCATGAAAAGGGGTAAAATGCAGATTTAAAGAGGAAAATGCAAATTTAAAAGATTTCAAATGTCTCTCTGTAGTTTGTAAAGAATTTTATTTTTAAATTTTGAGAGATATTCATTTTCAAAGAATTAGAATGAGATCATTTCTTTGAGAGGGAGAGAATTAGATTGGTGGGAAAAATGATTGCAGGCATGAAGGCATTTATAGAAAGAAATCAAATTTGGAGATAAAGGAGATATTTTGTGGAAAATTGGCAGGTGTCAGTTGTTTGTAACTGGCTTTCATTTTCCTATATCTCTTCTTCTTCTCCATTGTTACAAAGGGTGGAGTTCCAGTTCCGGTTCCAATTCCAGTGTTTGATTCTTTGTAATCTTTTGTGGGATGGTTCCATGAGTGGCTCTATCTGTAAATATTGCCCTCTCCTCTTCATATAGGGTGTTTTCCTATTTTCTTTGTGGTCTCAAATGAGAATTTGTCTTGTAATGGTTTATCTTATGAATGAATTTTCAGCACTGTTATACTGTTATCAAAATTGTCTCCATTTGCTTCCTGAATCTTATGGGTTAAAGCATCAAGAATGTTTTGGTCTTTCTATTGTGAGTTTACAATAGAGTTATTTCAAGGGAATAAATGAGTTTAGGATTTGTTTTCAGGTGTGTATGAGTTAAGATATCAAGGGTATCTCATGCTTGTCTTTCAGTGGATGTTGATCAATGTATTTCCTATTTCTGGGTCTGTTCCAAGGGGAGAGTTAAATTCTTTGAATAGGTGATTGCATATCTGAGTACACGGGTGGATTCTTAAGTAGAATTTGATTAATGGTGTATGTTTGATGTAAGGCATCAACATATTAGACTGTGTTGTCTTCTTGTTTCATAAGCTTTATGTTGTAGTGATTTATTTGACTCTGTTGCCCATTAGATAAGGCACTGGTCTAAGGGATTTGGGGTATTTTAGAGATCCATTCTACCCAAAGCATAAATGAAAACATTTTCTCTTTCATGTTGATAGGAGTTAGGAAGTCTTCTAGTTTTCAGACTCATTGTATGCAAGTGGGATTCTGCATAAAATTTGGTAAACACTAAGGTACTTGTTACCTAAAAGTCTGAAAACTATTCCACAAGTGATATACCTGTAGGCCTATATTGCTTAGCATGAGGAGTTATGTGTGTGCAGATGAGGTATACTCACCTGAGTGTGTGGAGCTCAAAGTGAAGAAGGTTTGTAGGCCTTGTCAATGTTATCTTTTCTTTCCCCTCAATTTGTAGGAAGAAGAATATTTATGTGAATTAGATGAATATCCGATGTCTAGTTTGCATTTTCTCTTTTAGAATTGGAGGATACAAGATAAATCACTAACATGGCCTACGTTGAGAAACAAAGAATACTTTCTTGTTGTCTCCTTCTATTTTCCTAAACTCAGTAGGTATGTGTTGGGTCTCCAAATTTGCCACCAGCTTGCACCGACAATCCTTCTTTTGTTGTCGACAATGAGGGCAGTACTCATCTAGCTTTGCCTCAACATCCTCATGCTTCTTTTTGTCCTTCATTGTGTCCAAGTGTGTGGAAACATCATTGATAATGTCTTGTTTGAAATCTGACAACATATTTGAGATTTCCATCTTAGATATACCAGAGCTATTTCCTTTAGCAAGTGTGGGTCAGAATCCTCTTCCCTTCTCTACAGCAGACCTCGAATAGTTGAGGCATCTTTTCTTGAGATCATCCCAAGAAGATTGAGATATATCTCCTCCATCCATTAGGTTTAGTTCTTCAAGACAATTGTCATTTACTCCCCTCAAGAAAATGAGTTTTTGAGAATCCTCTTGCAATGCATGTTGAGGATTCTTTTGCAGATTATACAAGATGCATGAAATGTAATCCTCCAGAGTTTTATATTCTTTTTGTGACATTAAAAAAATTTCATCTCCTCTTTAGTCACCCCCTTTACAATATTCTTTATAGTTTTGTAGAAATAGGGTCTGCATCTCATTCCAATCAGTTACTGCATTAGCCCCTAATCCCATAAATCATTTGAGGGCTAACTCCTTTAATGTTGCTAGAAACAACTTGATTTTGTGACTATCAGTGTTGTAGTCAAAGCTTTGGTAGAGAATGTCAAAATAAAATAAAAATGTGTCAGGATCCTCAGTTATTAGGCCATAGAATTTTGGAAGTGCAGTTGTGGGTATGTTCTTGAGATTAGCATTATTGATAAGGCTAGGAAGAGGAAATGGAAAGGTAGGTTGGGCCATTACTACAAGTAATTGGGAGTGAAGTTATGGTTGGGAAATGATCACAGCCAGATGGTTATTAGCAATGGGTGCACTTGGGGTGGAATTATCAAGAAAAATGGCCAAAATTTCAACAAAAGGCTGAAGGTCAGATGGATCAAATGGGTCTTCTGCAGATGGATTTGCTGAGGGAAATTCTAGACTCACATCAAAAAAAGGTAATTCAACTTCTCCAGATTCTTCATTCATATTAATAGGTTCTCTTGGAAGGAATCTTTCGTAGACATCTCATCTTCTTTCCCTTCGATGCATGCAAGTGATTAGATGAACTTGTGAAGAAAGTTTAGGGTGACAAACTACTATCTAGAAAATGAGGAACTATCTAAAATGACTTAGTAAGGTTCTCAGCTTGACACCATCCTTGACAATGACGCCAAAAATGAACAACCCCATAATAGGTAATAATAGTCATGCCAAGGCTTCTCCTAGAAATAGTGTATTCAAAATAAGTATCATTTTCCCTATTATGAAGTTCATTTAAATTGTCAACCCAAGGATGTATACTTGAAATGGGACAACATGGTTTATTCACTAAGTCTCTCATAAAGTCATTTTACTTAAGCTGCAAGAAGGAAAATACATGAAAGGAACTCTACTAATGATGTAGGAAAGTAAAACACACACAACTACTTAAATGAAATTGATGATGACAACCATAAGTTCAATATTTAACCTATTCTACCAACCCAAAGCATTTACTATGACTATCTTTGCAAGTGCTACAGGAATATACATAGATTACAATGCTGCAAGAGAAAATAGTGAATTCTACTTTAAATAATAAAAATGCTTGAACTACCTACTCTATTCTACTCTAATCCACCTCCCAATTGGGCCCCCTTGGTCAACTTCTACTAGCTATGAACACAAAGTATAACTCAAAATCACTCCTTCATTATATTTCTTAGAAAAACTGATTACATCATCATAAAAAAGTGCATTGAACTAAAGAGTAACTTGCTTCTAATTGTATCATTAGTACAATCATCTATCTAAGAAAACTAGATTTCTAACAATAAAATCCCTATATATAGAGGATTAAAATTTATTTGAACATAAAGATAAGGTCTGACTGATTCATCCACAAAGAAAGGAGAATGTGACAATTCACAATAGAAGATCATAAAGACTAAATAATCGCTTCAACAGAGTATTGACTGCAGAGGAAATATAGCATAGTCGTGCTCCTATATTCCTTTAAATGATCAATCCTTCAATTCCTTAGGCATGTTTTGTGGTGTCATGATGGTTCTCCTCATCATGGCTAAAAACTTCATCGCTTCTTCATTAATGCTTTTGATCCATTCTCTAGCCACTCCTTTTACCCTGGCAGGTTAGTAGCGCATGCATGTATATTCAAGTATTCAAGTATTCAATCAAATCTAAATGTTAGGAAATACATTAAAATAATTATATGAAATATTGTACTATATATATATATATATAACATTTAGCAAGGTATGTCAACTATTATCTACCCATAAGTTTTTGGATTTGACTGTACTTATAATATGTACACAAGTTCAATTACTTAAAAGTCAAAGCAAGTGTTTTGGAAATGTCTTAGAAAAAAGCATAAAAATAGTATAAAACAAAGAAAAATTCTTGCCCCATCAATGAATTCATCATGTATTCTACTTAATACAATCTTTATCCAGTCTAATTCATCAAATTCAAATCTCTCCATGTATTTGACTATTGGCAACCTGTGAACTTTCCTACATTCTTCTCTTAGGGTTTTGTCTACATTATATAACCCTAACATTCCATCATAAATCTTTGATGTGCCTATTAATTCAATTTTATTGTGTATGTATGCCCTGATGTCTTCAACATGAAGAACACCAACTGGAGTGTGTGAAAATGCACCCTCTTGATCCTCTTTAGTAGATTTGAAGGGGTGACTCTTAAATTTATATCTATTTCTCTCAAGTACATTGAAAAGCTTAGGTATATCCATATTGATTACTTTGTTACTACAATTGACAAAGATTTCTTGGAAAAATCACAAATACCTAGCTCGCGCAATCGTGTAAGGGTTTTTCTAACACATCTTGTAACACTTCAAGCTCCAACTACTTCTCTAGAATCTTCAATGCTCTTTGATCTCAGTGTAAATGGTGGATAATTCAACCACATTATTAACCTTATACATAATTTGGCACAAGTTTCAAAAACTACTCTTAAAGTTGCAAGATACCAATGCAGGCTCAAATTGGTAGATATTTTCATAGACATCTCCAAAACTAATGCACACAACATAGTAACTAAGCTTCCTTCAAGTTAACACAACTTAAAGCATCCATATACGGGATTTATATCTAACTGGTGTTAATTTTTCATGCTCCTCCTAAGGCATACATTTACCATCATAAAGATGGTGAAACAATGCACCCTAGTAGTCATTCACCAAGACTCTTAGGACTCTTGTAAGTGCTTGAACTCTTCTCTTCATCTGTCTTAACTTCAAATTCCACAAATTCATTCTGTTTAACCCATTTCTCCTTAAATTCTACTTTCATCTTTGCTAGCTCTCTATCTTCTTTATTCAATTATTTTTCTTTTGCAAATGGTCTGAAGGATTTCTTCACTGGTCCTTTAAATCTACAATACTTCACTACATGTCCATCATTGTTACACTTGAAACATGTCACATTCTTCTTAGGTTTCAATTGGCTATAATGAATTTGTAACTTACAATATTTGGCAATATGACCAAAGTTATTGCATTTGTAACACACAATCTTTCGAGGTCTAGTAATAGGTTTCTTAATTTCTTCAATTGTCTTGTCATCATCCTTATTGCAAACACCATCTTGCATAATATCATTTGATTTACTTGTTTCCTTATCCTCGGGTTGTTTATGTTCTGGCTCATCTTTACTACATTCACCTTTTTCTATCTTTGCCTCATTCAAAATTTTCTCCTTTTTTTTCTTAAGGATATCATCTAAGTGATCATATGTAGGTTTTCTAGATCGATCTCATATCTAGTTTTCTACAATCTCTCATCTCGTATCCATATAAATAGAAATTAAAACAAAAACCAATAAACTTGGGCTTAGGAATACCTTTTTCAATTGGTTTCTTTGATTGATCTTCATGGCTACAATCCTTGTCATTGTCCTTATAAGGAGATATCTTGGGTTCTGCTATCACAACCTCAAATTTTGACTTCTTAGGTGAATCAATATTCATAGCTCTATCTTTCCTCTGATCCAGATTGTCATTAAATCCCACTCATGTCTTATTCCAATAGTTTTTGCCCATCAATTTGCTCATCCAATTTCTTTCTACTCTCATGAAGTTTTTCTATCTAACCTTTAGTCTAATCAAGTTCACTAGTAATGGTGATGTAGTATTTCTCTACCTTTTCATACTTTTTCTTTAATGTATTCAACTCTCTTTCCAAATTTTGCATTCTATCCTTTGTATTTGATAGTTCATTTTGCAATTTTTTATTTACTTCTTTTTCAACATCAAGTTCATTCATCAGGTTCAATTTTGTGATCTCCAATTCATCCTTCAAGAAATCCTTTTCATGCTTCAACTTCTCAATTTGATCTTGGTCCGATAATTCTTCAGTTTGTGCTTCCATAAGATCATCTCTCAATTTTCTTTCATGTTCAAGTTCCTGCTTCAATTTCTTGATAAAGTCATCTACCTTCCTTAGCTTGTATTTTACATCCACTATATCTTCATTAGAAATGTCCACATCTTCCAAGTCCATTTCATAACTCTTCTTCAAGTTTTCCAAATCCATCTTGATCTCTTAGAGGATGTTACGCTTTTCTTTCAAGGGCCTGATGCTCTGATACCAATTGTTATGATTTGGTAACATTGAGAGGGGGGGTGAATCATTGTTACAGTACTTAATTGAGTTCTCAAACTTCTTTAACTTGTTTAATAGACATTTAAATATATAACATAAAATGAACAAACATGCAACAAAGAAAAATATAGAAGAACTCATAACACCATATTTGTTTTCGAGGAAACCCTGCCCAAGGGAAAACCCCGGTGGGGATGGTACCCACAAAATTTTGTACTATGAATCTTGAAACCCTTTTAGGAGTTCTAGTCCTATTAGGAGCCAATTAATACAATATAGGAAGATCCTTGTTAGGGGATGTATACAATGAGATTCCAGATAAGGAATCAACCTCGTCAAAGGTCCTAGCCCTGCTAAAGGAAAACAAACCTTGTTAGGGGTGTACAATAGGTGCAACAACACTTTCAAAAAATCTGTTGTCCTAAATACAAAGAGTCAAAAAAGTATTCCTAGAAGAAATCCTCTTGTTCTCCTTCCTCTAGATCTTTGATGTTCCCTTTAGATGTCTTCACAATTCATATCTAACATCCATCCATATCATCATTATCATCGTCGCATACTTTTACAAAAGTGTAGATGTATACTTATACCTTGTTAGAGGTATAATTACAAAAGCTAGTCGACATTACTCTAGCTAAACATCATATTAGTTCAAGTGCAATTTCAAGCTTCATTAACATCCTTAGTCGGCCTCAAATCCAAGATAGCATAAAAAAATAACTTTCCAAATGCTCACAAGGTCATCCTTAGTGATCGCTAACAAGTAATGCTTTGTTTACTGTCTTTGCATCCAATCAATTGAACATATCTCTTTGATTCTTCATTATTAACATGTGTGACCTCACACATGTGATCATTGGCATCTTGAAAGTTTGTCCTTAAGATTGCAAGCCTCAATACAACTTCTGTGAATCTCACTAAGATTTTCTATTAGACTGGGTTACTGGAACAATCTATGGACTTAGGCATTTTTCCATTCATCAACCGCATTAAAAAAATATTCATGATATCCAATATGTGAGATCATAAAAATGATAAGTTTTTCCATAAATGAAAACATTCCATATATGTGCATGTGCCTATATGTGAATATGTGTGCATGTGTTGACCACTTTCCAACAATTACTAGCCCACCATGGAGAAATATGCTTGCGAGTTTGTATGGAAATGACAGAAATGCCAGATATGCAAAAATTTGATGTATGCGCCAGATATGGAACTACAACCCATTACATCCCAATGGACATTTTCACAATGGGGACTCAGAATCATTTGTAAGATCCATCAGATTTCCTCCAATAGTAAAAAATTATTCTTACCATTGAGTATTTTATGAAGAGGATAAAAGCAATCCCAATGACCTATATAACTAAAAAATAGATATCCAAGTTTATCCTCAATTACCTTATATGCTAGTATTAAGTTACCCTTTCCATTGTCATAGATAACAGTTGTCCCTTCAAGAAATACAATGTCAATGAACTTTGTGAAAATTTCCATATCCAAACACTATTTTTCCACACCATACTACCCTTAAAGTAATAGCCAAGTTGAGGCATCCAATAAGACCATCCTAAAGATTCTCAAAAATATTGTTAATGATGTTGGCCATGACTAGAACCTTCAACTTAATCCTTCCTTATGGGCCTATCGAAACATCTGTACACCCACCGGATCCACATAATGCACCCTTGTTAATGGATCAAAAGCTATTCTATCAATTGAGGTACAACTACCTTCACTAAGCATTTCATTGAGAAATCTCATTTTAGATAAAGAATATTGTGTATCCAAACTACATGACTTAGAAGTTATTGATGAGAAACATCGAAATATCTTGAATCACTTATAATATTATCAAAACCATCTTTGTAGAAGCTATAATAAGAAATTCAGGGTCAAATTCTTCAAAATACGAGACTTGGCACTAATTAAGAATCAGAGGAATTTGGTTGATAGAGACAATCCTAGAATATTTGAACTAGGTGAATATCACTTGTCCACACCAGAGGCTTAGCCTTTGACAAAACCCATAAAGTTAAAAATACAAAAATAAAATCAAACATACCAAAAAAACATTGTCACTTTGATGTAAACTTGGTGAATAGACATCTTGAGTGACACCAAAAAAATATAAATGCAATAGAAATAATTTATCCTATGGTGAAAACTACTTCAATGGTGTCTTGGGAAAGCACCATGGTGAAAACTTGGCAATCAGGTGCCATGTATAGAGATTGGTTCTCCACTATCTATCCTCACTCTATCCAAATCATCCACCATTCCATCATCACATTGATATAAATTGTATATATTTTCTTAATAATTATCTCTCTTGCCATTGGTGGCTTGATATTATCTGTCCTTTATGTCATTGACACCCTCCATGATTATCATGAGTTAGTTGATCATGTCAATCCCATAATAAATTGTCCTATTCCCTTACTGGGGGCAAGAACCAAGTCATGATTCCCTAAAATGTCCTATAAAATCTAAAAATTAAAAAAAATATCCTAAAAAAATCCTAAAAATCAGACAATGTCATAAAAATCATAAAATGTACTAAAAATTTCCAAAGAAATCATAAAATGTCCTAAGAAAAGTCATAAAATCATAAAATATCTTGAAAAAAGCCCTAAAAATCAAGAAACATTAAAAATCCCAAAACAATCTTCTCTTTGTCGTTCATAATGATAACATACTTTTGCAATAATAGGAATAGCTGCCAAACATAGTACAAGTCTAAACTCAAGCTTAACAAATCACACATTAATTGAAAAACTTATCAACTTATCCTCAATCAAATAGATTAACTTGTCTTATTAATTTCTCAATCATTATCAATCATTTTTGTCACATGATCATTATGTCTTATACAAAATATAGATATGCTCAAAACTAGACAAGTTAGTCTTATATGAGGTGTTGATATATTTCAGATTATCACAAGGAATATGTTCAATCTATTGAGGTATAACAAATACTTAGCATAGCATGATCAAAATTGAAGAGAAATGGATAATACCCGGAAATGATGCCTTCAACTTGTACCAAGTTTTCCCTATGTCTTTGAATTAGCTTAATATCAGGTCCAACTAGCCCACAAACATGGCTTATGTTTGTGTTTGATATATACCAAGTTGGCCCACCTAGGGCATTGTTTATCTTAGCTTCAATAAGTCATTGATCTGCCCAGATCTGATCAACTTGTTGTTATCGAACTGTATTTAGTGTATTCATTGTAAATGTCTGTACTTAATAGTTGATGTAAGTCACAGTCTACATCTGGTTTGATATATCGCAGCTTTTATAAAAGGTCATTTCTGCACTACTTGATAGCAGTCCCAAATTTATCTGAATCTGTTGCCACCTCATATTGCTGCGGTAGTTCGCTCAATGAATTCACTCCAACAGTTTGCAATTGATCCTTGAAGGATTCGCTCCTTCCTTTATGCAATTCGTTGTTGCCTTGGATGATTCTTGGGAGGAAAGAATACACGTTATGTTTTCTGTGTTTCTTCTCCAAGAATCACATCAATATATATATGTGACAATTTACACCCTCTTCTAAGAGAGCCGACCTGGCCTACCTTGGGCCCTCCATTTAATTGTCAATATATATATTTATATTTATAATAATATCCTTATTATTACAAAATCATACAAGGGTATAATAAATAACATTTAATTATTAATTTGTCCAATTTGATCTTGGCCGAAAGGCTATAATTATTAACACTCCCCCTTAGACTAGAGGGTAAGATCAAACCATAGATCCCATCTATACTAGGACACACCCTTAACTATCACTCTTGATAGTGAGAACAAAAACATAATCATCTCGGATACCCTATCCAAAGATATCATAGATTCCAAGTCTATGAAGGTAGATCCTATCTACCATAAGTCCAAGTCTATATAGAAATTTGGCTCAAAACCGTTATCCTCTGAATGAGTGGATTGATTAGATCCACAAGAATATCAAGTCCATGATATTTATGATAACATTGGATTGCCAAATTCTACACTATATAGAAACATCAAGTCCATGATGAATACCATCCAATTTGTGGATAACTAAATCCACGAGTAACCAAGACTCAAGAGATGTCAAATCCATGACAACATACCAACATCAAGTAGATGATGTTTTACTATCTAGATGTGGATTTCTCAGATCCACGAGTCCCATGACTCAAGAATTTAGAATATCAACTCTATGATATTCATGGTATCATCAAGTCCATGATGTTACCAAATTGTGCATCCCTGATCCATGAGTCTCCAAGACTCAAATGATATCAACTCCATGATATCCATAACATTGGTCTCATGAATATCAAGTCCATGACATTCACAAAGTGCTCAAAGCAATGGTCTTTTGACATCAAATCCATGATGTCTCACCAATTGCTTGGAGTAATGGACTTTTGACATCAAATCCATGACATCTCACCGATTACACCAAATCCATGATGTCTCACCGATTGCTAGGTGTAATGGTCTTTTGACATCCAACGATGTCTCACCCATTACTAGGTGTAATGGTCTTTTGACATCCAACGATGTCTCACCCATTACTAGGTGTAATGGTCTTATGACATCCAACGATGTCTCACCCTTTACTAGGTGTAATGGTCTTTTGACATCCAACGATGTCTCACCCATTACTAGGTGTAATGGTCTTTTGACATCCAATGATGTCTCACCCATTACTAGGTGTAATGGTCTTTTGACATCAACGATGTCTCACCCATTACTAGGTGTAATGGTCTTTTGTCATCAACTATGTCTCACCCATTACTAGGTGTAATGGTCTTTTGACATCCAATGATGTCTCACCCATTACTAGGTGTAATGGTCTTTTGACATCCAATGATGTTTCACCCATTACTAGGTGTAATGGTCTTTTGACATCAACGATGTCTCACCCATTACTAGGCAATGGATCCCTGATCCATGCAAATGTGGACCCCTGACCAATGAGTCTCTTGGAGTCGAAGAACATCAAATGATATTCTTCAATTCATAAGAAAATCACAAGTGTATCCAGATGAATAATCACATGAAACGTACAAATATAAGATTATCCAATATGGTTATAAGTCATTAGCCATAATCAGTAAATGAAAGAGAGTATGACCCATTCATACATAATATTTAAAGTATGCTTCACAAGCTATACAAAAGATGTATGCCCCATATAACCAACATAATTTATCCAACATTTGTGCATAAGAACAATCACATAAGTCTTCTTCACCTAAAGATAACCAACATCTAACCAGATGTAATATAGTTCTCTCAAAAAATATGCCTATGCCAAAGTAAGAATGTTCCAACATTCATGCACCTATGCATAAGGAAAACAATATGTCAACTATAACAGAGAGTAAAGAAGATATACAAATCAATGTCAACATGTTCCTATGCTAACCTAAATCAAGAGATGTATGTACATAACACAACATACATCCATATACAACAACCATAACATATGCTAGCTGTTACATACCTATATTCCCATACATGAAGCTAATGAGCTGATAGTCATCATATATTCATCCACTAATGTATGCATCAATGTAAGACCAGTTATACTAACAATTAGCTGTAAGTGAGCCCATAATAAAAACTCCCCCTTAAGCTTAGATTCCATCTAGAACTAGCCAGGGTAATTTGCATTTAAAACATGAATTCTAAGGAATGATTCAATCATGAATATTAGAAGCATGCAAAAGAAAACTAATGTAATGTAACATGAGACTTCAGCTAATATTAAGTATGATCCTATCATACAGAAATGTCAGTAAGTAGTCACAACAACATAAAGTCAACACATACAAATGTTATGTATGTGGAGCCTAATCAGACTCAGGTTCTTTTGGCATGGTTTCCCCCCTGACTTATCTACGGGGTCAAGAGGCAAAGCCCCTTGCAGGGTCCTTGGGCAGTGCCCCAGGCATGGTCAAGGGGTAGAGCCCCTGAAGGGGTCAAGGGGCAGCGCCCCTTGCGGGGGCCCCTCAACGCCAACAATGACTTAATAATATTGTAAAGGGTCGACCATCAATTTTCTATTAGTCAGAGTATTCAACATAATTTGACCAAGATAATTTGCAAAGTTGCAATATGTATCCTACACATGCATAGAACCAGTATGTATACCAAAGGTTCCCATACATCAAACAAGATGAAGGTATTAAGTATGTATCCAATATACTCCCTTTGAGCTATGCACTTAATCTCAAGATGATCTACTCCCTCTAGATCAAAAGATAATTAATAAGATTTCCCATAGAGGCAACTAACTAAAAATTAAAAACCCTTGTTTCAATTTTAGACCAAACCCTAGATGCAATAAAGATTCTTAGTTTAGAAAGAATTAGATTGAATTCCCAAATCTGAAGTGGATCTTTTCTCTACTGTAGCTCTGATACCATGTTGATATATTTCAGATTATCACAAGGACTATGTTCAATCTAGATTGAGGTCTAACAAATACTAAGCCTAGCATGATCAAAATTGAAGAGAAATGGATAATACCTGGAAATGATGCCTTCAACTTGTACCAAGTCTGCCCTATGTCTTTGAATTAGCTTAGTATCAGGTCCAACCAGCCCACAAACATGTTCTTATGTTTGTGTTTGATATATACCAAGTTGGCCCACCTAGGGCATTGTTTATCTTAGCTTCAATAAGTCATTGACCTGCCCAGATCTGATCAAATCATTGTTATCGAACTACATTTAGTGTATTCACTGTAAATGTCTGTACTTAACAGCTGATGTAAGTCACAGTCTACATCTGGTTTGATATATCACAGCTTCTATAAAAGGTCATTTCTCCACTACTTGATAACAGTCCTGAATTTATCTGAATCTGTTGCCACCTCATATTTGTAAGGAAACTTAGGTGCGGAAATAGCTTCCTACACTAATCTCTAAAGGAAAGTATTGAGCAAATTCTTTTAAATCCTTACAATTTCAAATTCGTTAACTACTTTAACAATGATATTGCAGCCATATACCATGCATACAGAAAATAGAGAATGACACAATGATTTACCCTGGGGAAACCTTTTGGTAAAAACCCATGCACTCCAAAACCTACACAGTGTATTAATCAAAACTATTACAGTTTACAATACACTTGCAATGCAAGTCCTTTCAGAAGATTTTTCCAACTCTTGAAGACAAATCACGGCAACATAAAATGTTTCAACAATACACTTGCTTCTCCTATCTTCGCAACCCTAAAAATGCTTATATCATGCGCTTCCCTTTTTAGGGAAACTTCCAAAGATAGCCGTATTAGGGTTTTACCATTCTTCAAGAAAATAGGGAAGAGTGTACAATACTCAATTTTATCAGTTGCCACATGTCTTCACCTGTCATTGAATCTTCCAGACATAGCTCTTACGTGTCATAGGAATCCGTCATAACTGTTTCAGCCATGATCTCCTTACACACAATTCAAGATGCCGACACATCAAGTGGAGTGACACATCAACATGTCAACTAGACATGTACACTCACACTTAATTACATTATTTGCAAGAAATACATTTTACAAAACAAATAATAAGAATAGGAATTATCCAAGGTTGAGACACCTTATTCCTAACAATATTGTTGCGGTAGTTCGCTCAATGAATTCACTCAAGCAGTTTGCAATTTATCCTTGAAGGATTCACTCCTGCTTTTATGCAATTCGTTGTTTCCTTGGATGATTCTTGGGAGGAAAGATTACACGTTATGTTTTTTGTGTTTCTTCTCCAAGAATCACATCAATATATATAAGTGACAATTTACACCCTCTTCTAAGAGAGCTGACCTGGCCTACCTTGGGCCCTCCATTTAATTGTCAATATATATATTTATATTTATAATAATATCCTTATCATTACAAAATCATACAAGGGTATAATAAATAACATTTAATTATTAATTTTTCCAATTTGATCTTGGCCAAAAGGCTATAATTATTAACTTGAGGTACCTCATTCCTAAAATCAAACATCATCATCATCAATTTCATTGTCAAAAAAATACATAACAAAGACAAGATTAGTATGGTTGTTGACTCCTTGTCTAAGTGAGTTTTATCTTATTTTTTTATCTTAAGTCACTTTCTTACGCTTCTCCGATATATCCACAAGTGATTCGAGAAGTTGGCATGCTTCATAGCTTTATTTTTCTTTATTTTTTGTTTATGGGATATTTTTCATGAAGCCTAAGGATAAACATTTTGGGTGTCTATCTTAGCATGTTCACATATGAGAAAATTATCACATGGAGGAATATTGTCATTGATAACAATGCTTGTGATTGTCACACATACCCCAACCCTTAATGCTCACACCCTTGGATGGATGGGAACATTCCTAGTGTATTATAAGTGTCAGTCAAATGCAAAGGGAAACATCACCTCTTGATCTTTCAACATCTTGATGTGGACATACTCGTTTGCCAAATAAAAGTGGCTCAATGACAAAGATAATTAAATACCAAGCATAAAGATTCAAAGAAAGTGGTATATAAAACTCAAGAATTCAATGTAGGTTTGTCCTTCTATCTAGCTTACCTAATAATTTCTTAACCTATTCGTGTCACTTATATTTCTTCTGCCAGTCTTGATAGTCATTGTGGTTATACTCCAACACACCAAAAATAATGCATCTTGGACATATAAACATGTTAGCACATAGGTCATAACCATGAGCATATAATTTGCATTTCATGTTGCATATAAACATACATATAAAAGTACAAAAAATATAGGTAATTATGAGTCAATATAAGCATCACATTTATAACATAGAAGCATCATAAGCATTCCATCCATATAAGAAAAATTATCTACATGGATTATCATGACAAGTGTGCATCATAGAAGGCATAAACAACATCATAATCATCATGAATAGAAAGCATATCCATCATGAGATAGCCCATCACATCATATAGATAGAAAGAAAATCATGCAAAGTATTAAAATAGATCATGTAGACACTGCAAAACTACATACAATGTATACATCTCAAAAAATCACATGCCATAGTAAAAAATCATTATATATGGCTAATGGAGCTCGCAAGCTCACAAATCCCCAATGTCTACAATATGACTAAAAGTCAACTAGTGTTACCTTGGCCCTCATCACTAGGAGGCAAAGGTGGTACACTTGTGGATGGTCCCGCACCTCCCATCCCAGAAGGTCTTCTCTCCCCTATATGAGGTGGCCTAGGTGCCTACATAACACCTCCATTTCTCTATCAACTACGAGCTTGACCTTGTGATCTGTAAGAGCTTATGTAACTGGGTGCCCATCACTTTGAAGGAACATTGCTCTCATGAATTCCCTGCTAATATCTAATCTCCTATCTAGTATCCCCCATCTTGTGAAAAGAACACTATGTAGTAAGATCCTATACCACATCAATAAATGCTCAGGCATCATCCTTCTCCTACCTAGCTCTCCCAATAGTTACGTCTCTCTCTACTTGTGCCTTTGCTAACATGAGAAAGGATTTGTCCCTCTCTAAATTCATTGTCTTAAGCCTCTCCTCTACCACCTCCAACGTACTCTATAATGTACCAATCTAAGCACTCATAATCTACATCTAATCCCTTAATGCCCCTATGTACTGGATCACCCCTACATCGTGTCATACTGCCACATCCTGCATACCTACATCCTCCTCCACTACCGCATCATGTAGAATCACATCATCCCCTCCATCATCATCTCAGAACTTGGCTCCTCAGATTTAGAGTCTCCCAACATACTCGCCTCAAACTCACTCCCCTCCTCAAAAATCAAACCCACAATGTCTACCTCCACATCCTCATCCATGTCAAGACTGCCTACTCCAACTTGGGCATCTAGGACACTAACTTCTCCACCACATCATCCATCTCCCACACCATCCCTATCACCTCTCTTTCTATCATCTCTCCCTCATCCTTTTCCTATATCTCCATCTCTACCCCCTCTCCCTCCATATCTACCTCCATCTTCTCTTCCCCTCCCTCCAACTTAGGCTCTCCCTCCCCCACAATGTGCATGTCTCCCCCTCCTCTGTCGCACCTGTCTCTCCCTCCTAGCCATTTGAATAGTAATAGGAACACTAGTATCTATTAGTAGCACTGGCCAATGTTGTTCCCACCATGCATCATACTCAGTCATTGTACCTACATCCACAATAACTGTTTGCCAACCCCACTACACTAGGACCAAACAATCAAATTGAGCATAAGGAACCTGTGGTGAAATCACTGGACACCACTATAGCATATCTCTACTAGTCTTGGAAAATAAATTTGATCCCACTAGAACACCCTACCCCTCACCAAACTACCTAAGCACCCTATGTGGTAGCTTTATATCAATAATTTGTTGACTAGACATTGTCCGTCCAATCAAATATCTCTCCTGTTGGCAATAGGGAAAGTGATCATCATCTCCTTCCTATAGAACACAATCAAGGTATGGTTGCCATGTAAAAACCCACATAACATCTAATTGATGGCATCAATATAATGTGTGACCCAATTGTCGCGAAGTCACTAAAGCAAGTGTTGGTGCTCAAAATCACAGGTTTGAGAAACTCTAAGAGGGTGTTAGGTTCTATGATCAAATTTTGGCAATTGACTTTGGCCAATGAACGGAATAAACCAATTTTGTTTTAATTTCCTACACTTTTGGCTCTGCTAGACCAAGGCAGGTGTACCTACATACTAATTAAGTAGATAGTATCCTCTAAAAGTTTATATTCAATCTATACTTCAGAATGGAATGAATTTCTAAAATATATTAATATAGTTTCTACTACTCTTCTAAACACCTAAACTATCCTAAACTAATGCCAAGAAATTACAGAAATAAGTGGATTTAAGTTTAATGAGTGTGTTCAAGGATTAATTTAAGGAATGCCATAGACCAGTGCCTGATCAATTAGACATAGAGTGAAAAAAAAAAGCATGAATATACATTCAAGTTACAATTTAATCCAAATTAATGAGCCTTTTCAACATTAATGCTTTACATTAATGTAACTCATGTTTTTACTGGATCATTCTTGTTAATACTTACTGCATCCTCTAATTCACAGCAGCATGCAAGTAGAACTTAGGCCTTTCCATGAAAGGAATCCACACATAGCATTACACAGTTACAAAGTATTTGTAATGACAAATCAAAACACCTTTGATATACTGACTTAGATGAAAATAAAAAACACAATCAGGAGACAATTCTACAATGTTTTTATAATATTAATGAACTAATTGATATTGCAACAAGATTTTTACATTTCAACCTCCATGAGAATACATTTACTTCCCCTTTATTAGGAAACTTTCCTACTCATCTGTAGCCCCCCTCTCAAAATTTTCCCTTTTAAAAACTCTTGGTTCCAAAGAGAAAAACTGATTTGTTATCCAAAACTAATCAACTACCCTTACAACGCAAAAAGATATAAACAATAATAATCATTTTGTGCAACAAAACACTTGATTTTTATAGTTCAAACACCTTTGTTCTTTACTGAAACTGCCATTCTCGGTGAAGACATAATCTGGAAAAAAACTCTTGGCTTTGATTCAGTAATCATTTCTCTTCATCCCTCAAGAAGGCATCTTTCAAGATGTTCTATATGTTAGATGATGAATGCTCATTGTGATTTTGTAGTTTATGAAAGTTTTGGACGGTTCCTTCAACAAATCTTCTTTCCATACCCATACATTTGCAGAAATCATCAACTGGAACAATAAAAAATACAACATCTGACAAAACTCCATTGCTCTAAATGTTTCAGCGGATATCCTGTTTCGAGGCTCCATATGTACAGAGAGGTCGTTGGCAAAGACTGCGGCTTTACATATGGAGATTGTATCTGAAATGTTTAAAACCCTTTTCAACTCATTGATTCTCTGCAACTCTCGCAAACAATGCATTCCATGGAATCTAAAATGATTCCATCTTGAATCTTGAATCTAAAATGATTCCAAAATTTCTAATTATACCTTACAGAGACTATGATTTAGCCAAGCCTTGAGTGGAAAATCACTTCTCTTTTTTGTGTTTTTACATTACCTATGAAGGCAAAACATTGCGGAATAAATTAAGTGTTGCATATGTTTCTTCCCTGATGCCTTTTATAGACAACATTATTGTTTGTTGAAGGTTTGCGAGCCTAAAATATATGTAAATGAAGTGTGGTAGCTACAATGCCCTGTCATTACCTGCCGGAAAATAATATCTTTTGTATCTAAAGTTAAATATAAAAAAACTTCATAATATTTTTTGCACCAATTGTAAGATATGATATGTCATGCAATCAAATACATCAATTCTACAAAATAAAAAATTAACGTGTGCAAAGTAACAACCTAATGTATATCCTTGAAATCTTTAAAACAAAAAAATATTTCTTCGTGTATCACATACAATTTTTTAGATGCAGTCTACTTGGTTCAAGTTTTTTAAAGCCATTAAAAAAAATATGTTACGAGTATAAAAATTGAGTAGCATATTGCATCAATTCTAAGGTATAACCTTATGAGTTCATGTTTATCAAACTTGAATAAAAATGTTTATATGTAAAATTAAATAATTAATTAATTAGATCTACTTCTAAGGTGCCTTTTGTATTCATGTCATCAAAGGTGAAAAAAAAGTGAATCTATAGAATGTGCTACTAGGTTGCTCGCCTGGCACTTACCTAGGTATGTCCAAGATGTGCCCTCGAGGCCACATACCCATTTACCCATGCCCAAACAAAAATGTATTTTATTAATGATAAAGTTAATGTCTAACCTAACCTTAAAAGTAACCACCTAACTATGCTATCAACTTAAAAAATAAAAGAAAACAACACTTATAACCTTTCATTCCTCACTCACCCAAAAGTCCATTGCTACTCCATTTTTGGGATTGCAAGTTTGACTATTGATTAAGTTTACATGTGCACTTGCATGTTTGACTAGTGACTATTGATATTAGTTGAACATATAGGGCTTCATTCATGCGCTTGAAGTATTTAGACTTGTCAGCTGCTGAATTGGGTTCAACCTCCATATTCATAACTATTCGATAGAGGCCTCTACTTCTAAGCTGAAGCAATATATATATATGGCTTCCAATCAAAGTAGTTGTATGGTGTGAGAATAACAGAGGCTGTAAACTCCATTCTTTAGGCTCGTGTTCTGTACCTGCAAAAAAAAAAACAATACTCTCCTTCCTAGCACCTATGCTCTGATACCATGTGAAATTTGCAGCTATAGCTGCATAGATCAGCTAGAAGGAAAATAAAACAAATCTAGGCAAATATGAACAGAGCAGCTAATATGAACAGAGCATTACAAAAAAAAACTTCTATTAATTATGCTATTCATTGCAAGAATTGATTATCAATTACCATGGTTACAAATCTCAGAAAAGATCCATTTGTGCTTACGCATCAATAAACTTAGGAATTGACTGATGCTTTAGCAACTGATTGACAGTCAATTGATAGTTAGAACGATGGATCAGTCTCCATTAAAAGCCTAAGTTTGGGCATAGAAAAA
Organism: Chamaecyparis obtusa; assembly: GCA_027943335.1. NCBI lineage: Eukaryota > Viridiplantae > Streptophyta > Pinopsida > Cupressales > Cupressaceae > Chamaecyparis > Chamaecyparis obtusa. The sequence continues at coordinate 820,443 of BSBK01005111.1, forward strand.
AGATTTTAATAGCCTTAGTTTGGGGCAGTAAAGGCCAGATCAAACCTAACAACAAGAGGTGAACCAAAATCTACGCATGGTGAACTGAAGATGGAATTAATCACAACACCCCCCCTTAATTCTAATTGAAGAGAAAAGAAAGCCAAGGAAGAGAAAGAGGAAAGAGGGAAAACCTAGTGGGAAGAACCCCCCTCCCCCCCCTCAAAAAAGATGCTAACAAATTAAGAAAACTATTGTGTTACAGTTCCTTTCACCCCAAGAAGATCTCGAAGAAAGTGAAACTTCTGCTCGGTGAATGTCTTCGTGAAGATGTCAACAATCTGGTGAGACGTGGGACAATATTGCAAATCTATGATGCCATCATGAATCAAATCTCGAATGTAGTGCATGTGTATCTCGATGTGTTTAGTTCGTTGTTGCTGTATTGGATCTCTACAAACTGCCAGTGTACTCTAATTGTTACACCAAATGAGAGTTGGGCTATGAAATGTATTTTATTAATGATAAAATTAATGTCTAAACTAACCCTAAAAGTAACCACCTAACTATGCTATCAACTTAAAAAATAAAAGAAAACAACACTTATCACCTTGCATTCCTCACTCACCCAAAAATCCATTGCAACTCCATTTTTAGGACTGTAAGTTTGACTACTGATTAAGTTTATGTGTGCACTTGCATATTTGACTACTGACTATTGATATTAGTTGAACATATAGGGCACTGGCTAAATAGCCGAACAAAAATTTGGCTACGTACCTCTGCAAGAAGGTGTTAGGTCCCCCAAGTTTGCCCATGATTTTCTCCAAACATTTGGATTATAAGTTAAAATATAAATATATAATTTAATAATATATTATATATAGATGCATATTAGATAGGTTATATAAATATAATTTAATAAGTTAAAAATTAATATTAATATAATTTATAACATTTATTTTTTAACATAATTTATATTTAATAATTATTTGTATAAATATTATTTTTTAAATTTTTTTGTCAAATCACTAGTAAATATCATTACAATCATTATATATAACTTATAAACACTCAAATAAAAATAAATATAATGTATTTTCTTTTTATGTTTATTTTACCAGCTTGTAACTTATGTAACATCATAGTAATTTGAGCATTTAAAAATTATGATTGTAAAATTTCACTAAAGATTTAACAAAAAATATATTTTTAAAAAATCTAAAATATTATTAAATACAAATATAAATATAAATGTATGTTATATAAGTTATATATATATTTCAAATTATATAACTTTTTAAATGTTCAAATGAGTATGATGTTTATAAGTTATATAAATATTAATGTTTATAATTTAATATATAATTTATAAATGCTCAAATGAATATGATGCTTATAATTTATAAGTAAAAAATATAAATATAAACATTAATGTAAAAATATAAGAAAGTTATAAGTTAATGTTTATAAATTATATAAACATTAAATTATATTCATTTTCTTATTTTTGTTTATTTGATCACCCTAACTTATGTAACATCATACTCACTTAAACATTGAAAAAGTTATAATGATTGTAATGATATTTCACTTGTGATTTGATAAAAAATATTTAAAAATATATCTAAAATAATTATTAAATACAAAATATAAATATAAATTTATGTTAAAAAATATATGTAAAAAATTATATTAATATTAATTTTTAACTTATAATTTTTGAATTATAAATATATTTAACATATATTATATTAATAAGAAAGTTAATTGATTTAAATTAAGTACTATAAAGCATTATATTTTAAAATTATTATAATCTATAATATAACTAAAAATTATATATATATATATATTGTCTGCATTTATATGTAATGTATTATTAAATTATATATTTATATTTTAAATTTAATTATTATAATTTAATAAATCTATAAAAAAATAATATTGAAATAATATAATAAAGAATATAATTAATATATTAATATAATTATTTAAAACATTCTATTATTAATAATAGAAAGCAGAATTAATCGAATGGACCTAAATCATATTAATAAGTTTACCCATCTTAAAATCAAATTATTTTCCTGCAGAAAATCATGGGCAGACGGCGGCGGACCTGACACTTCTGCAGACGTGCGTGGTACTGTCAAATGCTATGAATGGCACTGGCTATGGACCGGGTGCAAATTCTCGACTATTCAGCCAGCGCCCTTGACCCTAGCGTTGAGGCCAAACTGCCCAAAAAAAAAGCCAATACCAATTCCTACCATGTTGACTTAGAAGTTGAGATTACGGAGGAAACTTTCATTCCTAGCCCTGCGGTCAATTATGTTTCTAGCTGGCCTGTGGTGCCTTTGCTTACTTAGGTCTTCTTTTTGCGGCTATACTTTCAAAAACTTTTTGGTCTTCTCTCCGTGGCATATGTTTAATATTGTTATGGCTCTGAACTGGTATGCTTTAATATATTTATATTACTATGCTTATGCTAGGTGCTCTATTTTTAGATGAATGTTTGTTTGCGATAGAGGTAAGTTAGGTTGTTGTTTCTGATACTTTAATGTGTTGTTAATGGTAGGGTATGGATAATCTTCTGAGAGGATAGTTCTCTGGTTGTATTATGGGATAACACTTTGGTTTTGCTGCTTTCTAAGAATATGATATAGCATTTTCAACTGTTTTGATACCATTTTTTTTAATAAAAACTAAACTAAATAACAGCAAAGACCCAGAAAAAAAGACAAAAAAATAAGAGAAAACCTTTTTGTTTTTTTATGTCAAAAATCCATTAGAATAAAAACGTTATATGCTACTCACAAAACATTTAGAGCTGCATTTCTGAAACTGTTGTGTGCATGTCCAGGTAGTTCTGCTATACAATTTCTTCTTTGTTCTGTGTTTGTCCACTCAACATTCAATTTTCACTCAGAATTGAACAACTCTTCAAATTTCCCAAATCTAGGCATTAGAAAGAAAGCCTCCAATGTTAATTCAAAATTTCTAAATCTAAGCATCGGAAAGAAAGCCTCCAAAATGAAAATTAACTCCTATTTGATGCTTGCAAGAGAAATGTAGTTTATGAAATATCAAGAATCTTTTTCTAGTATTACCTAGATACATGGGAGTCAAGGATCAAAATTTCCAACAATTTGTACCTGAGGATTGATGGTTTTGATTTTACTCCAATATTCTCCATCTTTCTTAAACATCTCATTTAATTTATCTGTCCCTTTACAATTGAAAAGCTTCAATTTTTTCAACTGCTCCAATCCCTTTCCAACTTTCATCAGTTTTCCACAATTGCATAGATGGAACTCTTCCACGGATGCCATCGCCCCTTCCTCTAGTTCGGGAAACTCTTCTAGTTCATAGAACCAATCAATTTTGAAGAAGCGAAGCTGGGGAAACCTTTGCGACTGCGCATAACCCTGTGGCAATTCTTTGCATGTATAATTTCCTGACAACTCCAACCTCACCAGGTTAAGCATGATTGTTCTCAACTCCAGATAATCCCTACCAGTACACCAGTTTAACTCGAGTTCCCTCAAATTTGGCAATTCACATATCCAACTGCCCACCGCAAACCTCCATATTATAAGACCCTCCAGATCTTTCATTACTTTTATTTCCTTCGGAAGCTCCAATTCATTTCCACTGCTGTTCCGAATTGTCAAATGACGCATCTTTTTCAGAGGGGTAAGGATTCCCACTTTCATCCTTTCCAATTCCCTTTGATTGTTGCAATTTATCAATAGTTCCTCAAGCTGAGTCATATTGATAAAATCCTCTGGTCTCATAAATCCGTCGTCTTCACTGGAGAGGTCCAACCAATCTGATCGCAATGATCTCAAAGAGATCAGCTTTGATATTCCCTTCGGTATGCGACTAACTCTCCGGCATTCCAAATGCTGAAGACATTTAAGTTCATTTATCCACACTGCTAGTTCCTGACACCCCTCTGGCAGAGTAAGAAACAAAAGACTCTTAAGGTGTCTCACACACTCTGGTGTCTCTTCAATCTTTGTATCATTTAAGTTCAAGACTTTTAGAAGTTTCAGCTTTCCAAGGATTTCAGGCAATGCAGAGATGCTTGTCCCGCTCAAATCGAGAACACGCAGTCCTCTCGTAGCGGCAAACAAGTTTGCTGGAATGCCTGTAATCCTCCCATTCTGAGACAAGGACAGAGTGCGGAGCCACACAAGATGCCTCTCTGAAATGGCAGCACCATTTATATCTTTCTGGCTCAGTAAAATCCGTAACCAGTTACCATTTTCATCTTTTGGGGCTTCTTCAACCGAGAAAACACATTTATTTTCTTTCGATATGTTTATGGCCAAATCATGCAACAAATCGTGAGTTCTACAATATTTGGGCAGGCCTATTCTATCAGGTAGTTCCCATAATTGAATAAGACAGAGATTGGCAAGTTGATATAGACATTCCCATGCCCTATCCCACTGGCGCTCTCTTTCTGGAATAAATCCTTCCCCTATCCAAAGATATACCAGATACTCACAATTTATTTGCTCACAATTGGGAAAGAAAGAAAGATAGGCAAAACACGCTTTAAGGTGTGGAGGCAATGAGATATAACTCCATCTGAGAATGGGCATGATCTGATCATCATCGGCAATATCTACATCTTTAAGCTGATGAAGCTTGGACTCCCAGTCCCTTGGCATTGTAGTCTTCGCCAGAGATGCAGCAACCATTTTGATAGCTAGCGGCAAATTCCCACACTGCTTTAAAATTTCATGGCCCAATCCGTCTAGCTGAGGAGGTGCTTTATTTTCCTTTAAATCTCTAAAAGCATAGATACAAAACAGACTCCAACCTTCTGTGTCTGATAAACATTGCATCTCATAAATTTGAGCATTAAGAATTCTACAAACCTCTCTGTTTCTTGTGGTAATCAGAATTTTGCAATGCCCAGTACTGTTTCCAGTTAATAAGCCAAGCTTATATAGTAAATCTTCATCAGCCTCCCACACATCATCTAACACCACAAGGTACGTCTTTCCTCTCAGATTTTCATAGATCATCTCTGCTGCTGTCCGTTCATCTACTCCCTCATCCCTGATTTGCCCTCCTAAACCTAAGCGGTAAGCTATGCCACTTTGCAACTTGGAAATAGAATAGGATTGAGAGACTGAAAGCCATATGGATATCTCATACCTTTCTTTGATCACGTTGTAAACATGTTGAAGAAGATAGGTCTTCCCAAGCCCGCCCATCCCAACCACAACAATAACTGGAGAGGCGTTCTTGTCCAGCAGGCGGAGCATGTCTTCAACTTTGGGCTGTAGTCCCACTGAATGTGAACCGCTGCCGGGCGGCAGAAGATAAGGCTTCTTCCGCTCTTCAATTTGAGACGTACGCGGTAGTGGGTCTGTTGGAAAATAATTAATTACAAAACCAACTCAAAATAGAAGTTTCCAGTTACTTTGATCATGACAAGAAACTTCCAGATGAGAGAAGAAAGCCAGCAGTTTCTAGAGAATTCTTCCACTCTCCAGATGTAATCATTGATTATAAATTAATGGAATGGACCTGTGATCAGTAGAGCCCAATTTGGGTTTCCAATATGGTATCAGAGCACATAGTTGAGGATCTTGGAGAATCTGGAGAGGAAGAAGAATCTGGTGAAATTAAGTGAGGAAGTATTTTGCTGCTGATTTGAAGAAAGGCCAGAACAAGAATACTGTGCTGCCGCCTCTGCTTCTTCCGCAGCTTTTCTGCTCCATCCAAGATTCTGTAAATTCTCTGAACCACTTACCCTGTGTAGCAGTTGGCTGTGTTTTCCGATTATAACCAGACAGAGGGCGTTGAAGAGAAGGGATAAAACGAGCAGAAAACCCCAGCGTGGATGGGATTGGGTTTATGCGGAGAAGAATTCGCTCGTGATTAAAGTGGAAGCACAGTCTGATGCTGAGCTTGACGGCAGTGGCAGGAAATACAGCAGCCGCATTGACCTTCCTCCTAAAGTGTATAAGTTCAGATGAAATATAGTGTGCTCAAAGTCTCTATCCCAAAGTATAAGGAAGAGGAGATTGCTGAATGTGTGAAGCCGTTCACAGATAAGTGAAAAATATTTAAATAGTGTTTTCAATTCTGGAAGTTTACTTGTATTGAAATGCTGGGAGTCAGATTTTGGTATGTAAATTTACCATAAATCTGTTATGAAGTGTTTTGCATATCCCCTGTTTTTTTCTGTTTCTCTATCCCTGCCTACTTAATTAAAGAAAATTATTGGTAATATTTGGGAGGCTCTTGAAAAAAGGCCAACCCCAAATAGTGTCCAATCACAAAGTTGAAGAATATATTGTATCTGTAAGGGGTGCATTTTCGGTTGGATCCGACACTCCAAACATTTTTTAGGTTTGATATATTGATGAACCATGTATTTGAAGAGAATTCCTATACAACTGGCGAGTACAGCGGCTGGGCACCCATGTATCTCGGTAGATGGATTTATTTTTATATGGACTCAATAATCATTTTTGTTGTAGATATAAAAGAAGAAAATCTCAAAAAAATGATGGTTTCCTTGTAATGGAGGTTCATGGTTATCCTTAAAACCAATTTCTTGAGTGAGGTTTGTGGTAAACCAAAACCACTTGTTTGGGTGAAAAACCTAAAATTATCTCACATTGTATCAGTTTGGGAAAATCCCAAATGGTTATGGGTAATCCGGTTAAAAAACCCACAGTCATGATAATGACAAATTTTTCAAAGTAATAATGACAAGGGGAACTAATTTCCCGGGGAACCAAAATCTTGTGTTGTAAATGGGTACCTAAGAAGGCTTAATGCCGGGACCCATCCTATTCAGATTATGGGGGGATAATTAGCAAAATTGGTATAATTAATTTATGGGGGGATGTTGGAAAATAAATTAATTACACAACCAACTCAAAATAGAAGTTTCCAGTTACTTTGACCATGACAAGAAACTTTCAGATGAGAGAAGAAAGCCAGCAGTTTCTAGAGAATTCTTCCACTCTCCAGATGTAATCATTGATTATAAATTAATGGAATGGGCCTGTGATCAGTAGAGCCCAATTTGGGTTTCCAATAGGGTCTCGTGGAGGCAAAACTTCATGAAAGAGCTTCATCTCGGTGCCATCATCAATAATAGATCGGATGCGGTCCTTGACGTCCTTTATTTTTCGCCCCATCCTACAGCGTAAAATCCATTGATCAAAACTCAAACTACAAGTTTGAGCATCATTTCCATACATAGATTCTACAGCGCATTCGTCATAAATGTCCTCTGCAAGCAAGGAAATAAGGCGAATGTTCTCCAGCCATTTTTTCACACGCTCCTTATCTCGAGACTGTTGATCAGCCTCCTTATCTCGAGACGGTTGATCAGCTTCTTGCAGAAATCTCCTTAGATATGTGAGTTTATTCGTTAACCACAAGAGCTCTTTTCCGAATTTCAATAATGGCATTGCCTCATCGGCTAATTTCTGAACGGTCATTTCAACGGCCATCTCACAGATTTTTCCTACAGCAGCTTCTCCAAGAAATGCCATGTTAGAGAGTTGGGAGTGAACCAAAAATTCCTCTCTCAATTTTCAATGCAAACAAAATAAAGTGATCGAAAGACTTAGCAAATTGAGTTGCTATGCACTTCAAAACCAAGACAGACTTTATAAGCTTAGATTCTCTCTGAGAAGGGTCATTTGCACACTAGCCATTTTTAGCAGCCACTCCTACTCTTGCAATGCTTTTCTTCACACCCACATATACAGAGTTACGTTCTTTAATCTTTCGAGAAAAAAGAATAAGAGGATTAAGGATAGAAAATGGAAAGGCTAAAGAAAAAATTGTTTCAAAGAATAAAATCTATTCTAAATAATTGTAAGCTAATTAAATTAAATAAATGTATACAAGTTTAGTTACAATTAACTTATGTTTAAATATTCTTATTTAAGAATTAATAATTTGTAATAAATTAAAAATTCATAAATATTTAGTTTGGGAATTATAATCATGAGATCATTCTCTCAAAAACTGATTACGTATTTTTAAGGTTAAATTTAATTGTCTTCGAAGTGATTCAATGTGTGAAAGTATGTTATAATTTAAAGAATCAATCTAATTATTTGTAAACTATAAAATAACTTATTGTATTTTCTAATATCTAATTGCGTATAAGGGCCAATAGTATTTAAAAATACCACATGAAAGCTATTAGAATCCAAAGGTCAATTTCTCCTTAATGAACCCTCTTGGAAGAGTGGCTTTATAGATTTGAGCTAATGATTGGTGATTGTAGAATAAAGAACACAATAGCTTATCTACAATTATGGTGTAGGTATCCTTGCATAATTCCTTGAAATTTAAATATTTTTGATTAAAGAAAAAATGGTTTTACAAGGACTAGAAATCCAAGTTTCACAAAACAACAAAATAAACAGTCTCAAACCAAGAGCAGAAGAGAACCAAATGCTATACATACGCCAAAAATCCACAAAACATAGGGAAAAAATACCCCAAAAAGGCTATAGATAAATTCACCAAGCTTTCATTCTTTTGAATGATATCAGGATCAATATTTTTCACCTTCCTAATGATTACCAACAAGGGGTCATACCCTTGTCTTTTCTATGCAGTCTAGTAGTATGGTTTGGAGTTGTAGTCTTCTCGATATCCTCTATATCAGCTTCAATGTCCTCCGAGACACTTTGTCTCTCTTCCTCATACCTATTTTTGTGGTTTTGGTCTTTTTGGCTAACTTTCTATTGACAGTAGGCAAAGGGGAACTACCTTTAGAAATAGCTTGGAGGGCTTTAGCTTGCTCATTGATCCTTTTAATCCCTTCATTGGTATTATCCATGGCATTCTTGATGACAACCACAAATGCTCTCATTTTGTCTAGGATCTTGTGAAAAACATCCTCAAGTACCATTATTCTTTGTGTGTGGTCCTCCTTAAGATCCTTGATGTCTTTCACCAAAGATTGCATATTGGTCGAGATGTTATCCAAACTCTCAATGGATGAGGATTTTTTCTCTTCCAAGGCATTAATATTAGAAATAAGCTAGGAAAATAGGGTACTCTAATTCTCCAATAAGTTTTTAAGACTAGCATTGATAGAAGGGTTATCAGGCATAGATGAGCCCATTTCCTTAGAAGTGCCCCTACCCACATCAGTAGGAGTAATGAGATTTCTCTGAACATGTAGGGCCTTTGCATACTCTATGATTAATAAGATTAAGCCCTCATGCAAGATGGGGGAGGCTCAATTTTTCTCATGGGATTTTAAGCTACAACTCAGAGAAGAAACCAAATAAAATGAAATGGAAATACACTTGCAATGGCATAAATAATTCAGAATGACAAAGTGGTAATTGAATATACTATAAAATTTCCCATCCAAGGTTAGGTAACACATGGGGTATGTGCAGGATCATGGTATGCCAAAAAGTGGCGATGTGAAAAAAACCTATTTTCACTCGTCCAAAAGCGCACAAATGGATTTGTTGACTTTTTAGTAGGCCTAGCTGTGTTCAACATTTTCATTCTAAAAATGTTGAACGCGGCTTGGGGCTTTCGGATATCCGATCAAATCCTATATTCGATTTGCTCAAGATCATAGGTAAGTTCAATTTTTATGTTTTTAGTATTTTTATTATTTTTTAATAGAAATTTGTAGTTTTTTATATAAAAATTAGGGTTCAAATGGTTTTTTTATTGTTTTTAAAAATTGATTGTAATTATCGATTTGTGTTCTAATTGTAATAAGATGTGGACCCAAATCAATCATAAAACCCTCCTAATGATCCCGCAAACAATCCATAACCACCTCCCAACAATCCCCCACTTCCAGAAGACATACCAGTCTCAAACCCTTGTTGTTTAGAGAATATAATAGGAGATAATCTAAATCAACTTAGAGGATTTCAAACCACCTATGCCAATATCCCCACATTGCGCCCCATGTTTACGACATTGAACTCAATTATTAAAAACATGGAGAAACTTACAGAGCAACATAGTGTTGTACTTCTTTGGTGCGATTGCATGCACGCCTAGTTTGATGATGGGCTTGACTATGATCAAGTCATGAACCTAAACATAACAAAACATGACATATGTAATCTTTTTGTGGATCCTAAAATCAGTCTAAAAGTGGACCCTAAAAAAACCAAGTTGTCAATTAAATGGTGCACAAATAGTGCAATACATGACAACTTTTGGGACTGTTGGTGGATGGTTTTTGATAGACCACCTCACAACAATTTGGATGCCCCATTTTATTTTATTAAAAAATTATATGCTGAATTTGTGCTTGGTCACAAGGTCAATTATTGGAGTATGAGACCAAACTAGGGTGTAGGTTTAGGCACTCCTTAGGACAGGCCATGGACACAATGGGTGAAATCTCGCACATATGTCCCCTCTCCTGAGATCTCACCACCTCCCACAGTGCAACATCCTGACATTATTGATGAGGCCGGCTCACAGACTATTCGAGCCATTCACACCTTGAGTGATCTGCTAGTTACGTAGAGCATGACATTGTTGCCTCCTTGTCCTGATGCTTCTGGACCTTCCACATCCTTCACGAGCTCACATGTTTGTGTGCCCCACACTTGCATTATATGCAAGAATATGTGCTTAGGTCCCTTGAATGATAGTGATGCATATAATTACGTCTTCAAGGTAGACGATTCTACATAGCACACTACAGGCACTGAAGCACCTCATGAAGATGTGCATCAGGGGCATACAAAGCCATGTACTCCTACTGTTACGGTAAGGGTAAACAATTCACTTTTTACATTGTATTTAAATTTTATTGTTCGTATTTTTAGTAGAATTTTCTTATAATAATTTCCCATTTATGTTTTTTTATGTGTTACATTTATGTTTAGTTGATGATAGAGGAGGAGATGGCACAAGTGGAGGGGTCCACGCTTTGGGCTATATCATTTGGTCGTGACACTTCCACGGTACATATGTTTTAGTATACTCATTAGTTTCCTTTTAAATTATTATAATAGTATATGCACATTGTTTTCTAATTTTTATGATCATCTTATTACATACTGATGCGGGTGTCACCAGTTTCCACCGAGGGGCAATGTGAGGGGGTGCAGGGGTCAGGCATTGACAAGGGAAAGGTAATTAAGTAATTTAGTTTGTTTATGCATACATGTATACTTGTCAGCTGTGCGTACTCATTTTTAATTTACATGGTTTATTTGACAAAGAGTAGCATCTGATGATGTCGTGAGACCCTATCGTCATGATATCTAGTCATAGGCATATCCATTGATAGTGATAGCCCTACGATATGTACATTTCTAAAGTTATTTGTGTGTATTTTACTATCAATTATATATAATATGATCAAGTTATGATAGTATGAAGTATATGTTTGAATTTTGTAGGTCACTCCTAGTTTGAGGGAGGTAGAACACCAAGGATTTGTATCACTGATGACTCAGCCAACATTTCTTGAAGAAAGTTCAACACAGGTAAGTTTTAATGTTAATGAACAGTTATTTTGTAAACATATATTTTCTACCAAGTATTTAAAATTAAATAACTTATAACTCGTAGATCAATCTCATGTTCGTAAATATATACAGGTTAGAGTCAACATTGGTAGCATTGTTCCTGAGCTACCAAGGACATATATTAGGTCTCTTGTTCGCAGGAGGAGACAAAGAAGAGAGGTATATGAGAGTTCAATTTTAGTTTAAATTTTATTTATTATTGTTGACTATGATTATGAATTTTAATCTAACTTGGGGCTTCAATTTTGTGTTTGAATGTAGGATCCATCAGAACCAAAGAGTACTTCAAAGAGGCTGCATTTTGATGATCCACTAGAAGAATAGGATGTCCTAGAAACATTTGTAGTTGAACTTCTTATTTTGAGATGTCATATGACACATTTTGAGATGGCGTATGCCACATTGTATCTAGATATGTTGACATGTAAATATGTACATAATTATTGTTCATTTTGATATACATGAAACTTGATATTCGATCCAATTTGTTAATTGTGTTCATTTATTCATTGTTAATATGTAAACATGCTTGTGTGTATGTACTCATGTGTACGCTTTATGCCTTAAGTATATTCATGTATATTCAAGTACATTCTTCATAATCTAAATTCATGTGTATGGGCTACATGCATGAATTAAGTGAATTCATGTGGTATGCTTTATAATCTATGTGCTACATGTATGCTTCATGACTTAAGAAAATTTATGTGTACGCTTTATGTGCTATGTGTGTTCACACATTTAATTCATCATTTAAGTGAATTCAAAATTTATGTGCTACATTGTATTCATGTATATCTGATGCTCTCAACCAAGAAAATCTTATGCATAGCCCTCTACTATCCCCTCATGGAACTCAACTCAACTTGAGGATTCTACAAGCATCTTAGAATCTACTCAAGGAGTTAGTCTCAACTCAAGGGTCAAATAGAGTGCTCTAACTTTAGAGAACCAACACATCCAAAATTTTGAACAAGTTCACTTCCTTTAACCTCTCATCCCAACTTCTCTTGGCACCAACTCCATTCTAGGCCTCTTAGTGCACCTAGAGCCTCCATCTTGTAAAAAATTGAAATAGGTCTTCCACCTTGATTGCAACTCCATATAACATCTTAATATGGTCCATCTACTATGCTCCACCAATCTACCAATTTTGGTCAACTCATCTTCCACCAATTCACTCCAATAGCCCTTCTAGGCTTGTAGCCTTCACCAGTCATAAATCATCCTTTTTCTCCAGAATTCTCCAAACAACTCAAGAAACTAATGGTTGATCTAGATAACCTTTTGGATTCCTTAAATCCTCCCCAAGACTCAGCATAGAATCCTTTTGGATCCATTTAAAGGCTTACTTTGCCTCTTGACACACCATAATGCTCACCAACATATGCAATGGTGCTTAGTGGACCTTCGGAACAATTTCATCCAACATGTTCATGAATGTTCTATTGAATTCATGTTCCAAATGAGGTTGTCCAACCAGAGCTAATGACGTAGTCCATTCGGTGTTGGGATGAACGGTTTGGAAGAAACCTAGTGGTGCAACTTTAAACTGACCCTCATCAATTTTTGGCATCAAGTGAGACTGGTGTGCCAAATTCAAAAAAATTTGAATCTCCCAGAACGAAGAGAGGTTATTGTAGCCTTAAAAAATGTGGCCTTGTAGCATCTCATGGATTGCTGATACCTCTCACGGGGTCTGAGATATAAGCCTCGAAAGTTCGCTACCTAATCGTGCTTAGTGAACCTTGGGGACACTTTGGTCCGGCATGGTCCAGAACATTCTAGTGACTTAGTGGTCAAAATGAGGTTGTCACTAGCATTTATCCACCCAACCGGAGCTAATGGCACAGTCCATTCAGTGCCGAGATGAACGATTTGGAAGAAAACCAATGGTGCAACTTTCAACTGACCCTCACTACAAGTTTTGGCATCAAGTGAGACTGGCGTGCCAAATTCAAACAAATTCAAATCTCCTAGAATGGAGAGAGGTTATTGTAGGCCTCAGAAATGGGGTCTTGTAGCATCTCATAGATCACTGATACCTCTCATGGGGTTTGAGATACAAGCCTCGAAAGATCGATGCCCAATTATGCTTAGTGCACCTTGGGGACACTTTGGTCTAGCATGGTCCAGAATGTTCTAGTGAATCGGTGGTCAAAATGGGGTTGTCACTAGCGTTTACCCACCCAAATGGAGCTAATGGCATAGTCCATTTGGTGCCGGGATGAACGGTTTGGAAGAAACCCAGTGGTGCAACTTTCAACTGACCCTTACTGCAAGTTTTGGCATCAAGCGAGACTGGCGTGCCAAATTCAAATGAATTCGAATCTCACAGAATGGAGAGAGGTTATTATAGGCCTAAAAAATATTGTCCTCTAGCATCTCACGGATTGCCAATACCTCTCACGGGGTCTGAGATATGAGCGTCAAAAGATCGCTGCCCAATCATGCTTAGTGCACCTTGGGGACACTTTGGTCTGGCATGGTCCAGAACGTTCTAGTGACTCAGTGGTCAAAACAAGGTTGTCGCTAGTGTTTACTTGCCCAACCGGAGCTAATGGTGCAGTCCATTCGGTGCCGGGATGAACGGTTTGGAATAAATCTAGTGGTGCAAGTTTCAACTGATTCTCACTGCAAGTTTTGGCATCAAGCGAGATTGGTGTGCCAAATTCAAACAAATTTGAATCTCCCAGAATAGAGAGAGGTTATTGTAGGCCTCAAAAATGTACTCCTATAGCATCTCATAGATTGTCGATACCTTTTTGGCCCTCCATCGCGCATAGTGCGCATGCACTAAAGGGCATGCGCCCTATGGCTTGGGTTGCCCAAGCCTTAGGCTTGGGAAATGCAAAAAAAAGCATGTGCACCAAATAGGGCGCATGCCAAATAGGGCGTGTGCCAAATAGGGCGCACGCCAAATAGGGTGCACACGCTTTGTAAAATCCCAAAATTTTCACCCCCCATGCACACTACGCAAAGCCACAAAAGTGTAATCCATATTTTTACATAGCGGGTGCGCGCTATGAAAAACTAGAAAGAGAGAGAGAGAGGATGATAAGGGGGTAGAGAGAGAGAGAAGGGGTACTATGAAAAACTAGAAAGAGAGAGAGATAAGGGATAGAGAGAGGATGATAAGGGGGGGAGAGAGAGAGAGAGAGAAGGGGTAATTTATACAAATATAACATTTAAGTATAAGTTTGATAATTTTTAATTTTTTATACTTTAAGTTATATTTGTATAAATTATAAAATATAATACTTTCAGGATGTTTGGGATAGGTTCCAACTTCATAGGAGTTAACATGCAGATTCTAGATTTGAAAAATTCCAGACTTAGCCAAATTTCAAGATTCAGTAAGCCTTCAGTAGGGTTACCTCCCAAAATCCATCATGGATTTCTAAGGTCAAACTGAAGCTGGCAAAAGGATTCCCAAAGGGTTTTAACGCATTTTATCACAAATCACTCAGTTTCGACCTCATCTCTATGACAGACTTAGCTTAGCTCTCACCCAAATCTCTCTCTCTCTCTCTCACACACACAAAAAAAAAAAAAAACCATCACCCTCTCCTCTCTCTCTCTCATCACCCTCTCTCTCCCCCTTATCTACTCTGTCTCTGTCTCTCTATCTCTGTCTCTTTGTCTCTCTGTCTATCTCTGTCTCTCTGTCTCTCTCTGTCTCTCTCTCTGTCTCTCTCTCTCCCCCTTCTCTCTCTCACTCTCTCTCTCCCTCCCTTATCTCTCTCTCTCTTCTCACATCTCTCTCTCTCTCTCTGTGGTCATTTTTTTTGTTATCATATGTATTAATGAGAACTTGTTCCTAAGTCATCAATTGTATATGTGGTTGATGGAAGGGTAAATGCACCAAGATGGTGAGCAAAAAGGGGGGTATAAGTGGCCACTTTTTTCTAAAATCAGGGAAACCTGAACTTCACAAAGATTTTTGAGGGTCATGCACTCAAAACTAGAGAGAGAGAGAGAGAGAGTAATGAAAGAGAGAGTGGATAAGGGGGAGAGAGAGGGTGATGTGTGTGTGTGTGTGTGTGTGTGAGAGAGAGAGAGAGAGAGAGAGAGAGAGAGAGAGAGAGAGAGAGAGAGAGGGTAATGAAAGAGAGAGTGGATAAGGAGGAGAGAGAGGGTGATGTGAGAGAGAGAGAGAGAGATAGTAGATAAGGGGCAGAGAGAGGGTGATGTGAGGAGAGAGAGAGAGAGGGTAATGAAAGAGAGAGAGTGGATAAGGGGGAGAGAGGGTGATGTGTGTGTGAGAGAGAGAGAGAGAGAGGGGGGGTAATGCAAGAGAGAGAGTAGATAAGGGGAGAGAGAGAGGGTGATGTGTGTGTGTGTGTGTGTGTGTGTGTGTGTGTGTGTGTGTGTGAGAGAGAGAGAGAGAGAGAGAGAGAGAGAGAGAGAGAGAGAGAGAGAGAGAGATTTGGGTGAGAGGTAAGCTAAGTCTGTCGTAGAGATGGGGTCAAAACCAAGTGATTTGTGATAAAATGAGTTAAAACCCTTTTGGAATCCTTTTGCCAGCTTTAGTTTGACCTTAGAAATCCATGATGGATTGTGGGAGGTAACCCTACTGAAAGCTTGCTGAATCCTAAAATTTGGCTAAGTCTGGAATTTTTCAAATCTAGAATCTACATGCTAACTCCTATGAAGCTGGAACCTATCCCAAACATCCTGAAAGCATTATATTTTATAATTTATACAAATATAACTTAAAGTATAAGAAATTAAAATTATCAAACTTATACTTAAATGTTATATTTGTATAAATTACCCCCCCCTCTCTCTCTCTCACTATATAAATCTCTATCTTACATAGGGCGCACGCCCTATGTAAATTTATGATTTTCATAGTGTGAGCACGCTATGAAAATCATAAATTTACATAGTGCGCATGCCCTATAGTGCGTGCACACTTTAGGGCATGCACGCTTTGTAAAGGATTTGAATTTACCAATCCCAAGGCTTGGATTTGCCTTGGAGATCCAACCCAAAGGCTTGGACGATTGAAATAGGCCTAAGACATCTTTTCCAATAGACATACAAAAAAATGACATCTTTTTTGTGTGCTCCTCATCAGGTTTACTCGTAGCTCAAGAACATAAAAATCAGAAAATGTGATATTGCAAATCTCTTTGTTAGCTATCTAAGCATATAATTTATTTTGAATTCTGATTATGTTAAGTTTTTCAACTTGAATTTCTTTTGTGTGTATGTTCATTTTTTGTAAAAAACCAACATGTAGTATTTTGGGCATAGATTTTGGCTCGTTTATCGAATTTTGCAATAAGTTACATTTTTAGAAACTAGACTCCATTCTACACACTTTAAAAAAAGAAAATTTAATTTTTGATTAGTTTTAAATGATTTCTAGGGGGGAGCACATAGAAATTTCATGTTTTCAGGATGTGTGCACTTTGTAAATTTATCAAAAATTATACATTCATAAAAAAATTACCAAAAAAATCCAAGATAAACTACATGGTGTTAGCTAACTTCTCACTAGAGCGATTAAAAAAATTCAAAAAAAAAGTTAACATTTTAGGGAGAGCACACCAGACGCTATGTTATGTTTTTGGACCAAAAACAAGACCACTTTTTGTGCTCCCCCTTTTTGAGGGCCTTAATCTGCACCATTTTCAAAATAAGTTAGTAGTTTAGGAACTAGATTCAGAGTATTACAACTCTTGTTTTATTCGCATCTTAAAATTTTGAGTCTAACTATCTTCAATTTCTTGTTGAAGTTCAGAGTTTTCTGATTTCAGGAAAAAAGTGGCATCTTATACCCCCTTTTTGGTCCCCCATCTTTGTGCACTTACCCCAGGGGGTCTGAGATACGAGCCTCGAAAGATCATTGCCCAATCGTGCTTAGTGCACCTTGGGGACACTTTGGTCCTGCATGGTCCGGAACATTCTAGTGACTCATTGGTCAAAACAGGGTTGTCACTAGCATTTACCTACCTAATCGGAGCTAATGACATAGTCCATTTGGTGCCGGGACAAATGGTTTGGAAGAAACCCAGTGGTGCAACTTTCAACTGACCCTCAGTAAATTTTTGCATCAAGTGAGACTGGCATGCCAAATTCAAATAAATTTGAATCTCCCAAAATGGAGAGAGGTTATTGTAGGCCTCAAAAATATGGTCTTGTAGCATCTCATGGATTGTTGATACCTCTCACGGGGTTCGAGATACGAGCCTTGAAAGATTTCTGCCCAATCATGCTTAGTGCACCTTGGAGACACTTTGGTTCGGCATGGTTTGAAATGTTCTAGTGACTCAGTGGTCAAAATGGGGTTGTCACTAGCATTTAATCACCCAACTGGAGCTAATGGAACAGTCCATTCAGTGTCAGGATGAACGGTTTGGAAGAAACCCAGTGGGGCAACTTTCAACTGACCCTCACAACAAGTTTTGGCATCAAGCGAGACTGGCGTGCCAAATTCAAAAAGATTCGAATCTCCCAGAATGGAGAGAGGTTATTGTAGGCCTCAGAAATACACTCATGTAGCATCTCACGGATCATCAATACCTCTCATGAGGTCTGCGATACGAGCCTTGAAAGATCGCTGCCAAATCATGCTTAGTGCACCTTGGGGACACTTTGGTCAAGCATGGTCCAGAATGTTCTAGACTTAGTGGTTGAAACAGGGTTGTCACTAGCATTTACCCACCAAATTGGAGCTAATGGCATAGTCCATTTAGTGCCAGGATGAATGGTTTGGAAGAAACCTAGTGGTGCAACTCTCAACTGACCCTCACTACAAGTTTTGGCATCAAGCAAAACTGGCATGCCAAATTCAAACAAATTTGAATCTCCCAGAATGGAGAGAGGTTATTGTAGGCCTCAAAAACATGGTCCTGTAGCATCTCACAAATCACTGATACCTCTCACGGGGTCCAAGATATGAGCCTCAAAAGATCGTTACCCAATCATGCTTAGTGCACCTTGGGGACACTTTGGTCCGGCATGGTCCGAAACATTCTAGTGACTCAGTGGTTGAAATGGGGTTGTCACTAGAATTTACCCTTCCAACCAGAGCTAATGACATATTCCATTTGGTGCCAAGATGCAATCCTTGAACACTATGCCTTCACCCCAAGGAATCATCATCTTACTTTGGACACATTTGACCAATTTTGACTCAATGACTCCAACTATTACATCATTTGACGATACAAATGTACATGGAATTAAGACAATACAAATGTAAGGATACAAAATTAAGATGATACAAATTATATAAGAATACAACATTCATAGTAAGGAAACACATTTTTTGCATTTTACATGGCATTAAGATGATACAAATGTGGGCTCTTAATATTTGCAAATCAACCCCATGGGCTCTTTTATATTTCAAATTTTTCATCTAATTTTTTATATACAAAATTTGACATCTAAATATGCACATTACATTCGATTGTTATTTTTATATACAAAATTTGGCATCTAACTATGCACATTACATTCAATTGTTGTTTTTATATACAAAATTTGGCATCTAACTATGCACATTACATTCAATTGTTGTTTTTATATACAAAATTTGGCATCTAAATATGCAAATTACACAACTATATATGAAAAATAAGTGTCATTTCCGCTCCTAAATATATGAAAAATAAGTGTCATTTCCGCTCCTAAAGTGTATAAGTTTAACACATGGTACTAGATGACATCTACATTCCAATCCCTACATTCGGAAGGTAGACAAAAAGTTAATAGAGAATATAATAAGTTTATATAGGTTGACAAAAAGATTATGAACATGTATAAGTAACTAAACGAACCAAAGAACATGACTAGACAATGCATAGTGAAGTTTACCATCATAAAAGATGGGCTAATCAAATGCACACTTCGATCTTCTATATCTATCATATATGTATCTAACTACATTTACAATCCACTTACAAAACCAAGTTTATTGGCTCAAACAAATAAAGCAAAAAACTACAATTAATTTATTGAACATAATCGTAATAAACATGGAAAACCTTGCAACTTGAGTTGAACTTACCTACTGAATTGTGCCTGAAGGGTCATCTCTCTGCTCAAGGGCATTCAATATTGCTTCATGATTAGTAGTACTAATAGTCCAAAGTTCCTTTGTCTTTGGTTTTCCTTGATGTTTCAATAAGTTAACATTGGCTACTATAACAAGGTGTGAATACATGAGAATGGTTTTGTGCTTCTCCTAGTCTTCAAACACTGGAATGTAATTATTTCTAATCATATATATGGGCAACCATGTTGTCGCAATAACATGTGATCATCTTGGATATGTGAACATATCATCATCTGTCATCGGTTGTGCAAGTTTTTGCTTTCCTCGTACACAATGTGCTAACCGATAATCTGATCTCTCATCATTACCTTGTGGTGCAACCAATGCAAAAACATGTCCTGGCTGTAGAAGATCTGAAAGATGGTCATAGTCAAGTGAACAATCCATGTCATCATTTATTATAGAGACTGTGAGAGATAAAGGAGTAAGATAATGTGGAACCCATGTATCAACCCACTCACTTGACTCACACTGATCCCAATCACACTGAAGAAAACTTGGACAATAAAAAGCTAACTCTCATGTCCAAATGGTCCATGTAATAGCATTCGAGCTTTGAAATGAATGCATTTTTGAAGAATCTTTCACATTTTGACAATCCAACCTATCTCCTATTGTGCCCAACGCAATGAACCAAAAGAACATGCACACCACTGAATAAAGAGTCCCCCTTGTGACAATGCTAAAGTACACCAATCAACAATAGAATGAGCATCAATGATTTATGCACCTGAAATCCTCAGTTTCTCCTTAACTAGAGCTCTCTTTACGTATGTGCTTGCTCCATCATGATCCCCTTTTCCATGACCGGCCTAAAAAAAACTCCAAATATGAGGTACACCTCTCTCTACATGCATTCTACATAACCAATAAAACATAATTGCATTTTTGAATTGATCTATGCAGTTATCTAACCAAATGAGATGTCTATCCATAGCAATATTATTTTCCCACACCCACTCAAAATAATTCTCAAAGCAATGCTGGACAAACTCGGATGAGTGTGATCTATCATCGCTCATATAAAAATGGTACTCTTTGATTATCTTCTAGTCATCTTCTGTACTATCAGGGGAATGTCTATATGTTATGTGCACAAAAATAGCAACCTGAATAGAATTGTAATATTGAGCTTGCAACTCATTTTGGGGCTGCAATGTATAGTTCTCTGCAAATTCAACAACCGATATAATAGTGCCAATCGAGAAAGTGTCCTTACACATCCTAAATTGTTGATCCAACCACTGAGACTTGTGACTATGCCTTGCATACTTGTAAAAATGATTCTTCCTGAAATCTGAAATAAAATCAGCTACATTGCATTCTTTTGTAACCAACTCACATCTAGAGCCTTCACATCCACTTTTTAATGTATATTTAACAGTTTCTTTTTTGTGGACAATTATCTTTCCAAAATCGTGTTCGCAACCCTCATGAAAACATTCAACAAACTTCACTAGCCCACCACACTCTGAGCACTTGTCATTTAAGAAATATTTTCTATAAAAGAAACATCCATAATCTCTAGGACATAAAAAAATGATCTAGCAAGTCTCTTGATGATTTTGGAAGAGCACTTGCACCACACTCCTCCAACATTTCACTAGTATGCAAAGTAGAATGAATGGATCATAACAATTCATGGTGCATTGAAAACTCCACATGATATTTGTAACAAGTATTTCAAATCTTAAGAGGCACACAAAAAAAAGGCTTCAAGGCTTCAAAAGCTCTTTGTAATATTTGCAATGTTGGATGTGTCTCACACAAATTTTTGAACAACATTGTTTGACTCACCTCCAAATAATGTTTGGGATGCGGGGTGTGGTCTTGAATGCCAATTCTCAACTTCAAGATATCCTTCACATTTGGTGACACTCTTGAGTTAGATTGCCAAAATAGTTGAATTTGATCCTTCACAGCATCGGTAAGCTTCTTATCACAACATGAAAGTCTCCCACCATAAGCCCATGTATCATTTTGAAGAGGATCATCAAGTCTTTCTCTTCTTGCAAGTTCTCTATCTAAAGTTTTGCGATTTAGATTCAAGTCAACACAAGTTTGTCTCATCAAACAAGCCTTTCTCAAATGATGACTTACTAAGGAGGTTGTAATAACCCTCCTAGTGGCTCTCTTATCTTTTTCCTTGGTAGTCTTCCCAATGGAATTGAGAGCACTAAAAATATTTCTCACAATAATAACATTCCTCTCCTTTTTCTTGTTCACACTAGTCTTCAATTTGACTAATATACGTCTTATCTTCTGCATCTTTAACAATTGCACAAACATTTGACATTGCTCAACCAACGTCTTGTGGCTAATAAAATTGATCAAAAATTTTTGAAACCCACAACCAAACGGTTATTTCTAATCTCTTGCCATTGAAATTGCTCATTATGTTCTCATCAATTTCAAGTAACCATTTAATTGTTCTCGAAGGTCTCAATTTTGAAGTTTGTCTTTCTTCCTCCGAAGGGATTTCATTTCTCATATAATTTGTAGATGTGTTATGTTGATTTGGTTATTGTGTACCATTATCATTGTCAATTCCTTCATATTCAATCGGTGGATTGTCATTGACAATGTCCATACTTCCATTCTCCACATCTATATGTTCATTTTCAAAACCTACATTTTCATCTTCAATCCCTACATTCTCATTTTCAATATTATTGTCATAAATCATTTCAAATTCATGTTCTTCACTTGAAACCACATTCAAAGATGGGTCTATGCTGACATCTTCATTAATATTTAACATACCTTGTCTCTTATTCCGATGGGCAACCCTATCCATTTCTCTATACACTTCAATCTCTTCATTTGTGAGTTTTCTCTTCCGTTTATGCTTTTGACGACTACTACTCCCCATAGTGAGACCAAAAAGGTGATGCAAAAACCTTTGGTAATAGATAAAATCCAACCAACAAGTGCAAAACATGGATTTTTGTCTTCTCTAAAGATAAAATGTGATTCACTACAACTCGAGTCCCGTGATTCTGCAAAAAAATGTGCCTCTTTGGAGGGACCCAAAGAATATAGTTTTTACTTTTCACCAATAATTAAAATTAGATGTCTGAAAGTATTGGATATTCGAAATCTCTTGCCAAAATTTTGCCAAAATCTCTCTCTCTCTCTCTCTCTCTCTCTCTCTCCTCTCTCTCTCTCTCTCTCTCTCCTCTCTCTCTCTCTCTCTCTCTCCCTCCCTCCCTCCCTATTGAGTGTTGTTTTTACATGAGACAATGGCTAGGAATTTACGTGAGAAAATTCCCCTCTTGGAAGAATGATATTAGTCACTCTCAAGGTTCCTTCTAGGTTGGGTCTCTACCACTTGGATAGCTCAACTGAAGATAAATGTGAATCTGTTCACAAGGAGGCTTTTGTTGGTTCATATTTTGAAGGGTTGCGAAACAAACTTTAAAACACCACAATATTTCTCTTTTTGGATTTTAAAATGGAAAGCAATGTAAATCTAATTAATCTACTATAATTGATTTGCAAAGAAAGTAAGGAGTAGGGTAACGAGAATTCGAAGGAAATTTTCTGAAAGAAACTAATGGACATAAAGAAATATCACACTGTTTCACGAATTAAAATACTGAGAAGATGAGGAAACCCACAAAATAGAGATCTGAATAAATCATAATCTTTAGCTAGGCATATGCAATCATCAATGGAAATAAACGCACATGTATAATAAGCCAAAACTCATCAAATCATGAAGCCACCACGGATGTGCACACACACGAGACAAGTTTGTCTTCAAAGCACCGAAAAAAAAGAGATCTTCTCAATAATTCATCACAAGAAAGCAATGTAACACCAACAAACACCGAACTAAAGAATCAAAGATTTAAACCACCTCACAATCAACCGATTCTTTGAAATAAACAAATGAGCAATTCACACATTCATAAATTTTGCAAAGGTAGCAAAAGAATCACACCATGATTGAAGCACCAATTGTATGTATTGTATTAATGATAAAAATCTGACCTTAGTTACATTGATTTCATACAATTTATAGAGTTGTTCTCTCATTTTCACAGCTAGGGTTTCGACTGCATCTAAAATTAAAAAATAAATCTAAACTAGAGAGTACATAAATGAAACTATCTCTAAAACCAAGTTAAACTACCCTATCACAGAATTAAAACCTCGTGCATTACAATTTGGGAGCAAATTATGCACAAAAACAACTGAAAATCAAATTATGAACTCGTGCATGTTCTTCATGACACTTGTGGTTCTGCCATTTATTCATCACTGTAGCTCTTCTCCATGGACTCAACTGGAAGACACCCTTAAATCATGTAGAAACGACTCCAAAGAAGTGATCAATCTGACTAAAAATCAACTGTAGAAGACTGGAAGTTGTTGGCAGTGACAGCCCAAAAATTTCGGACCACTACCCTTGCTCCAAAAAAATGAAGTTGAAGAAATGGCTAAGTATTGAACAATCTTTTTACAAATTTTTGGACTTTCAGAGGCCAAAAAACTTGAAGCACAAAATTTTCAAGTGTCAAAAAGTTTTTCTCCATGCAAAAATTGGCTAAGTCCCAAAAACTCCACGTTGGGCAGAATTTCATGTTTTCAGACAATGGAACTCCTAGCAACTCTGAAACTCCAAAAATCTACCAGAACTGAAAAATGGCTAAGTGTTGAAATTATTTGAACTTGTCAAAATTGAAGACTCAACATTTTGGAAGAATGTTGGGGTGAGCTCTTTAAAACTTCTCTATCACTTCTTGGATTTCCAAAAATCTTAGTACTCCCATGGATATCAGCTTTCCTCACTATTTCTTCGTAAATCTCAAAAGGTGGGCACCAAAATTTTGCATGCAAAAATTGTTGTCAGTAATGTCTTATTGAAAGCATAAAGAATATTCTATCTAAGATAATTGCAGAAGAAAAAAAAACCAAAACCTCAAAGACAACAAAAAGACCCTAAAAAAAGGGGGTCCCCATTAGGCCAAGTGGCCAAAATGGGGCGTGTGTTGTGGAACCACAACAAATAGCCCCAACAAAAGGAGAAATGGCCAAGGCATTTCTTTACCAGGAAACATTCTCTCGAAATTATCTTGTAATATATTGAACCCAAGCACCATTCATGAAAACATTCTTTCACCAACTTTTCAAAATTGAAGTCCTTTGTTGTTTCATCTAGTGAGTGCATTTGTGTGTTCATTCTTTTAACACTTGGATGAAGGTTTCCTAGATAAGAAGCACTTGGAACCAATCTTTTCTTACTTTCATAAATTTCCATAATCTCATTCTAACCTTGCTCTACTGCTAGTCAGGCATTCATAGCCTTAATAGAGGTTGCTAGAGTCACCCTTCTCTATCTTCTAACAAGATATAATATTCTTTTATTATTTGGAGGGCTCCTTTATAGTCAACATAATTTAGATGGAAGGTGACATTTCTTGAGCCATTGTGCTCTAAATATTGTCACTTCTTCAATTATCTTCATTTCGGGACCTTTTGGTACACTAAGGCAGCGCTCAGGCTATGCTACCTTAGTATTTACTTTTTTTATTTTCTTGTATTCTTCTTTTCTCTTTCTTGGAAACCTGGGCATCGATTAGGCTGTGCCACGCAAGTATTTGAACTTTAATTTTTCCCCTAGTTGACCTTTCTTTATGCGTTCCTCCTTTTGATTTTGTCCCTTCAAGTCAAGATGGAGACGAAGAAGGGTTTCAAGATCTGAGGTCACCCATAACAATAGGCTCCAATCAACTCCAATTAATATTTACTTGAGAAACCAACAACCACAGTATTGTGTTTAAAGTGTGTAATGTGTTGAGGATGATTGACTTTGAATATCAACTTGATTTCTAGTGAAAGGTATCACCATTCATAATCCATGTAGATAGTCTCTTGCAAGACAAATTTCTTAAAAAAAATTTGACAAAGAAATACCTCTGCCTCCTATCAAGAACCACTTGCCAAGAAAAAGCCCCGACAAAAACTCTCTTTTCCCCAGACTGACAAACAAAAACAAAAAAAACTCAAGCAACAAGGAACGAGACTGACACACTAACAAAACAAAAACTAACCACTAAAACATAAGGGAAACTAACTAACACCTACTTAATTACAACTAAAGTTAAATTATATACAAAAAAAATTAGAACAACAAGCATATGAGTTCCTTATTAATTGATTTTTCTTTCCATGCAATAGTAGTAACGCACCCTGCATAGTTCTAAGGAATGCAAACTCATCTTTGTACTCAAAAAATAAAATTTAGATAATGTTTGTTCAAATTCTGGGTACAAATTACACAAAATCAAAATTTGTGGCAACTCTCCATTATCATGATTAATCCACAAACAAGTTTTTTTTCCTTTATCATACTCAAACTGAAAATCATAAAAAAGCAAGGGATAATGGATAGATACAACCTGGTTTAGTAAATTCCAAACCATGGGCATGTGCTCACTCAATGTGATTTCTTCTTCTAGAGGTCTTATCTCATGGTACACCACTCCATCCTCCTCAAGTGCATGTAGACCACAAGAACACATATGCATTAGTGATATACTATACCTGTCATTACAACAGGTTCAAAAGGCAAAACACCTAGACTATGATCCTTGTTATAATTATCATTAGTCGTAAATAATAAATTATCACATTTGACCTCATTAGGACTAATTATTTCACTCATAAGCATGTCTTCAAATTGCAAGAATCGTTAGTATCAGCATTCAAATCATTTTCTCCCTCACGCCTCAGAGAAACACATTCAAAATCATACTTACCTTCTAAGGTGATCTCCCAAGCTAGTAAGAATTTAGGACAACTTACCTCTGAATGTATCTCAAATGGATGAATCCTACATGAATTAGCTACTGCAAGGTTTGATATGTGCATGGAATACCCATAACTGGACATTTCTTTACTCAAACATGATACCAAGTCAAGCACATTGTCTACCTCCTCTGATGACAAAAACTGAGATTCATGTTGTTTGTTTATTTGTAAAGCTGAGATTCCTCTACCTTATGGAATAACTTTTCATCGTCATCATCTTCCTTTTGATCATCCTCTTGAACCTCTTTAATCTCCTTATTGGGTTCCATAATGATTAGCATTCAAAAAAGGCAATGCATCATCACTTATGATTTCATGAGAAGGGACCTTTCCACTTTTGACTTTCATGCATATGTCTATGAATGTATTTATGATTTCATTCTCTTCATCATTTTGTAATGTCTTGCCATTTTTTTCTTGTATGCTGATCACTTTACCTCCCTCAATAGGCCAACACATATCTTCCCAAAGTCTCATGAATTTGGTCATTTTCATCCTGTTCCTTCCTTGATTGACTATTCTAATGATCTGATATAGGAATTAATACCTCTTCAATAGTCATCTTTTCTTTCAAATAGAAAGTCCATCTTTCCAGAAAAATAGGACAATCCATCTCACAATGTTGATTCGTGAGGTGTATCCTACATCCTTCTAACCATGCAAAATTTGATAATGACATAGGAATACCCAATTCTTGCAACTTCTCATTTAGTCTACTTTATTCAAGAGGAATATCCAACCAACAATGACTATTTGTGTCTTTTTCATGTGAATCTTTTCCAGTATCAAAAGAGACATCAAATTATTTTGTGAAGAGGTTAAATATTCTGTACTTGTTGATCTTTCATGGAAATACTTCTGGGGCAGCATCGAATATCTCTCATCCTCTTTGATTTGTTCATTATTTCTTGTTATCCCATGACTGATTTTTGTGGAAAAATCATTTGGTAACTTGGATTCTCAATTATAATCAGCATTTAGGATCATTTCACTTTTATTGCTGCATAAATTATCATGCTCATATAACTGGCCAAAAAGCTTCCCATTTGAAGTATCATCATGAGTTGATGGATTGAGCAATGGAGTATAGCAAGGATATGACAAGACATCTATAGGAGCATCATTAGGTGGAAAAATACTTGTGTCCAAGGTCAAGTATCATGGGAATTTGGACCCCAAATATGATCTTGAAAGTGATTGATCTGATTCTTTTGATTGGCTGATTGCTATCTGGATATCAGGCATGTTGTAATTGGTTGAATTAGATTATTGCATTTGATTTGATGTATTCACCGGGTTGTAATAGAGATGCAATGATTGGAAACATTCAATCAATTTCATATTAAAACTTCCATCGGGACCATCCATACCATTTGTACATCACATCCACATCGTGCCAAGAAAAGAGCCTTGTTGAATGCATCATGCAAGGTAGTAATCTCACCAAAAGATCTAATCATGCTTGCAAATGAGACATCCAAACACCATAAATTATGCTCTTTTAACATTGAATCACGCCCCATCCTTTCTGAATCTTGAACCCTTTGATACATGAGAAGAAATTGATGATTAAATTGGGCAATGGACTCTTGAGGTGTCCCTTCTTACAATAGCGAAATAAAATAGTGAATCTTGTGAAATCACTTTGGATCAAATTGAATTAAGAATAAATCCTTTAATTCAATCCATGAGTAAATAGAATTGGATGAGAGTTTCCATACCATTGTGAAGTGATACACCTTGAAATGTCTTGACAAATAGGTTGCAAACAACATCTTCATGTTCAACTTTGAGAAAAAGCATTAGATCCTTGCAATTCCTTACATGATTTGTAGCATTTTGTCATTGTTGGGGAAGAACCAAAGGAAGCCTATTATGTGCATGCAAATGAATCTCATGGATACCTCCCGGTATACACAATGGACTATCCATTGAAGCTAGATTTTGCCAAGATCCAACTTATTTAGTGTGATTATAACCATGAAATTTTTTGGTTCACGCCCTCCTTCTAGCGCAACTTCTGTTGAGCGTCATTTTTACACGAGACAATGACTAGAATTTACGTGAGAAAATTCCCCTCTTGGAAGAATGATATTAGTCACTCTCAAGGGTTCCTTCTAGGTTGGGTCTCAACCGCTTGGATAGCTCAACTAAAGATAAATGTGAATCTGTTCACAAGGAGACCTTGCTGGTTTGTATCTCAAGGACTATGAAACAAACTTTAAAACACCACAATATTTCTCTTTTTGGATTTTCAGATTTTAAAATGGAAAGCAACGTAAATCTAATTAATCTACTGTAATTGATTTGCAAAGAAAGTAAGGGGTAGGGGTACTGAGAATTCGAAGGAAATTTCCTGAAAGAAACTAATGGACATAAACCTATATCACACTATTTCACGAATTAAAATATTGAGAAGATGAGGAAACCCACAAAACAAAGATTTGAATAAATCACAATCTTCAGCTAGGCATATGAAATCATCAATGGAAAATAAACATAGACATAATAAGCCAAAATTTATCAAATCATGAAGCCACCACGGATGTGCGCACACGTGAGACAAGTTTATCTTCAAAGCATTGAAAAAGAAGAGATCTTCTCAATAATTCGTCACAACAAAGTAGTGTAACACCAGCAAAAAGTGAACTAAAGAATCACAGATTTAAACCACCTCACAATCAACCGGTTCTTTGAAATAAAAAAATGTGCCAATTCACACATTCATATATTTCGCAAAGGTAGTAGAAGAATCACACCATGATTGAAGCACTAATTGTATGTATTATATTAATGATAAAAATATGACCTTAGTTACATTGAGATCATACAATTTATAGAGTTGTGCTCTCATTTTCATAGCTAGAGTTTTAGCTGCATCTAAATTCAAAAATAATCTAAACAAGAGATTACATTAATGAAACTATCTTTAAAACCCAATTTAAACTAGCTCAGAATTAAACCTTGTGCATTGCAATTTGGGAGCAGATTATGCACAAAAACACTCAAAATCAAAGTTTGGAACTTGTGCATGTTCTTCATGACACTTGTGGTTCTGCCATTTATTAATTGTTGTAGCTCTTCTCCATGGACTCAATTGGAAGATGCCCTTAAATCCTGCATAAATGACCCCAAAGAAGTGATCAATCTGACTGAAAATCACTGTAGAAGACTGGAAGTTGTTGGTCGTGACGGCCCAAAAATTTTGGACCTCGACACTTGCTCCGAAAAAATGAAGTTGAAGAAATGGCTAAGTATTGAACAAGATTTTACAAATTTTCAGACTTTGGAGGCCAAAAACTAGGAAGGCTGAAAGGCCAAAAATCTTGGAAGGCCAAAAATCTAGGAAGGCCAAAAAAGTATTAAGCCAAAAAACTAGGAAGGCCGAAAAACTCGAAGCACAAAATTTTCCAAGTGTCAAAAAGTTTTTCCTCCATGCCAAAATTAGCTAAGTCCAAAAACTCCATGCTTGGTAGAATTTTAGGCTTTTGGATAGTGGAACTCCAAGCAACTCCGAAACTCTGAAACTCCAAAAATCTACCAGAACTGAAAAATGACCAAGTGTTGAAATTCTCTGAACTTGTCAAAATTGAAGACTCAGCGTTTGGAAGAATGTTGGGGTGATCTCTTTAAACTTATCGGTTACTTCCTGGATTTCCAAAAATCTTAGTACTCCCATGGATATCAGCTTTCCTTGTTATTTCTTCGTAAATCTAAAAAGGTGGGGCCAAACTTCTACATGCAAAAATAGTTGTTAGGAATGTCTATTGAAAGCATTAAGAATATTCTATCTAAGATAATTGCAAAAGATAAAACAAACCAAACCCTCAAAGACAATAAAAAGACCCTAAAAAAAGGGTGTCCCCATTAGGCCAAGTGCCAAAATGGGGCAGGTGTTGGGGAACCAAACACTCCCCGTCCCCCCCTTCTCTCTCTCTCTCTCTCTCTCTCTCTCTCTCTCTCTCTCTCTCTCTCTCGCTCTCTCTGTCTCTCTCTGTCTCTCTTGTCTCTGTCGGTCTCTCTCTCTGTCTCTGTCTCTCTCTCTGTCGCTCGCTCTGTTCTGGCTCTCTCGCTCTCTCTGCTCTCTCTCTCTCTCTCTCTCTCTCTCTCTCTCTCTCTCTCTCTCTCTCTCTCTCTCTCTCTCATCTCTCTCTCCTCTCTCTCTCTCTCTCTCTCTCTCTCTCTCTCTCTCTCTATCTCTCTCTCTCTCTGTCTCTCTATCTCTGTCTCTCTGTCTCTGTCTCTCTCTGTCTCTCTCTGTCTCTCTCTGTCTCTGTCTCTGTCTGTCTCTGTCTCTGTCTCTGTCTCTACTCTCTCTCTCTCTCTCTCTCTCTCTCTCTCTCCTCTCTCTCTGTCTCTCTCTATCTCTCTATCTCTTTGTCTGTCTCTCTGTCTGTCTCTGTCTGTCTGTCTCTATTTCTCTCTGTCTCTCTCTCTGTCTCTGTCTCTCTCTGTCTCCTCTGTCTCTCTGTCTCTGTCTCTGTCTCTCTGTCTCTGTCTCTGTCTCTGTTCTCTCCCCTTCTCTCTCTCCTACTCTCTCTCTGTCTCTCTGTCTCTCTGTCCCTCTGTCTCTGTCTCT
Organism: Chamaecyparis obtusa; assembly: GCA_027943335.1. Lineage (NCBI taxonomy): Eukaryota > Viridiplantae > Streptophyta > Pinopsida > Cupressales > Cupressaceae > Chamaecyparis > Chamaecyparis obtusa. Next base: position 851,431 of record BSBK01005111.1, read on the forward strand.
GTCTCTGTCTCTCTCCCTTAGGTATAATATTGAACATATAATATAAATATTTAATAATTTAATATTATACTATTATACAATACATAAATAAATAATAATTAAATAATACATACTAATATAAAAATTTATATTATAATATTAATGCTATGCTATTATTTTTTAATATTAGTATTCAAAAAATAAAATTTGTAATATATATTTTAAAACTGAAAAAAAACACTTAACTCGATTAATATTAACATAAAAAAATACAATTTAATATGAAACTTTAAATTGAGAAAACTAGTGCTATTGAAATTTTGAATTAGGCGGGAAGTTTTGGATATCCGAAATAATCGGATATCTGAAAGTTTTGGATATCCAATTTTATCGGATATTCGATTAGGCTTGGTATTTTCTTGGGCAATACCAAATGTGGATGGTCAACCCTTTAGGCATGTTTAGGAGATTGTTTTTGATATCGAGACTTTGACCATGTAGCTAATGACTATTTTTTCACCCAAAATTGATGAAACGAAAAGGGTTTCTTAAAGACATTATCAGCTTTCCATCAATATAATTGTTGTCAAATTTTGAGTTCAGTAAGTAATTATTATTAATTTTTCAATTGAGTTATCTTTAAACTCGTAATTGACATACTAATTTAAAAACAACTATAACTTTCAAACCGTTTAACCTTTTTGAAATCCAAAACATATGTCACATTCTATGCTTCGACTACTATAAGAAAATAATTTTTTTTTTCAATTTTGTAAAGTTTAGAATGAGTTAAGGTGGTTAGACACGAGAGTTTTTTTATTCTGAAAAAGTTGTAGCAGAAAATTCATAATTAATTATTTAATTGGCAAAAAATTACAAAAAAATATGCATGACATCCGGGCATGAGTCTACTACTTATATCTAGAATCTTGGGAAAATATATCATCATTTGATTGTGATTAAGGTGGTCAGACATACATGTACTTTTTATCTTTTCCCTAAAATTTTTATACTACTGCCATTGAAATCTAAAATTTTGAGCAATTATATAAAAAAATTTCAAACAAGGGCTATTAGTTTAGAAACTACATTCAATTTCCTACAGATTCTATTCCTACAACTTTTTATGTCAAGTTGACTAACCCTAATTTTCTAATTTTTCATTGCCACTTAAGGCCATAGTTTAGTATACCATGATCCTGCACATACCCATGATTACCTTAGTAACATCACACCATGGTTTTGAAAGAGAAGTTTTGTCAAATGCCCCAATTGTTTTCTTCCTCACCTTCTCTCTTTCCGACAGAAGGAAAAAAGCTAGCCTTAAACATCACACCCCTAAGAAAAAAATTAAGCTTGGAAAAAGTAAGTCAACTTTGACTATTTAACATTTTTAGCCTAGGAGTCAGTCGTTAGTCTATGGTTTTTATAGCAAGGGAAAGAAAAAAGACTCTATAGCTTTTGTACCAGATCCTAAAATGTACTGACTCAATTTGTGCTCATTTTAGGACCATTTTAGGCCTACTTTAGTGTGTTTCTTATGGTAGGACCTCATATTACACCTAAATTCATAATTAAATTAGAAATAAGTCCTCCTTCAAACTCAAGGTTGTCTCTAATTTCTATGCATATTTTCCATTTTTCCATCCATTCATAATTCATTTCCCTCCTAGGTCCTTTTACATGCATTTTACATTTCAGGATTTTACTTGATTTCACAATAAACTAAGGCTTTCAGATCCCCTTCTTAGCACACAACCCTATGTCCTAGGCTAGCTTTGAAAAAGTCTACCTACATAAGGCTAACTTAGATTGGTCTTATCTTAGGGCTTTTTCATTTAGTGGGCTCTAGGCCCGATACAAGGTTGTTTCTCTTAGGTGCTTAATTGGGGTTAGCCTTGCAAAATTTGAGCCCTAAAATGTGATAAAAGGAGGTTGCTTCCTCTCACTTTCACATCTATTATTGCAATCTCATTTTCATGCAAGTGTTATCAATAAAGTTTTTATGCATTCAAGGGATTCAAGTGAAAGCAAACATTCATTGAAGACATTCATCAAGCATTCAAGCATTCAAATTCAATCATGCATGCAAGGCATTTCCTTCCATAGATCTAGCTCTTTTCCCCATTGCAGGCTAAGAAAAGGAGTTTTACATCAAGGAAGGAGATCTACATTCATCCATCAAGTTTTCCTCTTCTCTCTCTTCAATATTGAGTCAAATTACAATATATACTACATGAAGTTTTTTCTTACATTATTTCCTTTTGGTTTTTGTGTTGAGTCAAGGCTATTGCATCAAAATTCTTGATCACATCCTAAGGAAAATTGAATCTACATGGTATGATAAATTCCATTGTTTAGATCTAATTTCTGCTACATGATAACATTCTTTCAATTACATCTATTTTATTTCAAGGTTAATTCCTATATAGGGGATTGACCAAGACAAGCCTCTTCCTACAAAAAATTACCCTTCTTTTCTATGTGCAGGAATAGGTGGTGGAGTCTCATATATGGATTTTAGGAGTTTTAGGACCAATGACAGATCCTCTACATGTTTTATCAATTTTTTGATCTCTAGGACAAGGCCAACTTATTGGGACATGGATGACTTGAGTCAAAATTGTCTTGAGAATCTACAAATTTCACAGTTAGGGGATAGAGGTATAAGGATTCCAGATCTAGAACATTTTTTCCTGATAGATCTGTGACAGTGACACCTAGATTTGATGTTCACTTGTTCTCTCCTAGTTTCAAGATAATTGTATTTATCTTATTGCATTTAATTTTCTTAATCATTTAGCAATTTTACACATCATCGTCATCTTTATCATAAGGAATCCACAAAATCCCACATTGTGTAGATACAAAATTTGTACCCTTACTCCTTTGGTTGTGCAAATCGGGTTCACTTTGTTAAGGGTTTTGTATTTCAACATATATGTAGCATTTGGTGGTCCACCCATTGATCACCATTTTATACATTATAGCTTTATTCGCACACTTTTTGTCTTTGTACAATTTTTTCCCCTCTATCAATGTATTAGAGACCTTTGCAACAATCTCTTCATTCACTTCTAGTTCTAGGCCTTAGACACACAAAATTCCTACTTTCCAACCTTGAGAAAAACCCTTGGTAACCAAAGCATTGACACCATGTACCTTCTCAATGTATCCTTTCAAAGCACCTACTAATAGCTCACTCCATACCATCTTGATATTATATCATTTTTCATACACAATAGGTTCCAACCAATTTTTGTCAACCCCTATTATGTAACCCACTATTTCTTCCTGAATTTGGGTACTAGGGCTTTGGTGACTTCACAAAACTAAGGTCAAAATGAAATGACCAAAAGGTTTGGCTGCTTCATCATAAAAGATTCCTTCACGAGGACACTCTCTCATATGTATAACTTCATCATTTCCAAAGTCATGATAAACTAAGTAACCACCATTATCATTATGAAGTAGCATTTGGAGATCCACTAAGATCATATCATTAATATCTCATTCAATTTTGAATTGTAAATTAACTCTAATATTCACTAGCCTATCCACAACACAATTGCCCTCATGGTATGCATGAGAGATAATGTGATCATAAAAGTCCCTTAGCATATGTAGAAAATGTTTAATAATTGATCTTATTGGCCAACTTGGGGGAGTTATACCCTTCAAGAAATTGATGAGGTTGAGAGAATTTCCTTCAACCCATACTTTTTTCAAACCTCTCCCCCTAGCCATTTTTATTCCAACATAGGTTGTGAAAGCCTCAGAATAGTGGTTTGTTTGGGTAATGAAATTTAAATGTTGATAGAATGACATCTCCTTGATTAGATCAAAACTTTAATTTTTGAATTATTTTCATTCAATATTTTTGTCATTGATGTCAACATATATTCGGTTATGAAGACCAAGAATTGTTGGACAATGCAGACAGGTAGATTGTAGAGAGTGGTATAAATAGTTTACAATTAATTATCTCTTGAGGGCTTAGAGATCTGTTCCATGATGTATCTAAAGCTTAATCCTATGACCATAGACATTTATATTATCATTGGACATAGATATGCTTTTTTTAGTAAAGATTGGTTGTAGGAACAAAGACTGAGAGTTTCCACAGACCTAGTTACAATGTTTGGAACATAACTATTGTGTGACAATGAATTTCAGTATGCACACTTAGGAAATGTTTGAAGACATCATGAAGAAGATACATCATGATCACACCATGTTCATATTAATTTTTATGTCATCTATGACATGATTTCTAGCGTGGAAGTATTTGGGAGCCGAGTGGGAAGAGTAGCATGTAGAAGATTGATTTATGATTGAATTACTGATGGAGTTGACTTTGGGTGAATTATAATTTTTGTAACATGATCAGGGATGACTTGTGATTCATTGCCTTGGATAATGAATTTGTTTATTATGTAATGAAGTCCTATAATGGCCGACCTCTAGATGAATTATTATTTGTAACTTATATATAAGGAAGGGTTTTTTTCTTGAGATAAAATGTGGATTCTAATGGTAATATGTGAGCCAAAAGGATGTGAGATCTTCTTCTAACAAAGTAGAAGGTTTTTCTTCTGGGCACAAGGATTGGATTTTCCTAACAGGAAATTCAAGTATGATAAAGTATATTCAATAAAGGATTGAAGGTGGATGCAACCTTCTGATTGTATCTAGGCCTCTGGAAAGTTGTAATACCCCTAGTAAGGTTGAGACTCCTAATAGGGTATGTCCTTTAACATGGACCTACCTATTGTATTAATCATCTCCTAAAAGGGTTTCATTCATATAGTGCATATATTTGTGGGTGTCATCTCCACTAGAGTTTTTCCCTTAAGAGGTTTTTCCTTGAGAACAAATCTTGGTGTCATTTATGTTCAATGATGTGATGTGGTTTTACATTCTATTTTGCATAAGATTATATTTGGTGTTGAGTTTGATAAGATTATTAAAAAATGATTCATCCCATCCTCTTAGTTTCTTGAGACATTGTTATCATAACAATTGGTATCAGAGCTATTGGTCCTCAGAGAGAAAGCTTGACCACTTTAGGAAAAGATCCAGGATGTCTTACTTCAAGAAAGAAAGTCCCAAGTTTGATGCAAAAAATTTTGATGCATGGAAGGAAAATATGAAGACTCATTTGTTTTGTTTGGGCTTGGATTATTGGATGGTAACCAAGAAAGATGCAACACTCAATACTGAAGATGAGTTGGAAGAGTCTACCACAACTGATGAAGAAAATAGGATATTTTAGTACAACATGATAGCCAAAGAGCATTAATAAGTACATTATATGATGGTTAATTCTCTGAGATCAAAGATTTGTACAAAACACGTGATATATGGGAAATATTATCAGCATTGTATGAAGGATATGCATACACTAAAGGAGCCAAACTTTAGAATTTGAGAGAAAGGATGGAGACACTTTAGATGAAAGAAGATGAAATAGTAAGGATGTTTATTCAAAGGGTTACATAGTGCGTAACAAGAATAAAAAACAATAGAGGGACCTACACTGAGGATGAGGTCATTGCAAAGATTTTGAGATCTTTGACACTAGCATTACAAATCTAAAGTGCATGTCATAGAGGAGATCACACCATTTACCAAAGGTTTCACAAGGGAAATGTTAGTATCCAAACTAACTACATTTGAGACCTCAAAGCTTAAAGATTCCTTACCTAAGGTGGAGAAATTTCAAAGAAATTGTGCACAAAAATAGAGATGCATGAACAAATCTTGTAGGTACTAGAAAATCAAGTAAGTACAATGAAGAGTTGGGAGATTATGCTGATGAATGGGAAGAGATTGGAAGGATTTAAAATAGTGTGGATGAGAAGGTCTTATCCTTGATTGCAAGAAGAGAAAGAAAGGGTCACGGTAAGTTTGAAGGAAAGTTACCCATAAAATGCTTAAATTGTAGCAAGGTTGGTCATTTTTCTTCTAGATGTCCAACTAGAGTTCCTAAGCGTAAGCCTACAAATGGGAAATACATCAAGGATAAATAATGTTATTATGATAATAATGGTGCATATGATGATGATGATGAGATAAATGATTTACTTGGATTTGTAGCAATTAAAGAAGATAAACCTATTAGAGAAGAAATGGCATTAGTGTATCATGTTAACAAAAAACTTTATTTCATCATAGATAGTGGTTGTTCACAACACAAGATAGGAGATAAGAATAGATTTATAAAGTTGAATATGTATAATGGTGGAGTTTTTAGATTAGGTGACAATACTCTTAGAGATATTGTTGGGATTGGATCCATTACTTTGGATTGTAAAAATAATACTGATGATGTATGCCTTGTTGATGCTTTAACACATAATTTGTTAAGTGTTGGTCAGTTTGTGAAAAAGGGTTATCAATTGAAATTCAAGGATGGAAAGTTCTCAATCAGAAGTGTTAAAGGAGATATGATTGCTATTGAAATTCAGATAGGAGGTAATGTATTTCATCTAAGATCAAGTGAAATAAATTTTTTTGTTTCAAAGGTTGATGATAGTTGGTTATGACATAGGATACTTTTTCATGTAAACTTTGATAACATTTTAAGGGAAAGTAATACAAATGTCATCAAAGACCTACCTAGAATTTTGAAGCTTGCTAACACTACATGCAAAGAATGTGTAATGGGAAAGAAAACAAGGAGAAGCTTTTAGAGAAAATTTTTTTTAGCAAGGAACAAGTTGGATCTTGTTCATAGAGATCTTTGTGGACCTACTCAGACCAGGTCTTACTTTGGAGACATGTACTTTATACTTTTCATTGATGATTATTCTAAAATGATGTGGATTGGTTTTCTTTAAAAAAAATCATAAGATTTTGAGAAATTCAAATACTTTAAGGAAAAAGTAGAGAATGAGACTGGATTAAAGATAAATTTATTGAGATAAGATAGAGGTGGTAAGTTCACATCGGGTGAATTCAATACTTTTTCTGATGAACATGGAATTATAAGACAAACATATGCACCTAGAACACCACAACAAAATTGTGTTGCTAAAAGAAGAAACAAATCAGTCCTTGATGCTAGAAGGACAATGTTGATTGAAGAGAAAGTAGAACACATGCACTAGAAATAAGTAGTGAACACTGTAGTATACACAATGAATAGAGTACAGGTCATAGAAGGAACAAGCAAGACACCCTATAAATTATGGTATGGTGAACTCCTACTGTTAGCTATTTCATAATTTTTGGTAGCAAGTTTTTTCTCAAAAGAGATGATGGAATAGAAAAATTTGATGCTAGGAGTGATGAAGGAATCTTCCTTGGGCATTCCTCTAAAAGAAAATCATATAGATGTTACAACTTGAGAACTAAGAAAATGATTGAGAGTGTGAATGTTACAATTGATGAAAGGTTTTCAAGTACGAGAAACAACATGTGAATTCAATCCTTATGATCTATATTGGGAGAGGATTGAAAAGGAAATGTTTCAGAGAAATCAAAATCAACTTCAAATAGGGAAAGGTCGCGAAGAATTATAGGAACAACCACAAGAGGGTTTTTTACTAGGAAGTGACACAGATATAAATCTGAGTGAACTAAAAGTGTTCAAGACACCTAACTATGGTGTGAAGAATCATCCATAGGATCAGATCATTGGAGACAAGAGTATAAGTACTAAGACAAGATCGCAGTTCAGAAATGTAGTATGTTTGATTTCACAGGTTGAGCCAAGGACAAATGATGAAGCTTGCAATGATGAGTATTGGATTAAGGAAATGAGAGAAGAGTTGGACCAAATTGAGAAAAAAATACTTGGGAAATGCTCTAAAGACCTAAAAATAAGAATTTCATTGGCACAAAATGGGTTTTTAGAAACAAAATGAATGATTCATATTAGTGTGTAAGGGATATTAACATCAATAAGGAATTGATTTTGAGGACACCTTTGCACTAGTTGTGAGAATAGAGGCATTTAGGTTATTCTTGGCCTATGCTACACACAAATATTTTAAGGTGTATCAAATGGATGTCAAGTCCACATTCCTAAATGGTGATTTGGAAGAAGAAGTTTGCATTGAGCAGTTGGATGCTTTTCCTTTAAAATGTGATAAAAATATGGTTTTTAGATTGAAGAAAGCATTGTATGGATTAAAGAAAGCTCCAAGGGCTTGGTATTCAAGGTTGGATAGGTATTTACTACATCTTGGTTTCAAGAAGGGTAGTGCAGATAGTAATTTGTATCTAAGATGCAATAATGAAGGTACTTTTATAATAGAAGTGTTTGTTGATGAGATTATATTTGGGGGTAATGATGCTATGAGTAACAAGTTTGTAAAAGAAATGAAAGGTGAGTTTGAGATGTCAATGATAGGGGAGATGAAATTATTCCTAGGATTGCAGATAAATCAAAGCAAAGATGGGATTTTTACATCACAAACAAAGTATCTAAAAGACTTGTTGAAAAAGTTTGGCATGGATGCAAGTAAATCAGTTAGAAATCCTATGGTGATAGGGAGTAATTTATCCATTTCAGATAAGGAAGAGAATGTACCTCAGACACAGTACAAATCAATGATTGGAGGGCTTCAGTATCTAACACATACTAGGCTTGATATTGCTAATGTAGTTGGAATTGTTGCTAGATTCTAGGAAGATCCAAAGGAGACACACTTAGCAGTAGTAAAAAGGATATTCAGATACCTCAGGGTACAATTCACCTAGGATTATTGTATTCTCACTACAACATTTGAGTCCTTTTTCTAATGGCTATCCGTTCCAAATTTGACACACCACCATCGACCCAATGACACTAACCACCGTTGCAATTTTGGTTTCGATAGCACCGAAGGCTTCGATATCCATCGTAATTGCAATAGTATGCAATGTCATAATATACAAGGTAGAAGGGTATGGAAACATGGTCATAGATGGTCAACATGTCATCGACCATAATTTGACAACCATTAGGACTTGTTGTGGGTGTCATAATTATGACATCAGTGCAACGGAAATGATGTGCAAGTGATAGATGCCTCTTGGAGAGTTCTGACTGGTATCCAAAGTGTCCAGTGCTCTATTATTGGTCATTCTCTAATGACCATTGTAATTGCAATTGTATGCTATATTTTTTAAATATATATATATATATTATTCATGGAGACCTTAAAATTTTGAGCTTCTCTTTGTTTCGAGAATAGTTTAACATTCTCTACTTAATAGGGCCAACCACGTGAAGGTGGAAGCTCATCTAGCCCCTCCTAGGAGCATTTTATGACCCCTTATGACACTTTAAGACCTCTAAGATGTATTCTTAGGGATCGTAAAGGGTCATAAGGGGTCTTGGGACAAAAGATCTGAGAAACATAAATGTAGGCATCACACATGGTCACAATTCTTTGGAGATACAACATAATTGAGTGTATACCCAGATGATGCAACACAATCACTACTCCTGCAGTTCTAAGTTGACAGTGTAAGGTCCAAAAAAAATCAAGATAGGGTCCAAAAGCCATTGTTATCTATTGTTTTTGAATCTTACATTGTCAACTTAGAACCAAAGGAGTATTATTATTTGCATTGCATTGTCTAGGTATACCACTCAATTATGTTGTTTCTCTGAAGAATTGTGACCATGATGCCTACATTTATGTTTCTCGACTATTGTGAGATTAAAATTCTTCTAAAGAACATGTGATAAACATGCAGATTTGACCAAGAATTACTGGGAGCTAGACCTTGCAACAAATAGACTTGTGATGATTTTCACAATAGTACATGTGTGATAAGAAAGCTCACAATATTGCTTAGGAAAATCTGAATGTTAATCAACACATCAGAGACCCTTACCATTATGTTCCATCATAAGACTGATCAAGTACAATATCAAAGAAACCAAACATAAACATATATATACACAAAAACATTTGTATCTCAAAAAAACCATGGCTTAGCAACCATACACACAAAAATATAAATCTTCTTGTATGGAAACATTTTCAAATCTTCCTCATAATCATCATCAACATGGCCAATTTTGCAAAACTAATTCTGCATACACTAAATTCTGCATACTCCTTATTTTGTTCTGGGTTGATATTGTTAGACATGTTCTTTCTTAAATTTAATGACTCATACGTTACTTCTACATTGACTAGAATGTTGGTGGAAGAAGGATGATTTGTTTGCAACCTACAAATATAGACACTGAACAACCATTTTCTCAACTCTAATTTTCTCAACACAAAGGGACATTTATCATAGCCATAGAAACATGATTATTATTAAATGGAATACAACAAGGAGTACCATTATAAATATTGACCATTTACAATCATGAATAGTAAACCTAAATCAAATAGCCCATTTTTTTATCAGCATGTGTACTCTCTGTGTATATGAAAAATGAATGAAATATCAAGTTGAAATAAAATAGTGAACAAAAATTTAAATTCAAGGCCTAATTTAACAAAACTTGATTGGGACAATGGAATTTACAAAGTAAGGAAAGGTGAGAGGATCAATCAAATAATCAAGTTCTATAAATGGACAGTTCTGATGCTTTTCCATTACAACAATCGAGCATTCATCATTTGGTACTTCTTGGTGTATTCCATTTAAGTATAATTAATCAATGGCATAATGAATATGTTTGGTTAGAATGTAAGTCTAAATGGGTTAATGAATCGAAGTGTCTCCTAAATGCCAAAGGATGCTAAACTTTTAGTTTTGGCGATATAAGAATAAGAAATTTTCCACTCCATTGGGCATCGAAAAACATACAATCATATTTATATAATCATTGGAAATAGACAACGAATGATAGAACAAGAAAAAAGGACATAGAGAACTAATTCTGATCCTAAATAAAAACTACGGTGGAATCAATTACATTAGGTAATCGAAACACACTAATTATGAAGGTGGTGTCAAGAGTCCTATGACAGTAAAATTTTCCCATTCTCTATTTCCCTATTTTTTTCTAATAAGGTTAATCTTTAATTTTGTTTAATTTTATATTGAAAATCATAACAAAGTCATAAACATCAAAAAATTTTACGAGATTGAGGGTATCCCATTTAGGTGTAGAAAATGTTTTAAAACAAATCATCATGCTTCTCTCTACAATGCTGATTTCATTAAGAAGAAAACTTCTCATACATGGGTGGAAGGATGCCTCTACCAAGCATTATACAGTACTGAAAATATCATCTCAAATTTTGAAGGATTCTGCTCCTATCTCAGGCTCTCAGAAGCCTACTGTTGAAAATAATTTGAATCCCATTTTGCTTCCTGCCATTCCTATAAGGACTGATGTTGAGGCTGATCTTAACTGCTCTAATGTGCAAGTACCCCCTCTCTCTTTGCTGGAAGATCCCAATATTTTTGTTGGCAATTCTGCGGCTGCTACTCCTACCAATCCTATTGGTGTGATTTCTGCTATAGAACCTATTGTTCCAACTTCTTTTGCTGGGAGTTGTTCTGGTATTTTTTCAGAACCATTGATGGGGGCTAGTTCTTTTGTTTTGAATTCCTTGCATTGGCAGGATGAGGCATCAAGAGTTGAAGATGGTTGGATCACTATTAAATGGAAACAATCTAAGAAGTCTTCCTCTTCTCTTGACATGACTCTTCATTCTCATAAAAAGGGGAACTTTGAATAGTATTGTTGCTATCTTTTTAGTACTGTTGTTTCTAATGTTCATATCTTAGCAATGTTCTGGGTTTGTTGTTTGAGTGTCCTACCTTTTTTCTTGGTTGGGCTGATTTTTTTTGGGAGCTTATAACATTCTATCCTAAGTCTGTATCTGTTAAAGGGTTTTGGGGCCCCTTCAAAACCTATTGTTCCCTTAATAAAATAAAAAAAGTTCACGAGTTTATCAAAATATGTCCAACGTATCTACTTGAAATTCTAAAAAAGTTTTAGTATCTACAATAGGCCTCTGTTAACCAAATTTACGTATATGATCCCAACAAAGTCGTGCACAAACTACACAAAGAAGACATCACAGAAACATGATTTCTTCTTTCACCATTAAAGAAATCTTGGCGGCACTAGCTACCTCTCTAGCCTTTCACAAGTTGCACTCATTTCCTACATCAGGTATAGATGTAGATGGGGTAGATGTAAATATGGTTTCATCAACCCACCAAAATTATTGACATCCACTATTTCCCTGCAATACCAAATCTACAACAGTTCTTCCTAAAATGATTAGTTTTCACATTATTTTTAAACATAAAATATAATTACATATCTAGACCTTTTTCCTATTTGGGCTACCCCAAAATTGATGCCCATGATTACTTGTTGTGCATGACATCTTCAACATACATGGGCTTGTTAGAGCTTATTATTGTAAAACCAAACTTGATAAATGTATGTGCTGGGTTTTCAGATCATGAACTCTCAAGTTTGCAAGAAACAGTCTAATTGATGAGGATCGGATAGAATCCTCCATCTGCTTGAGCTCCATAGGACTTAGGTGGGTGTTGCCTATATGAATTACTATATTGAAAGTAAAATTTTAATGGTGGATTGTGTTCTTCACTGCTATGTTGTCTATCTTTCAACTTATCTCAATAAAACATCACTACTCTGCAAATAGCCCAGACAATCTTGATACAGAGGATAGCAATAGAAATTATAAATGTGATAGCATAGACCAGTGGTATAAGGACATTCATCCTTATTCTTTTTCTAATTTCAACTCAAGGAAGGGTAACCTTTTGATTCTCTCTTGAAGGAATCACCAATATAAACTATACCACCTGGATACAATTCCTTTAAAACATGTATAAAACTCTTAGAAAGTAAAAGTACTGGAAATGGAATGAAATTTAGTATTTTAAAGACTATGAAAGATAACTTTATAAGAAATAAATGCTAAACCAGTGCCTAATCCAATGGGCAAAAGAGTCTAAATGTAAATCCACAGGGTTATCCTAAATGAAATACAACAGTGTGCCTTACAAACTATCTGCAATTCAAACAGAATGCCTTACAAACTATTTTGTCAACCAAATACCATTATCATCAAAATATCTACAAGTATGTTTACTCTTTGAGATTGACCATGAGGATTTTAATTCTCTCTTTGAAAGAAACTCATAAATCAATTAAACAAATTGATTTACAATTGGTATGTTTTAAATGTCTTACATATAAAACATACAAGAGTAAAAAACATAAAGAGCAAAGAGAAAACAACAATATAACGTAGAAATTGTAGTGTATTTGTATTAAAGTAAATGTGTCAATTACAAACAAAATCTCATGCTCAGAAGGTCAGACACAAAATTTAGAAGTCTTCTCTTTCGCAATTGAATTGAGTTCTTCTATTAACTTTTCAACCAGCCCCTCAAAATGAGCTCAACCATCTTGGAATTCTCTTATCAATGAGAATGCAACAAGCTTCGGATGGTTTGAGCCCTAAACCTAGAAAGCATATAAGACAAATTACAATATAAGACCTCAGGTGGTGGAAAGACAAAAATACTTTGGACTGTTCTTCTCCTGGCTCGTTGATCACTGACACCTTTGTTTTTCGGTATTCATGATAGCTTGTTTGAGTTGTGAGATATGGTGACCGCCATTCTGACTAACTTACACCATTCTAATTGATAGATTATCATCCATGTTCTCTAAGGTAAGGTGTTAGGTACTCTAGGTGTCCTCTTTATTCATTATCTAGGATATCAAAGTCAACTGCAGTAGATTTTATCTTCTTGGGCCTTGTGAGTGCATCCCATGTAGTTACTTCTTCTGCTATCAACCATTTATAACTCTGGACATGCTGCAATTGTGCCTTTTGCCTTTCCCACCTGACGTCTATTATTAGCTTGACATCTGTGATGAATTTGGTGAGCTCCATCTCTTCTTTAATGGCTTCATCCAAAGTGATATTAAATCTTTCCATATCTGCTTCATTATTTTCATTAAGAAATGCCTCTTTCTTAGGTAATAGAGGATCAAAATCCAATCTCCACTGATCTAGACTCTTTATTGCACCATCATCATCTTTAATGGGAGGAATAAACCTATTGAAATATGAGCCAAACATGGCTATCTTAGCCTCAATCTGATTTGATTTGCCCTTGAAAAGTGGTAAAATAGCCTTAATTCTATTTATTTCCTCACCTACTTGTATAACTTCCTTTGGAATATCATTTCTCAAAGATTGCACAACTGCTAATCTTTCAAAAAGTGGTGCCCTAAACAACCAAGTTGCATAATAACTATTCAAAATTGAGACAACCATTTACCTCCACTTGTAACTTAGGCAATTTTTTGTAAGCTGCAAAAATAGACTCCACCTTATCCTTAAGCACCTTAATCCTATGTTGCAAAATATTTAGTAGGCTTTGTAGAATAGCCTCACTCTTTTCTAATTTGATCTTCTTAAGATTTGTAGTAGCCTCTTCTTCACTTATATCTTTATTTTCTAACAGGGTAGGCTGCTCTGGTGGTGTAGGGGTCACTACAAGAATATTTAGGACTTGCTGAGTTAAGTCCTCCACAATTTTCTCCAATTCCCTTTCTTTCATTATTTGTACATCCCTATCCTTCAAAGGTGCACTGTAGTTATCCAACATGGTACCATATCTCTCTGATAATTGCTTTGTTTTATCCTCATTTAGCCTTGCAAAATGAGTGAGTACATGAGATATCTCTAAGTCCCATGTATTGTGGATTGAACACAAAATTTTGTCACTGTCCATCTGCTCTTTGACATTCAAAATTGCAGGCTTCTTGTCCTTGGGATATAGGATCCATAGAGCCAATGTCTAATTCTTTGGGCTACACCCAAATCCTTTGATGATCTCTCCCACTTGTGTCTCTGAAGATAGAGTTATATCATCTTGCCTCCTTATTTGGTCAATAATAAAATCTGAATACAAATCCCACCCAGGTACAAGTAGCGTACTGCTAGCTTTGAAAAAAAGTTGTCTAGCTTCCTTTGGGGTGATAGTCTCAGACTCAGGGTCATAATCTCTTAAACTTTGTACTACCTCTTTAGGCACCTGACCTTCTTCTGAAATTTGAACATTTTATGCAACCTGTTGTTGCTTGAGCCATACCAAGAAGTTCTTGAATTCATCTAACTTAATAAAATTTCCATCCTTTAAGAAAGCATCTTGCTCCAATATTCTTTCATCTTGGCAGAGAGCCAAGGGTAACTCAACATCTTCATCCTCAAGTTTTTGTTTTCTCTTCTCCTCCCTTATTTTCTTCCTCAATTGGTGGTCATGGACACTAATTCTAGTGAAGAGGGATCCTACTCTATCCTTTTTCTTCTTTACAGTCCTCACCTGGGAAGATTCTCCCATTAACAACTTTTTCTTCTTTGGTGGAGGCTCATTTGTGTCCTGAGAACTAGGCAAATCAAATAAATCAACAACTACATTTTCACCAGTCTGGTGTTTTTCAGCTATTATTTGTTCCAGAGTAGGGATGTTGTGTACTGAGAAGCCACCATCACTATCTTCATCAAATTCTGACTCTAAGTGGACTTCTTTCCTTCCTTCTTTCTCATCAATCTGGTCTTGAAAAGTCCTCATTAATGTGTTGAACTAGGCCATCATTTGTTCTAGCCTTTGGAGATAAGGCAATGTAGGAAAGAAGCCACTAAATGCCAATCCCTTTTACTTAAACTGTTTCTCCATGGCATATAATTCATTTATCTGATCATCTCTTCTTACCACCTCCTCCTCCTCCTCTATTATATTTCTGATTACATCCTCTTCAAGATATTCTTCATGTGTCTTTTATTGAATGGGATGCTAGGGGTATAATATTTTATAGCAACAACCATGAATCCCTCTGTATCAACATATCTATAGGAAGGAACATACATTTTAAACTATCCTAACCAATCATTCACCTAATTAAAGGCATTCTTCCCAATTGTAAAATTATGCACTCTAAAGTTCCTTGGGGTAAAGGTTCCTTTTTTGTGTAGAGCCAGGTACTCCTTATCGGTCAACATAAGCTGCTAGATAAATTCTAAAAATGCCACCCTAGGAGGAACAAAGAATGGTAAAATGTGGGGTGGTTGAGGGCACCCATAGACCCTAATTAATGTATAACCCTTCTCATAATAGAT